>OY804580.1:121914387-122433079 GCA_963680875.1 Bathymodiolus brooksi | reverse complement strand
GTCATGCGGACCTCATGCTTTTCTGCCCCCAAGGTCCGATAGGTCCGACGAATTTCAAAAACACTGATATAATTGGTAAACAGTTTCGAATGTTGAAAAGACTGCATATGTAGTTATTATAATTGTAACACTAGGGCTGTGGGCCGCCTGGTAACAATATATGCATACATAACATCCTCTTCTCACAACTAACGATAGAGTCATTGCAGAAACTCTCAAAGTGAAAAACACACGTGTATCCTGTCTTATGTTATGATATATTACCATCGTGTTTTCGGTTTTCGTGCTATTATCGATTTTCAGATATAGCGATTAACAGTGTTAACCCTCCATTCATATGACGATTGGAATTTTCAAAGAATGGCTAGTTAAATATTTCTTTGTGCATAAGATTGTTTTTTAAGCCATTCTTGTATTTTAATATACTCTCGATTACCTGGCAACTTTTGTTGTCAGTAAAATGGCGTCATCTGTTTCCGTGGCAAATAAAAACAAGGCCGATATACGGGATGGAAACGAATATAAAATCCGGAAATGGCTGGTTTTAAAATTTCATGGTTCTGGCCATCTACCAAATCATACTACATCTAAATAAAATAACAGAATGTTTGAAAATGACCACTTTCAAAATTGTGTTTACTTTTGATGTTTTTTTTAGTGCTGAAACCACAATGCACTGCAAAGTGACATGTATTTTATATAAGAAACAGGCACATTTCAGTCGGCTCTATTGTTTACAAATACGATCAGTGACCCCATGATAGTTACATGACAGGAAGAGCAGGTGTCTTGAGAGGCAGACGTCATAGTTAAATTTTATATAGCCCTTCTGGATTTTTTTCCAGCAACTTTATAAATGAAGTACATTTTTGGCATTACAAAAAGTATGGTTCAGTAGGTAGGTTCACTGTTTTTGGTACTTACGTCTTCAAAAGTAAACTTTATCATTTTTTACAGTGTCAGCTTTCGTATTGTTTATGTTCCATAAATAGAAACCGGAAGACACGTCAAAAATAATGCGTGCACTGTGGAAATCAAAATAAAATGGATACCACGAAAACAGATGACGCACGAAAACACACACCGTGACGATAATTGATGTGAGGCAGGATTGAAGAGACGGAAGATTGTATGCCATGGCTAGCGGACACACTGTACTTTGTTCTAAGATTATTATTTTTTATTTCACAGCCAGACGTGTAATATCATTGACAGTAAACAGTGAATGAAAAATGCAATCTTCTACAGATTTACAGGGGACCAAGCATGCAAGGTTTGTATATATTCTATATTGTACATTTTTATTATGTAATCGGGTCCATCATGGTCGTGATCGCATAGTAGATTGATTTACAAATATCTATTCAATCAGTTTGAATCCCGCTCATGTCGAGGTGTACTCAATACAACATTATACACATGTATGATAAAGTTTGTCAATGACAAAGTCTGTGGTTTTCTCCGGGTACTCCAGGTTCCGCCGCCAATAAAAATTGGCCACCGCGATGTAAATGAAATATTGTTGAAAGTGTCTTTAAACACCACAACCTAACCCTAACCCTTTTCTATGTATTCTACTGTTTGTATGTACATGTAATATAGGTTTGTATCCATGGTAACTGTTGTATATTAATCCTAATGATTATGTAAACACTATTACATAATACACATTCTGATATAAACAATATGCGTACAATGTCTGAAAATATTAGATTTATTTGTACCAGCTATAGAATGTGGTTCAGGTAGAGAAGGTACCATTTGGAGAGCTTTTTTGCCCTGTTTCGCAGCAAGTTCAAATTATTTTAAAGTTAAGAAAAGTTTGAAGATACAAAATGTGTAATTAGAAGCCGTAGATTGAAAAGGGACAGACAACACCATGACAAAAAGCAAACAGACAGACAACACCATGACAAAAAGAAAAGGGACAGACAACAGCATGACAAAAAGAAAAGGGACAGACAACACCATGACAAAAAGAAAAGGGACAGACAACACCATGACAAAAAGAAAAGGGACAGACAACACCATGACAAAAAGAAAAGGGACAGACAACACCATAACAAAAAGAAAAGGGACAGACAACAGCATGACAAAAAGAAAAGGGACAGACAACACCATGACAAAAAGAAAAGGGACATACAACACCATGACAAAAAGAAAAGGGACAGACAACAGCATGACAAAAAGAAAAGGGACAGACAACAGCATGACAAAAAGAAAAGGGACAGACAGCACCATGACAAAAAGAAAAGGGACAGACAACACCATGACAAAAAGAAAAGGGACAGACAACAGCATGACAAAAAGAAAAGGGACAGACAACACCATAACAAAAAGAAAAGGGACAGACAACAGCATGACAAAAAGAAAAGGGACAGACAACACCATGACAAAAAGAAAAGGGACAGACAACACCATGACAAAAAGAAAAGGGACAGACAACAGCATGACAAAAAGAAAAGGGACAGACAACACCATAACAAAAAGAAAAGGGACAGACAACACCATGACAAAAAGAAAAGGGACAGACAACAGCATGACAAAAAGAAAAGGGACAGACAACAGCATGACAAAAAGAAAAGGGACAGACAACACCATGACAAAAAGAAAAGGGACAGACAACACCATAACAAAAAGAAAAGGGACAGACAACAGCATGACAAAAAGAAAAGGGACAGACAACACCATGACAAAAAGAAAAGGGACAGACAACACCATGACAAAAAGAAAAGGGACAGACAACACCATGACAAAAAGAAAAGGGACAGACAACACCATAACAAAAAGAAAAGGGACAGACAACACCATAACAAAAAGAAAAGGGACAGACAACACCATGACAAAAAGAAAAGGGACAGACAACAGCATGACAAAAAGAAAAGGGACAGACAACACCATAACAAAAAGAAAAGGGACAGACAACAGCATGACAAAAAGAAAAGGGACAGACAACACCATGACAAAAAGAAAAGGGACAGACAACACCATGACAAAAAGAAAAGGGACAGACAACACCATGACAAAAAGAAAAGGGACAGACAACACCATGACAAAAAGAAAAGGGACAGACAACACCATAGCAAAAAGAAAAGGGACAGACAACACCATGACAAAAAGAAAAGGGACAGACAACAGCATGACAAAAAGAAAAGGGACAGACAACACCATGACAAAAAGAAAAGGGACAGACAACACCATAACAAAAAGAAAAGGGACAGACAACACCATGACAAAAAGAAAAGGGACAGACAACACCATAACAAAAAGAAAAGGGACAGACAACAGCATGACAAAAAGAAAAGGGACAGACAACACCATGACAAAAAGAAAAGGGACAGACAACACCATGAAAAAAAGAAAAGGGACAGACAACACCATGACAAAAAGAAAAGGGACAGACAACACCATAACAAAAAGAAAAGGGACAGACAACACCATGACAAAAAGAAAAGGGACAGACAACACCATAACAAAAAGAAAAGGGACAGACAACACCATAACAAAAAGAAAAGGGACAGACAACACCATGACAAAAAGAAAAGGGACAGACAACACCATAACAAAAAGCAAACGGACAGACAACACCATGACAAAAAGAAAAGGGACAGACAACACCATGACAAAAAGAAAAGGGACAGACAACACCATGACAAAAAGAAAAGGGACAGACAACACCATGACAAAAAGAAAAGGGACAGACAACACCATGACAAAAAGAAAAGGGACAGACAACACCATGACAAAAAGAAAAGGGACAGACAACACCATGACAAAAAAAAAAGGGACAGACAACACCATGACAAAAAGAAAAGGGACAGACAACACCATGACAAAAAGAAAAGGGACAGACAACACCATAACAAAAAGAAAAGGGACAGACAACACCATAACAAAAAGAAAAGGGATAGACAACAGCATGACAAAAAGAAAAGGGACAGACAACACCATGACAAAAAGAAAAGGGACAGACAACACCATGACAAAAAGAAAAGGGACAGACAACACCATGACAAAAAGAAAAGGGACAGACAACACCATGACAAAAAGAAAAGGGACAGACAACAGCATGACAAAAAGAAAAGGGACAGACAACACCATGACAAAAAGAAAAGGGACAGACAACACCATAACAAAAAGAAAAGGGACAGACAACACCATGACAAAAAGAAAAGGGACAGACAACACCATGACAAAAAGAAAAGGGACAGACAACACCATAACAAAAAGAAAAGGGACAGACAACACCATGACAAAAAGAAAAGGGACAGACAACAGCATGACAAAAAGAAAAGGGACAGACAACACCATAACAAAAAGAAAAGGGACAGACAACACCATGACAAAAAGAAAAGGGACAGACAACACCATGACAAAAAGAAAAGGGACAGACAACACCATAACAAAAAGAAAAGGGACAGACAACACCATGACAAAAAGAAAAGGGACAGACAACAGCATGACAAAAAGAAAAGGGACATACAACACCATGACAAAAAGAAAAGGGACAGACAACACCATGACAAAAAGAAAAGGGACAGACAACACCATGACAAAAAGAAAAGGGACAGACAACACCATGACAAAAAGAAAAGGGACAGACAACACCATAGCAAAAAGAAAAGGGACAGACAACACCATGACAAAAAGAAAAGGGACAGACAACACCATGACAAAAAGAAAAGGGACAGACAACACCATGACAAAAAGAAAAGGGACAGACAACACCATGACAAAAAGAAAAGGGACAGACAACACCATAGCAAAAAGAAAAGGGACAGACAACACCATGACAAAAAGAAAAGGGACAGACAACACCATGACAAAAAGAAAAGGGGCAGACAACACCATAACAAAAAGAAAAGGGACAGACAACACCATGACAAAAAAAAAAGGGACAGACAACACCATGACAAAAAAAAAAGGGACAGACAACACCATGACAAAAAGAAAAGGGACAGACAACACCATGACAAAAAGAAAAGGGACAGACAACACCATGACAAAAAGAAAAGGGACAGACAACACCATGACAAAAAGAAAAGGGACAGACAACACCATGACAAACAAAAAAGGGACAGACAACACCATGACAAAAAGAAAAGGGACAGACAACACCATGACAAAAAGAAAAGGGACAGACAACAGCATGACAAAAAGAAAAGGGACAGACAACACCATGACAAAAAGAAAAGGGACAGACAACACCATGACAAAAAGAAAAGGGACAGACAACACCATGACAAAAAGAAAAGGGACAGACAACACCATGACAAACAAAAAAGGGACAGACAACACCATGACAAAAAGAAAAGGGACAGACAACACCATGACAAAAAGAAAAGGGACAGACAACAGCATGACAAAAAGAAAAGGGACAGACAACACCATGACAAAAAGAAAAGGGACATACAACACCATGACGAAAAGAAAAGGGACAGACAACACCATGACAAAAAGAAAAGGGACAGACAACACCATGACAAAAAGAAAAGGGACAGACAACACCATGACAAAAAGAAAAGGGACAGACAACACCATGACAAAAAGAAAAGGGACAGACAACACCATGACAAAAAGAAAAGGGACAGACAACACCATAGCAAAAAGAAAAGGGACAGACAACACCATAACAAAAAGAAAAGGGACAGACAACACCATGACAAAAAGAAAAGGGACAGACAACACCATGACAAAAAGAAAAGGGACAGACAACACCATGAAAAAAAGAAAAGGGACAGACAACACCATAACAAAAAGAAGAGGGACAGACAACACCATGACAAAAAGAAAAGGGACAGACAACACCATGACAAAAAGAAAAGGGACAGACAACACCATGACAAAAAGAAAAGGGACAGACAACACCATAACAAAAAGAAAAGGGACAGACAACACCATGACAAAAAGAAAAGGGACAGACAACACCATGAAAAAAAGAAAAGGGACAGACAACACCATAACAAAAAGAAGAGGGACAGACAACACCATGACAAAAAGAAAAGGGACAGACAACACCATGACAAAAAAAAAGGGACAGACAACACCATGACAAAAAGAAAAGGGACAGACAACACCATAACAAAAAGAAAAGGGACAGACAGCAGCATGACAAAAAGAAAAGGGACAGACAACACCATGACAAAAAGAAAAGGGACAGACAACACCATGACAAAAAGAAAAGGGACAGACAACACCATAGCAAAAAGAAAAGGGACAGACAACACCATGACAAAAAGAAAAGGGACAGACAACACCATGACAAAAAGAAAAGGGACAGACAACACCATGACAAAAAGAAAAGGGACAGACAACACCATGAAAAAAAGAAAAGGGACAGACAACACCATAACAAAAAGAACAGGGACAGACAACACCATGACAAAAAGAAAAGGGACAGACAACACCATGACAAAAAGAAAAGGGACAGACAACACCATGACAAAAAGAAGAGGGACAGACAACACCATGACAAAAAGAAAAGGGACAGACAACACCATAACAAAAAGAAAAGGGACAGACAACAGCATGACAAAAAGAAAAGGGACAGACAACACCATGACAAAAAGAAAAGGGACAGACAACACCATGACAAAAAGAAAAGGGACAGACAACACCATAACAAAAAGAAAAGGGACAGACAACAGCATGACAAAAAGAAAAGGGACAGACGACACCATAACAAAAAGAAAAGGGACAGACAACACCATGACAAAAAGAAAAGGGACAGACAACACCATGACAAAAAGAAAAGGGACAGACAACACCATGACAAAAAGAAAAGGGACAGACAACACCATGACAAAAAGAAAAGGGACAGACAACAGCATGACAAAAAGAAAAGGGACAGACAACACCATAACAAAAAGAAAAGGGACAGACAACACCATGACAAAAAGAAAAGGGACAGACAACAGCATGACAAAAAGAAAAGGGACAGACAACACCATAACAAAAAGAAAAGGGACAGACAACACCATAACAAAAAGAAAAGGGACAGACAACACCATAACAAAAAGAAAAGGGACAGACAACACCATGACAAAAAGAAAAGGGACAGACAACACCATAACAAAAAGAAAAGGGACAGACAACACCATGACAAAAAGAAAAGGGACAGACAACAGCATGACAAAAAGAAAAGGGACAGACAACACCATGACAAAAAGAAAAGGGACAGACAACACCATGACAAAAAGAAAAGGGACAGACAACACCATGACAAAAAGAAAAGGGACAGACAACACCATAACAAAAAGAAAAGGGACAGACAACAGCATGACAAAAAGAAAAGGGACAGACAACAGCATGACAAAAAGAAAAGGGACAGACAACACCATGACAAAAAGAAAAGGGACAGACAACAGCATGACAAAAAGAAAAGGGACAGACAACAGCATGACAAAAAGAAAAGGGACAGACAACACCATGACAAAAAGAAAAGGGACAGACAACACCATGACAAAAAGAAAAGGGACAGACAACAGCATGACAAAAAGAAAAGGGACAGACAACACCATAACAAAAAGAAAAGGGACAGACAACACCATGACAAAAAGAAAAGGGACAGACAACACCATGACAAAAAGAAAAGGGACAGACAACACCATGACAAAAAGAAAAGGGACAGACAACACCATGACAAAAAGAAAAGGGACAGACAACAGCATGACAAAAAGAAAAGGGACAGACAACACCATAACAAAAAGAAAAGGGACAGACAACACCATGACAAAAAGAAAAGGGACAGACAACAGCATGACAAAAAGAAAAGGGACAGACAACACCATGACAAAAAGAAAAGGGACAGACAACACCATGACAAAAAGAAAAGGGACAGACAACAGCATGACAAAAAGAAAAGGGACAGACAACACCATAACAAAAAGAAAAGGGACAGACAACACCATAACAAAAAGAAAAGGGACAGACAACACCATGACAAAAAGAAAAGGGACAGACAACATCATAACAAAAAGAAAAGGGACAGACAACACCATGACAAAAAGAAAAGGGACAGACAACAGCATGACAAAAAGAAAAGGGACAGACAACACCATGACAAAAAGAAAAGGGACAGACAACACCATGACAAAAAGAAAAGGGACAGACAACACCATGACAAAAAGAAAAGGGACAGACAACACCATAACAAAAAGAAAAGGGACAGACAACAGCATGACAAAAAGAAAAGGGACAGACAACAGCATGACAAAAAGAAAAGGGACAGACAACACCATGACAAAAAGAAAAGGGACAGACAACAGCATGACAAAAAGAAAAGGGACAGACAACACCATAACAAAAAGAAAAGGGACAGACAACAGCATGACAAAAAGAAAAGGGACAGACAACACCATGACAAAAAGAAAAGGGACAGACAACACCATGACAAAAAGAAAAGGGACAGACAACACCATGACAAAAAGAAAAGGGACAGACAACACCATAACAAAAAGAAAAGGGACAGACAACACCATAACAAAAAGAAAAGGGACAGACAACACCATGACAAAAAGAAAAGGGGCAGACAACACCATGACAAAAAGAAAAGGGACAGACAACACCATGACAAAAAGAAAAGGGACAGACAACACCATGACAAAAAGAAAAGGGACAGACAACACCATAACAAAAAGAAAAGGGACAGACAACAGCATGACAAAAAGAAAAGGGACAGACAACACCATGACAAAAAGAAAAGGGACAGACAACACCATAGCAAAAAGAAAAGGGACAGACAACACCATGACAAAAAGAAAAGGGACAGACAACACCATGACAAAAAGAAAAGGGACAGACAACACCATAGCAAAAAGAAAAGGGACAGACAACACCATGACAAAAAGAAAAGGGACAGACAACACCATGACAAAAAGAAAAGGGACAGACAACACCATGACAAAAAGAAAAGGGACAGACAACACCATGACAAAAAGAAAAGGGACAGACAACACCATAGCAAAAAGAAAAGGGACAGACAACACCATGACAAAAAGAAAAGGGACAGACAACACCATGACAAAAAGAAAAGGGACAGACAACAGCATGACAAAAAGAAAAGGGGCAGACAACACCATAACAAAAAGAAAAGGGACAGACAACACCATGACAAAAAGAAAAGGGACAGACAACACCATGACAAAAAGAAAAGGGACAGACAACACCATGACAAAAAGAAAAGGGACAGACAACACCATGACAAAAAGAAAAGGGACAGACAACACCATGACAAAAAGAAAAGGGACAGACAACACCATGACAAAAAGAAAAGGGACAGACAACAGCATGAAAAAAAGAAAAGGGACAGACAACACCATAACAAAAAGAAAAGGGACAGACAACACCATGACAAAAAGAAAAGGGACAGACAACACCATGACAAAAAGAAAAGGGACAGACAACACCATGACAAAAAGAAAAGGGACAGACAACACCATGACAAAAAGAAAAGGGACAGACAACACCATAACAAAAAGAAAAGGGACAGACAACACCATGACAAAAAGAAAAGGGACAGACAACACCATAACAAAAAGAAAAGGGACAGACAACACCATGACAAAAAGAAAAGGGACAGACAACACCATGACAAAAAGAAAAGGGACAGACAACACCATGACAAAAAGAAAAGGGACAGACAACACCATGACAAAAAGAAAAGGGACAGACAACACCATAACAAAAAGAAAAGGGACAGACAACAGCATGACAAAAAGAAAAGGGACAGACAACACCATAACAAAAAGAAAAGGGACAGACAACACCATGACAAAAAGAAAAGGGACAGACAACAGCATGACAAAAAGAAAAGGGACAGACAACAGCATGACAAAAAGAAAAGGGACAGACAACACCATGACAAAAAGAAAAGGGACAGACAACACCATGACAAAAAGAAAAGGGACAGACAACACCATAACAAAAAGAAAAGGGACAGACAACACCATGACAAAAAGAAAAGGGACAGACAACACCATGACAAAAAGAAAAGGGACAGACAACACCATGACAAAAAGAAAAGGGACAGACAACAGCATGACAAAAAGAAAAGGGACAGACAACACCATAACAAAAAGAAAAGGGATAGACAACACCATGACAAAAAGAAAAGGGACAGACAACACCATGACAAAAAGAAAAGGGACAGACAACACCATGACAAAAAGAAAAGGGACAGACAACACCATGACAAAAAGAAAAGGGACAGACAACACCATGACAAAAAGAAAAGGGACAGACAACACCATAACAAAAAGAAAAGGGACAGACAACACCATAACAAAAAGAAAAGGGACAGACAACACCATGACAAAAAGAAAAGGGACAGACAACACCATAACAAAAAGAAAAGGGACAGACAACACCATGACAAAAAGAAAAGGGACAGACAACACCATAGCAAAAAGAAAAGGGACAGACAACAGCATGACAAAAAGAAAAGGGACAGACAACACCATAACAAAAAGAAAAGGGACAGACAACACCATGACAAAAAGAAAAGGGACAGACAACACCATGACAAAAAGAAAAGGGACAGACAACACCATGACAAAAAGAAAAGGGACAGACAACACCATGACAAAAAGAAAAGGGACAGACAACACCATGACAAAAAGAAAAGGGGCAGACAACAGCATGACAAAAAGAAAAGGGACAGACAACACCATAACAAAAAGAAAAGGGACAGACAACACCATGACAAAAAGAAAAGGGACAGACAACACCATGACAAAAAGAAAAGGGACAGACAACACCATGACAAAAAGAAAAGGGACAGACAACACCATGACAAAAAGAAAAGGGACAGACAACACCATGACAAAAAGAAAAGGGACAGACAACACCATGACAAAAAGAAAAGGGACAGACAACACCATAACAAAAAGAAAAGGGACAGACAACACCATAACAAAAAGAAAAGGGACAGACAACACCATGACAAAAAGAAAAGGGACAGACAACACCATGACAAAAAGAAAAGGGACAGACAACACCATGACAAAAAGAAAAGGGACAGACAACACCATAACAAAAAGAAAAGGGACAGACAACACCATAACAAAAAGAAAAGGGACAGACAACACCATGACAAAAAGAAAAGGGACAGACAACACCATGACAAAAAGAAAAGGGACAGACAACACCATAACAAAAAGAAAAGGGACAGACAACACCATGACAAAAAGAAAAGGGACAGACAACAGCATGACAAAAAGAAAAGGGACAGACAACACCATGACAAAAAGAAAAGGGACAGACAACACCATAACAAAAAGAAAAGGGACAGACAACACCATGACAAAAAGAAAAGGGACAGACAACACCATGACAAAAAGAAAAGGGACAGACAACACCATAACAAAAAGAAAAGGGACAGACAACACCATGACAAAAAGAAAAGGGACAGACAACACCATAACAAAAAGAAAAGGGACAGACAACAGCATGACAAAAAGAAAAGGGACAGACAACACCATGACAAAAAGAAAAGGGACAGACAACACCATGACAAAAAGAAAAGGGACAGACAACACCATGACAAAAAGAAAAGGGACAGACAACACCATAACAAAAAGAAAAGGGACAGACAACACCATAACAAAAAGAAAAGGGACAGACAACACCATGACAAAAAGAAAAGGGACAGACAACACCATGACAAAAAGAAAAGGGACAGACAACACCATAACAAAAAGAAAAGGGACAGACAACACCATAACAAAAAGAAAAGGGACAGACAACACCATGACAAAAAGAAAAGGGACAGACAACACCATGACAAAAAGAAAAGGGACAGACAACACCATGACAAAAAGAAAAGGGACAGACAACAGCATGACAAAAAGAAAAGGGACAGACAACACCATAACAAAAAGAAAAGGGACAGACAACAGCATGACAAAAAGAAAAGGGACAGACAACACCATGACAAAAAGAAAAGGGACAGACAACACCATAACAAAAAGAAAAGGGACAGACAACACCATAACAAAAAGAAAAGGGACAGACAACACCATGACAAAAAGAAAAGGGACAGACAACACCATAACAAAAAGAAAAGGGACAGACAACAGCATGACAAAAAGAAAAGGGACAGACAACACCATGACAAAAAGAAAAGGGACAGACAACACCATGACAAAAAGAAAAGGGACAGACAACACCATGACAAAAAGAAAAGGGACAGACAACAGCATGACAAAAAGAAAAGGGACAGACAACACCATGACAAAAAGAAAAGGGACAGACAACACCATGACAAAAAGAAAAGGGACAGACAACACCATGACAAAAAGAAAAGGGACAGACAACACCATAACAAAAAGAAAAGGGACAGACAACACCATAACAAAAAGAAAAGGGACAGACAACACCATGACAAAAAGAAAAGGGACAGACAACAGCATGACAAAAAGAAAAGGGACAGACAACACCATAACAAAAAGAAAAGGGACAGACAACACCATGACAAAAAGAAAAGGGACAGACAACACCATGACAAAAAGAAAAGGGACAGACAACAGCATGCCAAAAAGAAAAGGGACAGACAACACCATGACAAAAAGAAAAGGGACAGACAACACCATGACAAAAAGAAAAGGGACAGACAACACCATGACAAAAAGAAAAGGGACAGACAACACCATAACAAAAAGAAAAGGGACAGACAACACCATAACAAAAAGAAAAGGGACAGACAACACCATGACAAAAAGAAAAGGGACAGACAACAGCATGACAAAAAGAAAAGGGACAGACAACACCATAACAAAAAGAAAAGGGACAGACAACAGCATGACAAAAAGAAAAGGGACAGACAACACCATGACAAAAAGAAAAGGGACAGACAACACCATGACAAAAAGAAAAGGGACAGACAACACCATGACAAAAAGAAAAGGGACAGACAACACCATGACAAAGAAAAGGGACAGACAACACCATAACAAAAAGAAAAGGGACAGACAACACCATGACAAAAAGAAAAGGGACAGACAACAGCATGACAAAAAGAAAAGGGATAGACAACACCATGACAAAAAGAAAAGGGACAGACAACACCATAACAAAAAGAAAAGGGACAGACAACACCATGACAAAAAGAAAAGGGACAGACAACACCATAACAAAAAGAAAAGGGACAGACAACAGCATGACAAAAAGAAAAGGGACAGACAACACCATGACAAAAAGAAAAGGGACAGACAACACCATGAAAAAAAGAAAAGGGACAGACAACACCATGACAAAAAGAATAGGGACAGACAACACCATAACAAAAAGAAAAGGGACAGACAACACCATGACAAAAAAAAAAGGGACAGACAACACCATGACAAAAAGAAAAGGGACAGACAACACCATGACAAAAAGAAAAGGGACAGACAACACCATAACAAAAAGAAAAGGGACAGACAACACCATGACAAAAAGAAAAGGGATAGACAACAGCATGACAAAAAGAAAAGGGACAGACAACACCATGACAAAAAGAAAAGGGACAGACAACACCATGACAAAAAGAAAAGGGACAGACAACACCATGACAAAAAGAAAAGGGACAGACAACACCATGACAAAAAGAAAAGGGACAGACAACAGCATGACAAAAAGAAAAGGGACAGACAACACCATGACAAAAAGAAAAGGGACAGACAACACCATAACAAAAAGAAAAGGGACAGACAACACCATGACAAAAAGAAAAGGGACAGACAACACCATGACAAAAAGAAAAGGGACAGACAACACCATAACAAAAAGAAAAGGGACAGACAACACCATGACAAAAAGAAAAGGGACAGACAACAGCATGACAAAAAGAAAAGGGACAGACAACACCATAACAAAAAGAAAAGGGACAGACAACACCATGACAAAAAGAAAAGGGACAGACAACACCATGACAAAAAGAAAAGGGACAGACAACACCATAACAAAAAGAAAAGGGACAGACAACACCATGACAAAAAGAAAAGGGACAGACAACACCATGACAAAAAGAAAAGGGACAGACAACACCATGACAAAAAGAAAAGGGACAGACAACACCATGACAAAAAGAAAAGGGACAGACAACAGCATGACAAAAAGAAAAGGGACAGACAACACCATAACAAAAAGAAAAGGGACAGACAACACCATGACAAAAAGAAAAGGGGCAGACAACACCATGACAAAAAGAAAAGGGACAGACAACACCATGACAAAAAGAAAAGGGACAGACAACACCATGACAAAAAGAAAAGGGACAGACAACACCATAACAAAAAGAAAAGGGACAGACAACAGCATGACAAAAAGAAAAGGGACAGACAACACCATGACAAAAAGAAAAGGGACAGACAACACCATAACAAAAAGAAAAGGGACAGACAACACCATGACAAAAAGAAAAGGGACAGACAACACCATGACAAAAAGAAAAGGGACAGACAACACCATAGCAAAAAGAAAAGGGACAGACAACACCATGACAACAAGAAAAGGGACAGACAACACCATGACAAAAAGAAAAGGGACAGACAACACCATGACAAAAAGAAAAGGGACAGACAACACCATGACAAAAAGAAAAGGGACAGACAACACCATAACAAAAAGAAAAGGGACAGACAACACCATGACAAAAAGAAAAGGGACAGACAACACCATGACAAAAAGAAAAGGGACAGACAACACCATAACAAAAAGAAAAGGGACAGACAACACCATGACAAAAAGAAAAGGGACAGACAACACCATGACAAAAAGAAAAGGGACAGACAACACCATGACAAAAAGAAAAGGGACAGACAACACCATGACAAAAAGAAAAGGGACAGACAACAGCATGACAAAAAGAAAAGGGACAGACAACACCATAACAAAAAGAAAAGGGACAGACAACACCATGACAAAAAGAAAAGGGGCAGACAACACCATGACAAAAAGAAAAGGGACAGACAACACCATGACAAAAAGAAAAGGGACAGACAACACCATGACAAAAAGAAAAGGGACAGACAACACCATAACAAAAAGAAAAGGGACAGACAACAGCATGACAAAAAGAAAAGGGACAGACAACACCATGACAAAAAGAAAAGGGACAGACAACACCATAACAAAAAGAAAAGGGACAGACAACACCATGACAAAAAGAAAAGGGACAGACAACACCATGACAAAAAGAAAAGGGACAGACAACACCATAGCAAAAAGAAAAGGGACAGACAACACCATGACAACAAGAAAAGGGACAGACAACACCATGACAAAAAGAAAAGGGACAGACAACACCATGACAAAAAGAAAAGGGACAGACAACACCATGACAAAAAGAAAAGGGACAGACAACACCATAGCAAAAAGAAAAGGGACAGACAACACCATGACAAAAAGAAAAGGGACAGACAACACCATGACAAAAAGAAAAGGGACAGACAACAGCATGACAAAAAGAAAAGGGGCAGACAACACCATAACAAAAAGAAAAGGGACAGACAACACCATGACAAAAAGAAAAGGGACAGACAACACCATGACAAAAAGAAAAGGGACAGACAACACCATAACAAAAAGAAAAGGGACAGACAACACCATGACAAAAAGAAAAGGGACAGACAACACCATAACAAAAAGAAAAGGGACAGACAACACCATGACAAAAAGAAAAGGGACAGAAAACAGCATGAAAAAAAGAAAAGGGACAAACAACACCATAACAAAAAGAAAAGGGACAGACAACACCATGACAAAAAGAAAAGGGACAGACAACACCATGACAAAAAGAAAAGGGACAGACAACACCATGACAAAAAGAAAAGGGACAGACAACACCATGACAAAAAGAAAAGGGACAGACAACACCATGACAAAAAGAAAAGGGACAGACAACACCATGACAAAAAGAAAAGGGACAGACAACACCATGACAAAAAGAAAAGGGACAGACAACACCATGACAAAAAGAAAAGGGACAGACAACACCATAACAAAAAGAAAAGGGACAGACAACACCATAACAAAAAGAAAAGGGACAGACAACACCATGACAAAAAGAAAAGGGACAGACAACACCATGACAAAAAGAAAAGGGACAGACAACACCATAACAAAAAGAAAAGGGACAGACAACACCATAACAAAAAGAAAAGGGACAGACAACAGCATGACAAAAAGAAAAGGGACAGACAACACCATAACAAAAAGAAAAGGGACAGACAACACCATGACAAAAAGAAAAGGGACAGACAACAGCATGACAAAAAGAAAAGGGACAGACAACAGCATGACAAAAAGAAAAGGGACAGACAACACCATGACAAAAAGAAAAGGGACAGACAACACCATAACAAAAAGAAAAGGGACAGACAACACCATAACAAAAAGAAAAGGGACAGACAACACCATGACAAAAAGAAAAGGGACAGACAACACCATGACAAAAAGAAAAGGGACAGACAACAGCATGACAAAAAGAAAAGGGACAGACAACACCATGACAAAAAGAAAAGGGACAGACAACACCATGACAAAAAGAAAAGGGACAGACAACACCATGACAAAAAGAAAAGGGACAGACAACACCATGACAAAAAGAAAAGGGACAGACAACACCATGACAAAAAGAAAAGGGACAGACAACACCATGACAAAAAGAAAAGGGACAGACAACACCATAACAAAAAGAAAAGGGACAGACAACACCATAACAAAAAGAAAAGGGACAGACAACACCATGACAAAAAGAAAAGGGACAGACAACACCATAACAAAAAGAAAAGGGACAGACAACACCATGACAAAAAGAAAAGGGACAGACAACACCATAACAAAAAGAAAAGGGACAGACAACAGCATGACAAAAAGAAAAGGCACAGACAACACCATAGCAAAAAGAAAAGGGACAGACAACACCATGACAAAAAGAAAAGGGACAGACAACACCATAACAAAAAGAAAAGGGACAGACAACACCATGACAAAAAGAAAAGGGACAGACAACAGCATGACAAAAAGAAAAGGGACAGACAACACCATAACAAAAAGAAAAGGGACAGACAACACCATAACAAAAAGAAAAGGGACAGACAACACCATGACAAAAAGAAAAGGGACAGACAACACCATGACAAAAAGAAAAGGGACAGACAACACCATAACAAAAAGAAAAGGGACAGACAGCAGCATGACAAAAAGAAAAGGGACAGACAACACCATAACAAAAAGAAAAGGGACAGACAACACCATGACAAAAAGAAAAGGGACAGACAACACCATGACAAAAAGAAAAGGGACAGACAACACCATAGCAAAACGAAAAGGGACAGACAACACCATGACAAAAAGAAAAGGGACAGACAACACCATAACAAAAAGAAAAGGGACAGACAACACCATGACAAAAAGAAAAGGGACAGACAACAGCATGACAAAAAGAAAAGGGACAGACAACACCATGACAAAAAGAAAAGGGACAGACAACACCATGACAAAAAGAAAAGGGACAGACAACACCATGACAAAAAGAAAAGGGACAGACAACACCATGACAAAAAGAAAAGGGACAGACAACACCATGACAAAAAGAAAAGGGACAGACAACACCATAACAAAAAGAAAAGGGACAGACAACACCATGACAAAAAGAAAAGGGACAGACAACAGCATGACACAAAGAAAAGGGACAGACAACAGCATGACAAAAAGAAAAGGGACAGACAACACCATGACAAAAAGAAAAGGGACAGACAACACCATAACAAAAAGAAAAGGGACAGACAACACCATAACAAAAAGAAAAGGGACAGACAACACCATGACAAAAAGAAAAGGGACAGACAACACCATGACAAAAAGAAAAGGGACAGACAACAGCATGACAAAAATAAAAGGGACAGACAACACCATGACAAAAAGAAAAGGGACAGACAACACCATGACAAAAAGAAAAGGGACAGACAACACCATGACAAAAAGAAAAGGGACAGACAACACCATAACAAAAAGAAAAGGGACAGACAACACCATAACAAAAAGAAAAGGGACAGACAACACCATGACAAAAAGAAAAGGGACAGACAACACCATGACAAAAAGAAAAGGGACAGACAACACCATAACAAAAAGAAAAGGGACAGACAACACCATAACAAAAAGAAAAGGGACAGACAACACCATGACAAAAAGAAAAGGGACAGACAACACCATGACAAAAAGAAAAGGGACAGACAACACCATGACAAAAAGAAAAGGGACAGACAACAGCATGACAAAAAGAAAAGGGACAGACAACACCATAACAAAAAGAAAAGGGACAGACAACAGCATGACAAAAAGAAAAGGGACAGACAACACCATGACAAAAAGAAAAGGGACAGACAACACCATAACAAAAAGAAAAGGGACAGACAACACCATAACAAAAAGAAAAGGGACAGACAACAGCATGACAAAAAGAAAAGGGACAGACAACACCATGACAAAAAGAAAAGGGACAGACAACACCATGACAAAAAGAAAAGGGACAGACAACACCATGACAAAAAGAAAAGGGACAGACAACACCATAACAAAAAGAAAAGGGACAGACAGCAGCATGACAAAAAGAAAAGGGACAGACAACACCATGACAAAAAGAAAAGGGACAGACAACACCATGACAAAAAGAAAAGGGACAGACAACACCATAGCAAAAAGAAAAGGGACAGACAACACCATGACAAAAAGAAAAGGGACAGACAACACCATGACAAAAAGAAAAGGGACAGACAACACCATGACAAAAAGAAAAGGGACAGACAACACCATGAAAAAAAGAAAAGGGACAGACAACACCATAACAAAAAGAAGAGGGACAGACAACACCATGACAAAAAGAAAAGGGACAGACAACACCATGACAAAAAGGAAAGGGACAGACAACACCATGACAAAAAGAAGAGGGACAGACAACACCATGACAAAAAGAAAAGGGACAGACAACACCATGACAAAAAGAAAAGGGACAGACAGCAGCATGACAAAAAGAAAAGGGACAGACAACACCATGACAAAAAGAAAAGGGACAGACAACACCATGACAAAAAGAAAAGGGACAGACAACACCATAACAAAAAGAAAAGGGACAGACAACACCATGACAAAAAGAAAAGGGACAGACAACACCATGACAAAAAGAAAAGGGACAGACAACACCATGACAAAAAGAAAAGGGACAGACAACACCATGACAAAAAGAAAAGGGACAGACAACACCATAACAAAAAGAAAAGGGACAGACAACACCATAGCAAAAAGAAAAGGGACATACAACACCATGACAAAAAGAAAAGGGACAGACAACACCATGACAAAAAGAAAAGGGACAGACAACACCATGACAAAAAGAAAAGGGACAGACAACACCATGACAAAAAGAAAAGGGACATACAACACCATGACGAAAAGAAAAGGGACAGACAACACCATGAAAAAAAGAAAAGGGACAGACAACACCATGACAAAAAGAAAAGGGACAGACAACACCATGACAAAAAGAAAAGGGACAGACAACACCATGACAAAAAGAAAAGGGACAGACAACAGCATGACAAAAAGAAAAGGGACAGACAACAGCATGACAAAAAGAAAAGGGACATACAACACCATGACGAAAAGAAAAGGGACAGACAACACCATGACAAAAAGAAAAGGGACAGACAACACCATGACAAAAAGAAAAGGGACAGACAACACCATGACAAAAAGAAAAGGGACAGACAACACCATGACAAAAAGAAAAGGGACAGACAACACCATGACAAAAAGAAAAGGGACATACAACACCATGATGAAAAGAAAAGGGACAGACAACACCATGACAAAAAGAAAAGGGACAGACAACACCATGACAAAAAGAAAAGGGACAGACAACACCATGACAAAAAGAAAAGGGACAGACAACACCATGACAAAAAGAAAAGGGACAGACAACACCATAACAAAAAGAAAAGGGACAGACAACACCATGACAAAAAGAAAAGGGACAGACAACACCATAACAAAAAGAAAAGGGACAGACAACAGCATGACAAAAAGAAAAGGCACAGACAACACCATAGCAAAAAGAAAAGGGACAGACAACACCATGACAAAAAGAAAAGGGACAGACAACACCATAACAAAAAGAAAAGGGACAGACAACACCATGACAAAAAGAAAAGGGACAGACAACAGCATGACAAAAAGAAAAGGGACAGACAACACCATAACAAAAAGAAAAGGGACAGACAACACCATAACAAAAAGAAAAGGGACAGACAACACCATGACAAAAAGAAAAGGGACAGACAACACCATGACAAAAAGAAAAGGCACAGACAACACCATAACAAAAAGAAAAGGGACAGACAGCAGCATGACAAAAAGAAAAGGGACAGACAACACCATAACAAAAAGAAAAGGGACAGACAACACCATGACAAAAAGAAAAGGGACAGACAACACCATGACAAAAAGAAAAGGGACAGACAACACCATAGCAAAACGAAAAGGGACAGACAACACCATGACAAAAAGAAAAGGGACAGACAACACCATAACAAAAAGAAAAGGGACAGACAACACCATGACAAAAAGAAAAGGGACAGACAACAGCATGACAAAAAGAAAAGGGACAGACAACACCATGACAAAAAGAAAAGGGACAGACAACACCATGACAAAAAGAAAAGGGACAGACAACACCATGACAAAAAGAAAAGGGACAGACAACACCATGACAAAAAGAAAAGGGACAGACAACACCATGACAAAAAGAAAAGGGACAGACAACACCATAACAAAAAGAAAAGGGACAGACAACACCATGACAAAAAGAAAAGGGACAGACAACAGCATGACACAAAGAAAAGGGACAGACAACAGCATGACAAAAAGAAAAGGGACAGACAACACCATGACAAAAAGAAAAGGGACAGACAACACCATAACAAAAAGAAAAGGGACAGACAACACCATAACAAAAAGAAAAGGGACAGACAACACCATGACAAAAAGAAAAGGGACAGACAACACCATGACAAAAAGAAAAGGGACAGACAACAGCATGACAAAAATAAAAGGGACAGACAACACCATGACAAAAAGAAAAGGGACAGACAACACCATGACAAAAAGAAAAGGGACAGACAACACCATGACAAAAAGAAAAGGGACAGACAACACCATAACAAAAAGAAAAGGGACAGACAACACCATAACAAAAAGAAAAGGGACAGACAACACCATGACAAAAAGAAAAGGGACAGACAACACCATGACAAAAAGAAAAGGGACAGACAACACCATAACAAAAAGAAAAGGGACAGACAACACCATAACAAAAAGAAAAGGGACAGACAACACCATGACAAAAAGAAAAGGGACAGACAACACCATGACAAAAAGAAAAGGGACAGACAACACCATGACAAAAAGAAAAGGGACAGACAACAGCATGACAAAAAGAAAAGGGACAGACAACACCATAACAAAAAGAAAAGGGACAGACAACAGCATGACAAAAAGAAAAGGGACAGACAACACCATGACAAAAAGAAAAGGGACAGACAACACCATAACAAAAAGAAAAGGGACAGACAACACCATAACAAAAAGAAAAGGGACAGACAACACCATGACAAAAAGAAAAGGGACAGACAACACCATAACAAAAAGAAAAGGGACAGACAACAGCATGACAAAAAGAAAAGGGACAGACAACACCATGACAAAAAGAAAAGGGACAGACAACACCATAACAAAAAGAAAAGGGACAGACAACACCATAACAAAAAGAAAAGGGACAGACAACAGCATGACAAAAAGAAAAGGGACAGACAACACCATGACAAAAAGAAAAGGGACAGACAACACCATGACAAAAAGAAAAGGGACAGACAACACCATGACAAAAAGAAACGGGACAGACAACACCATAACAAAAAGAAAAGGGACAGACAGCAGCATGACAAAAAGAAAAGGGACAGACAACACCATGACAAAAAGAAAAGGGACAGACAACACCATGACAAAAAGAAAAGGGACAGACAACACCATAGCAAAAAGAAAAGGGACAGACAACACCATGACAAAAAGAAAAGGGACAGACAACACCATGACAAAAAGAAAAGGGACAGACAACACCATGACAAAAAGAAAAGGGACAGACAACACCATGACAAAAAGAAAAGGGACAGACAACACCATAACAAAAAGAAGAGGGACAGACAACACCATGACAAAAAGAAAAGGGACAGACAACACCATGACAAAAAGGAAAGGGACAGACAACACCATGACAAAAAGAAGAGGGACAGACAACACCATGACAAAAAGAAAAGGGACAGACAACACCATGACAAAAAGAAAAGGGACAGACAGCAGCATGACAAAAAGAAAAGGGACAGACAACACCATGACAAAAAGAAAAGGGACAGACAACACCATGACAAAAAGAAAAGGGACAGACAACACCATAACAAAAAGAAAAGGGACAGACAACACCATGACAAAAAGAAAAGGGACAGACAACACCATGACAAAAAGAAAAGGGACAGACAACACCATGACAAAAAGAAAAGGGACAGACAACACCATGACAAAAAGAAAAGGGACAGACAACACCATAACAAAAAGAAAAGGGACAGACAACACCATAGCAAAAAGAAAAGGGACATACAACACCATGACAAAAAGAAAAGGGACAGACAACACCATGACAAAAAGAAAAGGGACAGACAACACCATGACAAAAAGAAAAGGGACAGACAACACCATGACAAAAAGAAAAGGGACATACAACACCATGACGAAAAGAAAAGGGACAGACAACACCATGAAAAAAAGAAAAGGGACAGACAACACCATGACAAAAAGAAAAGGGACAGACAACACCATGACAAAAAGAAAAGGGACAGACAACACCATGACAAAAAGAAAAGGGACAGACAACAGCATGACAAAAAGAAAAGGGACAGACAACAGCATGACAAAAAGAAAAGGGACATACAACACCATGACGAAAAGAAAAGGGACAGACAACACCATGACAAAAAGAAAAGGGACAGACAACACCATGACAAAAAGAAAAGGGACAGACAACACCATGACAAAAAGAAAAGGGACAGACAACACCATGACAAAAAGAAAAGGGACAGACAACACCATGACAAAAAGAAAAGGGACATACAACACCATGATGAAAAGAAAAGGGACAGACAACACCATGACAAAAAGAAAAGGGACAGACAACACCATGACAAAAAGAAAAGGGACAGACAACACCATGACAAAAAGAAAAGGGACAGACAACACCATGACAAAAAGAAAAGGGACAGACAACACCATGACGAAAAGAAAAGGGACAGACAACACCATGACAAAAAGAAAAGGGACAGACAACACCATGACAAAAAGAAAAGGGACAGACAACACCATGACAAAAAGAAAAGGGACAGACAACACCATGACAACAAGAAAAGGGACAAACAACACCATGACAAAAAGAAAAGGGACAGACAACACCATGACAAAAAGAAAAGGGACAGACAACACCATGACGAAAAGAAAAGGGACAGACAACACCATGACAAAAAGAAAAGGGACAGACACCACCATGACAAAAAGAAAAGGGACAGACA
This sequence comes from Bathymodiolus brooksi, assembly GCA_963680875.1. Taxonomy (NCBI): domain Eukaryota; kingdom Metazoa; phylum Mollusca; class Bivalvia; order Mytilida; family Modiolidae; genus Bathymodiolus; species Bathymodiolus brooksi. The sequence goes on along the minus strand of OY804580.1, from coordinate 122,409,428 downwards.
ACACCATGACAAAAAGAAAAGGGACAGACAACACCATGACAAAAAGAAAAGGGACAGACAACACCATGACAAAAAGAAAAGGGACAGACAACACCATGACAAAAAGAAAAGGGACAGACAACACCATGACAAAAAAAAAGGACGAATACACAAACAATGATAAACAGAATACTAAACAGATAACTAAGGATTGAGCAACATGACACCCACTAAAACACAAGGGTAGAACTATTCTGAGTATCCTTATATTGAGCAACATGACACCCACTAAAACACAAGGGTAGAACTATTCTGGGTATCTTTATATTGAGCAACATGACACCCACTAAAACACAAGGGTAGAACTATTCTGGGTATCCTTATATTGAACAACATGACACCCACTAAAACACAAGGGTAGAACTATTCTGGGTATCCTTATATTGAGCAACATGACACCCACTAAAACACAAGGGTAGAACTATTCTGGCTATCCTTATATTGAACAACATGACATCCACTAAAACACAAGGGTAGAACTATTCTGGGTATCCTTATATTGAACAACATGACATCCATTAAAACACAAGGGTAGAACTATTCTGGGTATCCTTATATTGAACAACATGACATCCACTAAAACACAAGGGTAGAACTATTCTGAGTATCCTTATATTGAACAACATGACACCCACTAAAACACAAGGGTAGAACTATTCTGGGTATCCTTATATTGAACAACATGCCACCCACTAAAACACAAGGGTAGAACTATTCTGGGTATCCTTATATTGAGCAACATGACACCCACTAAAACACAAGGGTAGAACTATTCTGGGTATCCTTATATTGAACAACATGACACCCACTAAAACACAAGGGTATAACTATTTTGGGTATCCTTATATTGAACAACATGACACCCACTAAAACACAAGGGTATAACTATTTTGGATATCCTTATATTGAACAACATGACACCCACTAAGACACAAGGGTAGAACTATTCTGGGTATCCTTATATTGAGCAACATGACACCCACTAAAACACAAGGGTAGAACTATTCTGGGTATCCTTATATTGAGCAACATGACACCCACTAAAACACAAGGGTAGAACTATTCTGAGTATCCTTATATTGAACAACATGACAGCCACTAAAACACAAGGGTAGAACTATTCTGAGTATCCTTATATTGAACAACATGACAGCCATTAAAACACAAGGGTAGAACTATTCTGGGTATCCTTATATTGAACAACATGACAGCCACTAAAACACAAGGGTAGAACTATTCTGAGTATCCTTATATTGAACAACATGACAGCCATTAAAACACAAGGGTAGAACTATTCTGGGTATCCTTATATTGAACAACATGACAGCCACTAAAACACAAGGGTAGAACTATTCTGGGTATCCTTATATTGAACAACATGACAGCCACTAAAACACAAGGGTAGAACTATTCTGAGTATCCTTATATTGAACAACATGACAGCCACTAAAACACAAGGGTAGAACTATTCTAGGTATCCTTATATTGAGCAACATGACACCCACTAAAACACAAGGGTAGAACTATTCTGGGTATCCTTATATTGAACAACATGACACCCACTAAAACACAAGGGTAGAACTATTCTGAGTATCCTTATATTGAGCAACATGACACCCACTAAAACACAAGGGTAGAACTATTCTGGGTATCCTTATATTGAACAACATGCCACCCACTAAAACACAAGGGTAGAACTATTCTGGGTATCCTTATATTGAGCAACATGACACCCACTAAAACACAAGGGTAGAACTATTCTGGGTATCCTTATATTGAACAACATGACACCCACTAAAACACAAGGGTATAACTATTTTGGGTATCCTTATATTGAACAACATGACACCCACTAAAACACAAGGGTATAACTATTTTGGATATCCTTATATTGAACAACATGACACCCACTAAGACACAAGGGTAGAACTATTCTGGGTATCCTTATATTGAGCAACATGACACCCACTAAAACACAAGGGTAGAACTATTCTGGGTATCCTTATATTGAGCAACATGACACCCACTAAAACACAAGGGTAGAACTATTCTGAGTATCCTTATATTGAACAACATGACAGCCACTAAAACACAAGGGTAGAACTATTCTGAGTATCCTTATATTGAACAACATGACAGCCATTAAAACACAAGGGTAGAACTATTCTGGGTATCCTTATATTGAACAACATGACAGCCACTAAAACACAAGGGTAGAACTATTCTGAGTATCCTTATATTGAACAACATGACAGCCATTAAAACACAAGGGTAGAACTATTCTGGGTATCCTTATATTGAACAACATGACAGCCACTAAAACACAAGGGTAGAACTATTCTGGGTATCCTTATATTGAACAACATGACAGCCACTAAAACACAAGGGTAGAACTATTCTGAGTATCCTTATATTGAACAACATGACACCCACTAAAACACAAGGGTAGAACTATTCTGAGTATCCTTATATTGAACAACATGACAGCCACTAAAACACAAGGGTAGAACTATTCTGGCTATCCTTATATTGAACAACATGACAGCCACTAAAACACAAGGGTAGAACTATTCTAGGTATCCTTATATTGAACAACATGACACCCACTAAAACACAAGGGTAGAACTATTCTGGGTATCCTTATATTGAACAACATGACACCCACTAAAACACAAGGGTAGAACTATTCTGAGTATCCTTATATTGAGCAACATGACACCCACTAAAACACAAGGGTAGAACTATTCTGGGTATCCTTATATTGAACAACAAGCCACCCACTAAAACACAAGGGTAGAACTATTCTGGGTATCATTATATTGAACAACTTGACACTCACTAAAACACAAGGGTAGAACTATTCTGGGTATCCTTATATTGAGCAACATGACACCCACTAAAACACAAGGGTAGAACTATTCTGAGTATCCTTATATTGAACAACATGACAGCCACTAAAACACAAGGGTAGAACTATTCTGAGTATCCTTATATTGAACAACATGACAGCCATTAAAACACAAGGGTAGAACTATTCTGGGTATCCTTATATTGAACAACATGACAGCCACTAAAACACAAGGGTAGAACTATTCTGAGTATCCTTATATTGAACAACATGACAGCCATTAAAACACAAGGGTAGAACTATTCTGGGTATCCTTATATTGAACAACATGACAGCCACTAAAACACAAGGGTAGAACTATTCTGGGTATCCTTATATTGAACAACATGACACCCACTAAAACACAAGGGTAGAACTATTCTGGGTATCCTTATATTGAACAACATGACACCCACTAAAACACAAGGGTAGAACTATTCTGGGTATCCTTATATTGAGCAACATGACACCCACTAAAACACAAGGGTAGAACTATTCTGGGTATCCTTATATTGAACAACAAGCCACCCACTAAAACACAAGGGTAGAACTATTCTGGGTATCATTATATTGAACAACTTGACACTCACTAAAACACAAGGGTAGAACTATTCTGGGTATCCTTATATTGAGCAACATGACACCCACTAAAACACAAGGGTAGAACTATTCTGGGTATCCTTATATTGAGCAACATGACACCCACTAAAACACAAGGGTAGAACTATTCTGGGTATCCTTATTAGGAACTTTAGTTTTATTCCTCCCAGCTACTTTTTGATTATTTAGCTTTCCCATATTTGATAGGGTTATTCTAGATGATATTCATGTCGTTTAGCGGTAACACTACAGGTGCCACTAGTGGAGCAGGAACAGTTAACAGTTCCGGAGCACCTGAGTTCAGGCCATGGCTTTGAGTGGGGTTCGTGTTGCTCGATCTTTAGTTTTCTGTGTAGTGTTTTGTAGATCGTTTTGTCCTTTTGTCTGTTTTCCTTTGGCCATTGTGTTGTCTGTGCGTCTTCGATTTACGAACTTCTTCCTGTGCTTATTACATGAATCATATTGTAGTGTTTCCGAAACTCAGCATCCAAGTCAACAAAGCCGTGTTATTTCTGAAGCTGTGCTGAAGTCTCCAGTTTATGATGACAATTGTTCAAGTCGTGGACGAGCAATAATAGTTGAGAACTTCCCAGCAAAAGATAGAGGAAAATCACATTTAGTCACACAGTGTAAGGAACTTGGTGATATCTTAGAATCGATTGAAACCCAAAGATTTGATTTACATGAAGACATTCAGCTACACCAGAACCTATCAGCAGAAGCCCTTTATAGTCTTTGTAGTAAAGGTTGGTACTTTTCAATATACTAAGTTATTTTTTCAGTCAGGTTAATTGCTTGTAGATTAAAAAATAAATTTCGGTGAGATTAATTGATTTTAGATATTTAATTTTTTTCGGTGAACTTAATTGCTTTTAGATATTTTATTTTATTTTTCGGTTAGATTGATTGCTTTTAGATATTTAATTTTATATTTTCGGTGAGCTTAATTGCTTTTAGATATTTTATTTTATTTTTCGGTGAAATTAATTGCTTTTAGATATTTTATTTTATTTTTCGGTGAGATTAATTGCTTTTAGATATTTTATTTTATTTTTCGGTGAGATCGATTGCTTTTAGATATTTTATTTTATTTTTCGGTGAGATTAATTGCTTTTAGATATTTTATTTTATATTTTCGGTGAGCTTAATTGCTTTTAGATATTTGATTTTTTCATTTTAATCTATTGTTATTAAGGTGTAAGTCAGTTTTATTTAATATTTTATTTTATTACCTAATTATAATTTTCATATGTATTACTAGGTACTTTTTTTATCTTTGACTATTTCGTTTAACGCTCAGAGGCTGTCTATTTCCCCGGGCAATATATCAATAGATCGATCGATAATCCGGAATTTCTATCATGACGTTTCCCGCGTCGTAATCTAAACATAAAGTAATGCATGAATTTATTTATTAACTAAGTATACTTAATACGACATTTTCTCCCCACACAGTTGCGGAAACGGACTTCAGTGATTGCTATTGTTTACTGGTCATTATTCTTGCTCGAGGGAAACCAGGACTGATTCGATGTTACGACGAAAAAGGATCTATCAGTTATGCAGAACAGTCAAAAATATTAGAAATATTCCAACCTCAGAACTGTCCATCGCTAGCCTTGAAGCCAAAACTGTTTGTAATTCAGGTTTGTTAGTGTATGCTATATATTACCATATATATATATGTAAAACTGGTTTGTTTGTTTCATGGTGTTTAACGCCACTTTCATCGATATTTCAGCTATATCGTGGTGGTCAGTATTATTGGTGGAGAAAACCAGAGTAACCGGAGAAAACCACTGATCTGCCACAAGTCACTGACAAACTTTATTACATAAAGTTGTATCAGTACGTCTTGCCATTCGAACTCACAACGTTAATGGTGATAGACACTGATTCCACAGGTAGTTGTAAATCTAACTACCATATGATGACGACCACAACATCTCTTGTGTTTAGGTGTATGCTATAAACACAACATGTGGAAATAAAATTAAATAAAACGTAACAAAATATTGATCGATTAAAATTAGAAACCTATACATTTATAAAACGTTACGGTCAGAGATATACCATGATAAATCACTGTGATAGATGTATCACTGTCTGAGATATACCATGATAAATCACTGTGATAGATGTATCACTGTCAGAGATATACCATGATAAATCACTGTGATAGATGTATCACTGTCAGAGATATACCATGATAAATCACTGTGATAGATGTATCATTGTCAGAGATATACCATGATAAATCACTGTGATAGATGTATCACTGTCAGAGATATACCATGATAAATCACTGTGATAGATGTATCACTGTCAGAGATATACCATGATAAATCACTGTGATAGACGTATCACTCATCTTGGTGATTTGGATATATCTTTTGTTCTATTAAATATATTTTCAAAATTTCTTTTACATTAAGAGTGTTACTTACTATAGCCCAAAAGGCATATCAAAATAAATAAATAAATTAAAGAGAACAAAAGATATATCAGTATCACTGTTATACAAGATAATACATGGAGAAGCAGCAGTAAACATCCTGGATTACATCATGAAACCTTCAGTACTAACTAGACAATACCATCAAGACAGGTTCTCCAGAGTAAGCACATCATAGCCCGGTGACTAGAGACATCATTTCTAAAATTTAATCGTCATGAATACTATACGGCTGTGTCATATATCATTCGACTCGGCAATGTTCGTACTTTCAAAATAATTTGGTCGTCAAAAGAAAATATGGTGCAGTTTTTCAGAAATCAAGGTCAAAGGTCAAAAAACATTTTTCACACAAAAATTCATTGAATACCAAATTTCAATTAGAATATCTTTTTCATTAAAGAAAGACGAAAAATTGCATATTTGGTTTTCCTTATTCAATTTTCTATCTAAAACGTCGGATGTCATAGAAAAATAATTGTTCTGTGCAAATTTAAGTCTTTTCACAAAAGGGGGGGGGGGGGGGGGGGTTTTCGCTTAAAAACCTGGTAATTTTCCAAACTGTCGATAGTAAAGCCATTAAAACTTATCCAAACGTAAAGAAAATATAGAAAAATATGTATTCTACAAAATAAATATAAATAATAGCCATATTATAATGAGGAATATAAGTTTTGTTCACATAGATTGGTGTTGGTACATGTCCAATTGGCAACATTAACTCATACAAAACATACTTATATGTGGGTTAAAAGCAAAAACACAACTTCTTGTATGCATCAAAATGCATCAACAGAATATAAATCAGCAACAAATAAGGCAAAACAACTGTACAAGGCATTCTGAGTGACTGAATCTACCTTTTTCATGTGGGAATTGGAGCTGTTCTACACAAGACTTAAGCGAAACAAGGTCTTTGCAGAACAATGAAACAGCTCGTCAAAAAAGTGTACATGATTATGTTGTTAACACATTAAATGTCTTCTGCAAGGGTATATGAATGGACGTTTTTACATGATTCTGATCCTTGGCAAGAACATAAGTCAGTACATGCAAGGTTCTGCTCTGCACAAACACAGGACTTTTTACATTGCGATTTCCCCTTGCATGAACACTCTAGATCACGAAGAAATTCTGCTAACATGTTTCCTTCAAAGTAGACTGGATGTAAAGAATCCTTGACAGTTCGCCATCCGTATTCCATTGGTGAAGGCAGAGGTGGTTTTGCCAGACAGGAAGCATGCCAAACTTTGGTCTGGAATGAGGCACGAAGAATATGCTGACGAAACGCCGCTTCTGAAGGTGGTAATCTAACCAGGCTTGCATCCCGACCTGTAGCAAGTTTTACTCGAAGTTTGTTAATGTTATGATGGGAGAATGCAAAAGACTTCTGATCATAAAGCCTAGCTACAAACCGTGAAGAGCATGAAATAGCAACATCTTTGTCGGGATCTCCCAAATTGTCTAAATCATGGAAATCTGATGCTGCATCTTTCAGTATTTTGTACACTAACTTTTTGCCATTTCCAAAGAAGGAAGAGGTAGTGTTACACCCAGAGAGAAGAGAGCATGTGTGCCAGGAATAACTCTACATGTGATTTCTGAGAGAAAAGAACATAGTTCATGAATAGGTAAAAACCTACGACCATCCTTAACACTACTAACGTTTCCCATTTGGAGCCACAGTTCACTGGTGTTTGTCATCTGCTTATCAAAATAAATACAGAGAACAATCACATCTGCATCAGAGGTCTTGATAATGATCCTGCCTTGCTTTCCCAATTCTTTGAGCCTTTTGTCAGCATGTAAAGTCTGGAGGATCATACGGGTGTCCGCCTCTTCTTGAGTGCTGTGCAAGTCAGGAAAATCAAAGACTTCCTGGTCTGAAACAACTTTCACAATTTCTGGATTTCCAAATGAACTGGCAATGTAATACAGATTTTCAAGGGGCACTAATGGGTTACTTTGATTGAATTTGACAATGAAGTCACCAAAACAGTTTATGAGTGTCTGCTTGTTTTCTTTGACAGATAAAAATTTCTTCCAGTCAGGAATATTTCTGCCTTCTATGACTTGGAACACCTTTGTATGGGCAGTCACTTTGGTACGACGCTCTCTTTCAGCCGACTTGATGGAGTTTTGTTACGTCATACCGGTCAAATACATCTGCTACTGTATGTGCTTTTGCAAAGCATGATGTCAACTGTTTGCAGTAGTCGGTAGCAAGGTCTCCAAAGGTTCTATGCTTCTTTTCATCCATGCCATGCTATCTCTGATGTAAGTTGTCAACGAAGGGTCAAAATCCGGCAACGAAAGAACTGGGGAAACTTCATTTTCGACCTGCTTCACTAGGTCTGATTTACAAGTTTTCCTCATTGTACCATCTTCATGGAACATGGACACCGGGGTAGGCCCTACAGGATGTGAAAGAATGTTGTCAATTAGCCAAAACCAGAGCACGTCTTCGTTGACAGCAGACAGCAAATAATCCTGTACTTCTCTGGTAGCATGCATGCATGTAGAAATATTCATGAGACAAGGAGGGTGTGCCTCTATATCAAAGGGGTCAGTCATGGTTTCATTCAAATGGTTTACTATTGCTTGGACTTGTTCCTCATCTCGCTTCAAAGCTGTTTGCTTCATTTCTTCATGTGAGGTATTGCTGGTGCTTGTAATACCTGCCCTGTCATTCATTGCACTACTAAATGATGTTAGGAAATGTCTAGTGAGTGTCCATCTAACAAGGGCAGCTTTCTGATTCGTTATTCCTACGATACCACCTGAGCCCTTCGAATCTTTTATGATGGCTTTTTCAGTGCCCATATCGCTCCAAATACCATTGAAGCTGCCGGATGTTTGTCTAATGGAAAACTCGCCTTTTTCAAAAGCTGATTTTATCTCGGCTGGAAGTTCGAGCATGTCAAGTATATATACAGGCATCCATCTGGAGTAATTTAAATGGTTAGTAATGAAGAAATAGGGCAACATTTTTGATGAAGACATCAGATGTGCCGACCAATCACCCTCCCGTTCTGCTCGTACATTTGACAACATAATTTGAACCGCTACCAGAAACATATCCAAGTATTTGAATGTAGGTGATGCATCGCATCCCCATTTTCTAAGCTTACTGATTAGAGGCTGTACATGGTCTTCAAACAATTTTTCAACTTAATTAGTAGTACTGATGTTCCAATCGTCTGATCACAGATACTTCTATGAATTCAAACAGCGCATTCCAGAACGCTGATGGTATTTGATCGATGTAGTCAAAGGTCCTACACCAGTGTATGAATGCCGCGATAAACAGAACTTGTAGGGCTTCAAATACTAGTGTGAACCCCTTTGACATCCCTGTTAAATTCTTTGCCAACCAACATAAGCTCGGCTGTATTTCCAGCATACACGCCAGAATCAACCAAAAGATCACGAAGACAGCCATTGGCCCAAAGTTTCCATATCGAAGATAAGAAACAAGACAAACTGTGAAAACCACCAAGTCTAAGAATATGGCAATTGAAATAACTTACTTACAACTCAATAACTAAATTTGCCTCTTAGAATGAACAAAATGAAAAATAACTATCACCACAACCTCAAATTCGAACAAACAACATTTAAAAGTCAAAAGAACAAAGACACATCAACAAAAACAAAAGAAATCAATCCATAGTTAACGTAAATTAATCGAACATAAGGTGCACTCGAAGTTCAAGATCAATATGGTGAACAAAGTATTCAGATCTACCGGGAACGGACACAACTTTCCGAAAAATTAAGTAAGTAAAGATTTGTTAGTCTATATTTTGGGTGGTATATAAAATCCCATTAAAGAAACTTAGATAAAAAAAAAGATGTGTCACTAAATAGGGTAATGATTATATTTTTAATTTCTACTAGTTAATTGACTATTTATCAACTGGCGCATTATTGTACAGAATTAAAATCTGGTGAAACTACAAAATGACCCCATTTACAATATTTGTTATTGTTATTATTTTTCAATAATAGGTTTATTGTGTTAGTTGTTTCGCTTAATGAATAAAACATTATATGTAAACTTTGAATCCAATGCGAAAGAAATATATTTCTATACAGTTTTTAAATACCGGAGCAAAACTGTTAGTCACTTGAGGTCCAAATTTAAGTAAATTTTGCTAACTATGCATAGAATTTTAGAAAACTGCACCATACGACCTTTTGACGATCGGTCTAAAGTCAAAGTAAAATCATTTTCCTACAAGTACGCCAATTTTTAGCCGTATAGTATGAAGTGAAATTAAACTCCGTTAATATGCGACTTTTACGTAGTTGGTCACCGGGCTATCAACAGATGCCTATAAGTACAGCTTCATTCCAAGAGCGATCACAGACTGGAACCGGCTTCCGCAAGGCATCATCCAAGCACCATTGACCGATGTATTTCGGGCGGGTGTGTGGGAGTACCTGCTGTAGTGTGGGAACCTGATTTTTAACCTGTACAGTATTGTTTGTTTGTTTAATTTTAACTGTAAATGTTCCGTAGGCTGGTTGACAGTTTTTTACAGTATCTACAAAATGGATGTTCCGACTGCAGATTACCCACGTAGAAGTAGAAGATCACTAAGATGATTGATACATCTATCACGGTGATTTATCATGCTATGTCTGTGACTGTATTGTATATATTTAAACAGACGATCCCAGATGATCCCGATCCCAATGAAGCAGATTCGAAAGGCATGCCAGATGACCAAGAACCAGTCAAATACATGTCCAAAATACCACGAGAGGCTGACTTCTTAACTTACACATCGAATCAACACGGTTAGTTTAGTAGTCATGATTGGTAATCTTATCAACCACTCTGTTCTGTTCAGATTTTGATTACCCCTTTGGTATCTGGAAACTCTTCTTACACAAAGCACTTTCTGGCTTTCCGTAAGAAGAGTTTGAAGATACAAAATGGGTACTCAGAATCCGTAAATCGAAAAACACAACGCAATGGCCAAAAGACAAAGGACAAAAGGACAAACAACGATCTACGAAACATATCATTTATATATTTTGTGCTTTTGTTAGAGGAGCATGATCATCAATATTCCTAAAAGATAATGGGTGTTTAAGAAAAGCTTAAAGATTCCTAAGGGATAATCAGAAGCCGTAAATAAATTGGTTTTATTACTTCCAAACCTATAAATTATTTGGCTATCCAATATTTCGATTTTGGGAGTACAGGTACCTGATGAAGGTTATTGCAGAAACGGGTCGTCCGCAATAAATTTGATATCTATGTTTTTATTAGAGGGGCCGCCAACACAATAGCAATGATATTAAAACACTACATCAAAAACTCAAGATTGAGCCACAAATTGCATAGAATGCTTGTATGATAATACAGCAGTGTGTGCTCAGTGTACCTACTTGTATAATAAAATAGCAGTGTGTGCTCAGTGTATCTACTTGTATAATAATACAGCAGTGTGTGCTCAGTGTACCTACTCGTATAATAATACAGCAGTGTGTGCTCAGTGTACCTACTTGTATAATAATACAGCAGTGTGTGCTCAGTGTACCTACTTGTATAATAATACAGCAGTGTGCTCAGTGTACCTAGTTGTATAATAATATAGCAGTGTGTGCTCAGTGTACCTACCTGTATAATAATATAGCAGTGTGTGCTCAGTGTACCTACTTGTATAATAATACAGCAGTGTGTGCTCAGTGTACCTACTCGTATAATAATACAGTAGTGTGTGCTCAGTGTACCTACTTGTATAATAATACAGCAGTGTGTGCTCAGTGTACCTACTTGTATAATAATACAGCAGTGTGTGCTCAGTGTACCTACTCGTATAATAATACAGCAGTGTGTGCTCAGTATACCTACTTGTATAATAATACAGCAGTGTGTGTTCAGTATACCTACTTGTATAATAATATAGCAGTGTGTGCTCAGTGTACCTACTTGTATAATAATATAGCAGTGTGTGCTCAGTGTACCTACTTGTATAATAATACAGCAGTGTGTGCTCAGTGTACCTACTCGTATAATAATACAGTAGTGTGTGCTCAGTGTACCTACTTGTATAATAATACAGCAGTGTGTGCTCAGTGTACCCACTCGTATAATAATACAGCAGTGTGTGCTCAGTGTACCTACTTGTATAATAATACAGCAGTGTGTGCTCAGCATACCTACTTGTATAATAATACAGCAGTGTGTGCTCAGTGTACCTACTTGTCTAATAATACAGCAGTGTGTGCTCAGTATACATACTTGTATAATAATACAACAGTATGTGCTCGGTATACCTACTTGTATAATAATACAGCAGTATGTGCTCAGTGTACCTACTTGTATAATAATACAGCAGTGTGTGCTCAGTGTACTTACTCGTATAATAATACAGTAGTGTATGCTCAGTATACCTACTCGTATAATAATACAGCAGTGTGTGCTCAGTGTACCTACTTGTATAATAATACAGCAGTGTGTGCTCAGTGTACCTACTCGTATAATAATACAGCAGTGTGTGCTTAGTATACCTACTTGTAAAATAATACAGCAGTGTGTACTCAGTGTACCTACTTGCATAATAATACAGCAGTGTGTGCTCAGTATACCTACTTGTATAATAATACAGCAGTGTGTGCTCAGTGTACCTACTTGTATAATAATACAGCAATATGTGCTCAGTGTACCTACTTGTATAATAATACAGCAGTGTGTGCTCGGTGTACCTACTGGTATAATAATACAGCAGTGTGTGCTCTGTACCTACTTGTATAATAATACAGCAGTGTGTGCTCAGTGTACCTACTCGTATAATAATACAGCAGTGTTTGCTCAGTATACCTACTTGTATAATAATACAGCAGTGTGTACTCAGTGTACCTACTTGTATAATAATACAGCAGTGTGTGCTCAGCATACCTACTTGTATAATAATACAGCAGTGTGTGCTCAGTATACCTACTTGTATAATAATACAGCAGTATGTGCTCAGTATACCTACTTGTATAATAATACAGCAGTGTGTGCTAAGTGTACCTACTTGTATAATAATACAGCAGTGTGTGCTCAGTGTACCTACTTGTATAATAATACAGCAATATGTGCTCAGTGTACCTACTTGTATAATAATACAGCAGTGTGTGCTCATTGTACCTACTTGTATAATAATACAGCAGTGTGTGCCCTGTACCTACTTGTATAATAATACAGCAGTGTGTGCTCAATGTACCTACTAGTATAATAATACAGCAGTGTGTGCTCAATGTACCTAGTTGTATTATAATACAGCAGTGTGTGCTCAGTGTACCTACTCGTATAATAATACAGCAGTATGTGCTCAGTGTACCTACTTGTATAATACTACAGCAATGTGTGCTCAGTGTACCTACTTGTATAATAATACAGCAGTGTGTGCTCAGTGTACCTACTCGTATAATAATACAGCAGTGTGCTCAGTGTATCTACTTGTATAATAATACAGCAGTGTGTGTTCATAGTACCTACTTGTATAATAATACAGTAGTGTGTGCTCAGTGTACCTACTTGTATAATAATACAGCAGTTTGTGCTCAGTGTACCTACTTGTATAATAATACAGCAGTGTGTGCTCAGTGTACCTACTTGTATAATAATACAGCAGTGTGTGCTCAGTGTACCTACTTGTATAATAATACAGCAGTGTGTGCTCATTGTACCTACTTGTATAATAATACAGCAGTGTGTGCTCAGTGTACCTACTTGTATAATAATACAGCAGTGTGTGCTCAGTGTACCTACTTGTATAATAATACAGCAGTGTGTGCTCAGTGTACATACTTGTATAATAATACAGCAGTGTGTGCTCAGTGTACCTACTTGTATAATAATACAGCAGTGTGTGCTCAGTGTACCTACTTGTATAATAATACAGCAGTGTGTGCTCAGTGTACCTACTTGTATAATAATACAGCAGTGTGTGCTCAGTGTACCTACTTGTATAATAATACAGCAGTGTGTGCTCAGTGTACCTACTTGTATAATAATACAGCAGTGTGTGCTCAGTGTACCTATTTGTATAATAATACAGCAGTGTGTGCTCAGTGTACCTACTTGTATAATAATACAGCAGTGTGTGCTCAGTGTACCTACTTGTATAATAATACAGCAGTGTGTGCTCAGTGTACCTACTTGTATAATAATACAGCAGTGTGTGCTCAGTGTACCTACTTGTATAATAATACAGCAGTGTGTGCTCAGTGTACCTACTTGTATAATAATACAGCAGTGTGTGCTCAGTGTACCTACTTGTATAATAATACAGCAGTGTGTGCTCAATGTACCTAGTTGTATTATAATACAGCAGTGTGTGCTCAGTGTACCTACTCGTATAATAATACAGCAGTATGTGCTCAGTGTACCTACTTGTATAATACTACAGCAATGTGTGCTCAGTGTACCTACTTGTATAATAATACAGCAGTGTGTGTTCAGTGTACCTACTCGTATAATAATACAGCAGTGTGCTCAGTGTACCTACTCGTATAATAATACAGCAGTGTGTGCTCAGTGTACCTACTTGTATAATAATACAGTAGTGTGTGCTCAGTGTACCTACTCGTATAATAATACAGCAGTGTGTACTCAGTGTACCTACTGGTATAATAATACAGCAGAGTGTGTTCAGTGTACCTACTCGTATAATAATACAGCAGTGTATGCTCAGTATACCTACTTGTATAATAATACAGCAGTGTGTACTCAGTGTACCTACTTGTATAATAATACAGCATTGTGTGCTCAGTATACCTACTTGTATAATAATACAGCAGTATGTGCTCAGTATACCTACTTGTATAATAATACAGCAGTGTGTGCTAAGTGTACCTACTTGTATAATAATACAGCAGTGTGTGCTCAGTGTACCTACTTGTATAATAATACAGCAATATGTGCTCAGTGTACCTACTTGTATACTAATACAGCAGTGTGTGCTCATTGTACCTACTTGTATAATAATACAGCAGTGTGTGCTCTGTACCTACTTGTATAATAATACAGCAGTGTGTGCTCAGTGTACCTACTAGTATAATAATACAGCAGTGTGTGCTCAATGTACCTAGTTGTATTATAATACAGCAGTGTGTGCTCAGTGTACCTACTCGTATAATAATACAGCAGTATGTGCCCAGTGTAACTACTTGTATAATACTACAGCAATGTGTGCTCAGTGTACCTACTTGTATAATAATACAGCAGTGTGTGCTCAGTGTACCTACTTGTATAATAATACAGCTGTGTGCTCAGTGTATCTACTTGTATAATAATACAGCAGTGTGTTCATAGTACCTACTTGTATAATAATACAGTAGTGTGTGCTCAGTGTACCTACTTGTATAATAATACAGCAGTGTGTGCTCAGTGTACCTACTTGTATAATAATACAGCAGTGTGTGCTCAGTGTACCTACTTGTATAATAATAATACAGCAGTGTGTGCTCAGTGTACCTACTTGTATAATAATACAGCAGTGTGTGCTCAGTATACCTACTTGTATAATAATACAGCAGTATGTGCTCAGTATACCTACTTGTATAATAATACAGCAGTGTGTGCTAAGTGTACCTACTTGTATAATAATACAGCAGTGTGTGCTCAGTGTACCTACTTGTATAATAATACAGCAATATGTGCTCAGTGTACCTACTTGTATAATAATACAGCAGTGTGTGCTCATTGTACCTACTTGTATAATAATACAGCAGTGTGTGCCCTGTACCTACTTGTATAATAATACAGCAGTGTGTGCTCAATGTACCTACTAGTATAATAATACAGCAGTGTGTGCTCAATGTACCTAGTTGTATTATAATACAGCAGTGTGTGCTCAGTGTACCTACTCGTATAATAATACAGCAGTATGTGCTCAGTGTACCTACTTGTATAATACTACAGCAATGTGTGCTCAGTGTACCTACTTGTATAATAATACAGCAGTGTGTGCTCAGTGTACCTACTCGTATAATAATACAGCAGTGTGCTCAGTGTATCTACTTGTATAATAATACAGCAGTGTGTGTTCATAGTACCTACTTGTATAATAATACAGTAGTGTGTGCTCAGTGTACCTACTTGTATAATAATACAGCAGTTTGTGCTCAGTGTACCTACTTGTATAATAATACAGCAGTGTGTGCTCAGTGTACCTACTTGTATAATAATACAGCAGTGTGTGCTCATTGTACCTACTTGTATAATAATACAGCAGTGTGTGCTCAGTGTACCTACTTGTATAATAATACAGCAGTGTGTGCTCAGTGTACCTACTTGTATAATAATACAGCAGTGTGTGCTCAGTGTACATACTTGTATAATAATACAGCAGTGTGTGCTCAGTGTACCTACTTGTATAATAATACAGCAGTGTGTGCTCAGTGTACCTACTTGTATAATAATACAGCAGTGTGTGCTCAGTGTACCTACTTGTATAATAATACAGCAGTGTGTGCTCAGTGTACCTACTTGTATAATAATACAGCAGTGTGTGCTCAGTGTACCTACTTGTATAATAATACAGCAGTGTGTGCTCAGTGTACCTACTTGTATAATAATATAGCAGTGTGTGCTCAGTGTACCTACTTGTATAATAATACAGCAGTGTGTGCTCAGTGTACCTATTTGTATAATAATACAGCAGTGTGTGCTCAGTGTACCTACTTGTATAATAATACAGCAGTGTGTGCTCAGTGTACCTACTTGTATAATAATACAGCAGTGTGTGCTCAGTGTACCTACTTGTATAATAATACAGCAGTGTGTGCTCAGTGTACCTACTTGTATAATAATACAGCAGTGTGTGCTCAGTGTACCTACTTGTATAATAATACAGCAGTGTGTGCTCAGTGTACCTACTTGTATAATAATACAGCAGTGTGTGCTCAATGTACCTAGTTGTATTATAATACAGCAGTGTGTGCTCAGTGTACCTACTCGTATAATAATACAGCAGTATGTGCTCAGTGTACCTACTTGTATAATACTACAGCAATGTGTGCTCAGTGTACCTACTTGTATAATAATACAGCAGTGTGTGTTCAGTGTACCTACTCGTATAATAATACAGCAGTGTGCTCAGTGTACCTACTCGTATAATAATACAGCAGTGTGTGCTCAGTGTACCTACTTGTATAATAATACAGTAGTGTGTGCTCAGTGTACCTACTCGTATAATAATACAGCAGTGTGTACTCAGTGTACCTACTGGTATAATAATACAGCAGAGTGTGTTCAGTGTACCTACTCGTATAATAATACAGCAGTGTATGCTCAGTATACCTACTTGTATAATAATACAGCAGTGTGTACTCAGTGTACCTACTTGTATAATAATACAGCATTGTGTGCTCAGTATACCTACTTGTATAATAATACAGCAGTATGTGCTCAGTATACCTACTTGTATAATAATACAGCAGTGTGTGCTAAGTGTACCTACTTGTATAATAATACAGCAGTGTGTGCTCAGTGTACCTACTTGTATAATAATACAGCAATATGTGCTCAGTGTACCTACTTGTATACTAATACAGCAGTGTGTGCTCATTGTACCTACTTGTATAATAATACAGCAGTGTGTGCTCTGTACCTACTTGTATAATAATACAGCAGTGTGTGCTCAGTGTACCTACTAGTATAATAATACAGCAGTGTGTGCTCAATGTACCTAGTTGTATTATAATATAGCAGTGTGTGCTCAGTGTACCTACTCGTATAATAATACAGCAGTATGTGCCCAGTGTAACTACTTGTATAATACTACAGCAATGTGTGCTCAGTGTACCTACTTGTATAATAATACAGCAGTGTGTGCTCAGTGTACCTACTTGTATAATAATACAGCTGTGTGCTCAGTGTATCTACTTGTATAATAATACAGCAGTGTGTTCATAGTACCTACTTGTATAATAATACAGTAGTGTGTGCTCAGTGTACCTACTTGTATAATAATACAGCAGTGTGTGCTCAGTGTACCTACTTGTATAATAATACAGCAGTGTGTGCTCAGTGTACCTACTTGTATAATAATAATACAGCAGTGTGTGCTCAGTGTACCTACTTGTATAATAATACAGCAGTGTGTGCTCAGTGTACCTACTTGTATAATAATACAGCAGTGTGTGCTCATTGTACCTACTTGTATAATAATACAGCAGTGTGTGCTCAGTGTACCTACTTGTATAATAATACAGCAGTGTGTGCTCAGTGTACCTACTTGTATAATAATACAGCAGTGTGTGCTCAGTGTACATACTTGTATAATAATACAGCAGTGTGTGCTCAGTGTACCTACTTGTATAATGATACAGCAGTGTGTGCTCAGTGTACCTACTTGTATAATAATACAGCAGTGTGTGCTCAGTGTACCTACTTGTATAATAATACAGCAGTGTGTGCTCAGTGTACCTACTTGTATAATAATACAGCAGTGTGTGCTCAGTGTACCTACTTGTATAATAATATAGCAGTGTGTGCTCAATGTACCTACTTGTATAATAATACAGCAGTGTGTGCTCAGTTTAGCTATTTGTATAATAATACAGCAGTGTGTGCTCAGTGTACCTATTTGTATAATAATACAGCAGTGTGTGCTCAGTGTACCTACTTGTATAATAATACAGCAGTGTGTGCTCAGTGTACCTACTTGTATAATAATACAGCAGTGTGTGCTCAGTGTACCTACTTGTATAATAATACAGCAGTGTGTGCTCAGTGTACCTACTTGTATAATAATACAGCAGTGTGTGCTCAGTGTACCTACTTGTATAATAATACAGCAGTGTGTGCTCAGTGTACCTACTTGTATAATAATACAGCAGTGTGTGCTCAATGTACCTAGTTGTATTATAATACAGCAGTGTGTGCTCAGTGTACCTACTCGTATAATAATACATACTTGTATAATACTACAGCAATGTGTGCTCAGTGTACCTACTTGTATAATAATACAGCAGTGTGTGTTCAGTGTACCTACTCGTATAATAATACAGCAGTGTGCTCAGTGTACCTACTCGTATAATAATACAGCAGTGTGTGCTCAGTGTACCTACTCGTATAATAATACAGTAGTGTGTGCTCAGTGTACCTACTCGTATAATAATACAGCAGTGTGTGCTCAGTGTACCTACTGGTATAATAATACAGCAGTGTGTGTTCAGTGTACCTACTCGTATAATAATACAGCAGTGTATGCTCAGTATACCTACTTGTATAATAATACAGCAGTGTGTACTCAGTGTACCTACTTGTATAATAATACAGCATTGTGTGCTCAGTATACCTACTTGTATAATAATACAGCAGTATGTGCTCAGTATACCTACTTGTATAATAATACAGCAGTGTGTGCTAAGTGTACCTACTTGTATAATAATACAGCAGTGTGTGCTCAGTGTACCTACTTGTATAATAATACAGCAATATGTGCTCAGTGTACCTACTTGTATACTAATACAGCAGTGTGTGCTCATTGTACCTACTTGTATAATAATACAGCAGTGTGTGCTCTGTACCTACTTGTATAATAATACAGCAGTGTGTGCTCAGTGTACCTACTAGTATAATAATACAGCAGTGTGTGCTCAATGTACCTAGTTGTATTATAATACAGCAGTGTGTGCTCAGTGTACCTACTCGTATAATAATACAGCAGTATGTGCTCAGTGTACCTACTTGTATAATACTACAGCAATGTGTGCTCAGTGTACCTACTTGTATAATAATACAGCAGTGTGTGCTCAGTGTACCTACTTGTATAATAATACAGCAGTGTGCTAAGTGTATCTACTTGTATAATAATACAGCAGTGTGTGTTCATAGTACCTACTTGTATAATAATACAGTAGTGTGTGCTCAGTGTACCTACTTGTATAATAATACAGCAGTGTGTGCTCAGTGTACCTACTTGTATAATAATACAGCAGTGTGTGCTCAGTGTACCTACTTGTATAATAATAATACAGCAGTGTGTGCTCAGTGTACCTACTTGTATAATAATACAGCAGTGTGTGCTCAGTGTACCTACTTGTATAATAATACAGCAGTATGTGCTCAGTGTACCTACTTGTATACTAATACAGTAGTGTGTGCTCAGTGTACATACTTGTATAATAATACAGCATTGTGTGCTCAGTGTACCTACTTGTATAATAATACAGCAGTGTGTGCTCAGTGTACCTACTTGTATAATAATACAGCAGTGTGTGCTCAGTGTACCTACTTGTATAATAATACAGCAGTGTGTGCTCAGTGTACCTACTTGTATAATAATACAGCAGTGTGTGCTCAGTGTACCTACTTGTATAATAATACAGCAGTGTGTGCTCAGTGTACCTACTTGTATAATAATACAGCAGTGTGTGCTCAGTGTACCTACTTGTATAATAATACAGCATTGTGTGCTCAGTGTACCTACTTGTATAATAATATAGCAGTGTGTGCTCAGTGTACCTACTTGTATAATAATACAGCAGTGTGTGCTCAGTGTACCTACTTGTATAATAATACAGCAGTGTGTGCTCAGTGTACCTACTTGTATAATAATACAGCAGTGTGTGCTCAGTGTACCTACTTGTATAATAATACAGCAGTGTGTGCTCAGTGTACCTACTTGTATAATAATACAGCAGAATGTGCTCAGTGTACCTACTTGAATAATAATACAGCAGTGTGTGCTCAGTGTACCTACTTGTATAATAATACAGCAGTGTGTGCTCAGTGTACCTACTTGTATAATAATACAGCAGTGTGTGCTCAGTGTACCTACTTGTATAATAATACAGCAGTGTGTGCTCAGTGTACCTACTTGTATAATAATACAGCAGTGTGTGCTCAATGTACCTAGTTGTATTATAATACAGCAGTGTGTGCTCAGTGTACCTACTCGTATAATAATACAGCAGTATGTGCTCAGTGTACCTACTTGTATAATACTACAGCAATGTGTGCTCAGTGTACCTACTTGTATAATAATACAGCAGTGTGTGTTCAGTGTACCTACTCGTATAATAATACAGCAGTGTGCTCAGTGTACCTACTCGTATAATAATACAGCAGTGTGTGCTCAGTGTACCTACTCATATAATAATACAGTAGTGTGTGCTCAGTGTACCTACTCGTATAATAATACAGCAGTGTGTGCTCAGTGTACCTACTTGTATAATAATACAGCAGTGTGTGCTCAGTGTACCTACTCGTATAATAATACAGCAGTGTGTGCTCAGTATACCTACTTGTATAATAATACAGCTGTGTGTACTCAGTGTACCTACTCGTATAATAATACAGCAGTGTGTGCTCAGCGTACCTACTTGTATAATAATACAGCAGTGTGTGCTCAGTGTACCTACTTGTATAATAATACAGCAGTGTGTGCTCAATGTACCTAGTTGTATTATAATACAGCAGTGTGTGCTCAGTGTACCAAATCGTATAATAATACAGCAGTATGTGCTCAGTGTACCTACTTGTATAATACTACAGCAATGTGTGCTCAGTGTACCTACTTGTATAATAATACAGCAGTGTGTGCTCAGTGTACCTACTTGTATAATAATACAGCAGTGTGCTCAGTGTATCTACTTGTATAATAATACAACATTGTGTGCTCATAGTACCTTCTTGTATAATAATACAGCAGTGTGTGCTCAGTGTACCTACTTGTATAATAATACAGCAGTATGTACTCAGTGTACCTACTTGTATAATAATACAGCAGTGTGTGCTCAGTGTACCTACTCGTATAATAATACAGCAGTGTGTGCTCAGTGTACATACACGTATAATAATACAGCAGTGTGTGCTCAGTGTACCTACTTGTATAATAATACAGCAGTGTGTGCTCAGTGTACCTACTTGTATAATAATACAGCAGTGTGTGCTCAGTGTACCTACTTGTATAATAATACAGCAGTGTGTGCTCAGTGTACCTACTTTTATAATAATACAGCAGTGTGTGCTAAGTGTACCTACTTGTATAATAATACAGTGGTGTGTGCTCAGTGTACCTACTTGTATAATAATACAGCAGTGTGTGCTCAGTGTACCTACTTGTATAATAATACAGCAGTGTGTGCTCAGTGTACCTACTTGTATAATAATACAGCAGTGTGTGCTCAGTGTACCTACTTGTATAATAATACAGCAGTGTGTGCTCAGTGTACCTACTCGTATAATAATACAGCAGTGTGTGCTCAGTGTACCTACTCGTATAATAATACAGCAGTGTGTGCTCAGTGTACCTACTCGTATAATAATACAGCAGTGCATGCTCAGTGTACCTACTCATATAATAATACATCAGTGTGTGCTCAGTGTACCTACTCGTATAATAATACAGCAGTGTGTGCTCAGTGTACCTACTCGTATAATAATACAGCAGTGTGTGCTCAGTGTACCTACTCATATAATAATACAGCAGTGTGTGCTCAGTGTACCTACTTGTATAATAATACAGCAGTGTGAGCTCAGTGTACCTACTTGTATAATAATACAGTAGTGTGTGCTCAGTGTACCTACTTGTATAATAATACAGCAGTGTGTGCTCAGTGTACCTACTTGTATAATAATACAGCAGTGTGTGCTCAGTGTACCTACTTGTATAATAATACAGTAATGTGTGCTCAGTGTACCTACTTGTATAATAATACAGTAATGTGAGCTCAGTGTACCTACTTGTATAATAATACAGCAGTGTGAGCTCAGTGTATCTACTTGTATAATAATACAGCAATATGTGCTCAGTGTACCTACTCGTATAATAATACAGCAATGTGAGCTCAGTGTACCTACACGTATAATAATACAGCAGTGTGTGCTCAGTGTACCTACTCGTATAATAATACAGTAGTGTGTGCTCAGTATACCTACTTGTATAATAATACAGCAGTGTGTGCTCAGTGTACCTACTTGTATAATAATATTGCAGTGTGTGCTCAGTGTACCTACTTGTATAATAATACAGCAGTGTGTGCTCAGTGTACCTACTTGTATTATTATACAGTAGTGTGTGCTCAGTGTATCTACTTGTATAATAATACAGCAGTGTGTGCTCAGTGTACCTACTTGTATAATAATACAGCAGTGTGTGCTCAGTGTACCTACTTGTATAATAATACAGCAGTGTGTGCTCAGTGTACCTACTCATATAATAATACAGCAGTGTGTGCTCAGTGTACCTACCCATATAATAATACAGCAGTGTGTGCTCAGTGCACCTACCCATATAATAATACAGCAGTGTGTGCTCAGTGTACCTACTTGTATAATAATACAGCAATGTGTGCTCAGTGTACCTACTTGTATAATAATATAGCAGTGTGTGCTCAGTGTACCTACTCATATAATAATACAGCAGTGTGTGCTCAGTGCACCTACTCGTATAATAATACAGCAGAGTGTGCTCAGTGTACCTACTTGTATAATAATACAGCAGTGTGTGCTCAGTGTACCTACTCATATAATAATACAGCAGTGTGTGCTCAGTGTACCTACTCATATAATAATACAGCAGTGTGTGCTCAGTGTACCTACTCGTATAATAATACAGCAGTGTGTGCTCAGTGTACCTACTTGTATAATAATACAGCAGTGTGTGCTCAGTGTACCTACTTGTATTATAATACAGCATTGTGTGCTCAATGTATCTACTTGTATTATGATACAGCAGTGTGTGCTCAGTGTATCTACTTGTATAATAATACAGCAGTGTGTGCTCAGTGTACCTACTTGTATAATAATACAGCAGTGTGCTCAGTGTACCTACTTGTATTATAATACAGCAGTGTGTGCTCAGTGTACCTACTTGTATAATAATACAGCAGTGTGTGCTCAGTGTACCTACTTGTATAATAATACAGCAGTGTGTGCTCAGTGTACCTACTCGTATAATAATACAGCAGTGTGTGCTCAGTGTACCTACTCGTATAATAATACAGCAGTGTGTGCTTAGTGTACCTACTTGTATAATAATACAGCAGTGTGTGCTCAGTGTACCTACTTGTATAATAATACAGCATTGTGTGCTCAGTGTACATACTCGTATAATAATACAGCAGTGTGTGCTCAGTGTACCTACTCGTATAATAATACAGCAGTGTGTGCTCAGTGTACCAAGTTGTATTATAATACAGCAGTGTGTGCTCAGTGTACCTACTTGTATAATAATACAGCAGTGTGTGCTCAGTGTACCTACTTGTATAATAATACAGCAGTGTGTGCTCAGTGTACCTACTTGTATAATAATACAGCAGTGTGTGCTCAATGTACCTACTTGTATAATAATACAGCAGTGTGTGCTCAGTGTACCTACTTGTATAATAATACAGCAGTGTGTGCTCAGTGTACCTACTTGTATAATAATATAGCAGTGTGTGCTCAGTGTACCTACTCGTATAATAATACAGCAGTGTGTGCTCAGTGTACCTACTTGTATAATAATACAGCAGTGTGTGCTCAGTGTACCTACTTGTATAATAATACAACAGTGTGTGCTCAGTGTACCTACTTGTATAATAATACAGCAGTGTGTGCTCAGTGTACCTACTTGTATAATAATACAGCAGTGTGTGCTCAATGTACCTAGTTGTATTATAATACAGCAGTGTGTGCTCAGTGTACCTACTCGTATAATAATACAGCAGTATGTGCTCAGTGTACCTACTTGTATAATACTACAGCAATGTGTGCTCAGTGTACCTACTTGTATAATAATACAGCAGTGTGTGTTCAGTGTACCTACTCGTATAATAATACAGCAGTGTGCTCAGTGTACCTACTCGTATAATAATACAGCAGTGTGTGCTCAGTGTACCTACTCGTATAATAATACAGTAGTGTGTGCTCAGTGTACCTACTCGTATAATAATACAGCAGTGTGTGCTCAGTGTACCTACTGGTATAATAATACAGCAGTGTGTGTTCAGTGTACCTACTCGTATAATAATACAGCAGTGTATGCTCAGTATACCTACTTGTATAATAATACTGCAGTGTGTACTCAGTGTACCTACTTGTATAATAATACAGCATTGTGTGCTCAGTATACCTACTTGTATAATAATACAGCAGTATGTGCTCAGTATACCTACTTGTATAATAATACAGCAGTGTGTGCTAAGTGTACCTACTTGTATAATAATACAGCAGTGTGTGCTCAGTGTACCTACTTGTATAATAATACAGCAATATGTGCTCAGTGTACCTACTTGTATACTAATACAGCAGTGTGTGCTCATTGTACCTACTTGTATAATAATACAGCAGTTTGTGCTCTGTACCTACTTGTATAATAATACAGCAGTGTGTGCTCAGTGTACCTACTCGTATAATAATACAGCAGTATGTGCTCAGTGTACCTACTTGTATAATACTACAGCAATGTGTGCTCAGTGTACCTACTTGTATAATAATACAGCAGTGTGTGCTCAGTGTACCTACTTGTATAATAATACAGCAGTGTGCTCAGTGTATCTACTTGTATAATAATACAGCAGTGTGTGTTCATAGTACCTACTTGTATAATAATACAGTCGTGTGTGCTCAGTGTACCTACTTGTATAATAATACAACAGTTTGTGCTCAGTGTACCTACTTGTATAATAATACAGCAGTGTGTGCTCAGTGTACCTACTTGTATAATAATAATACAGCAGTGTGTGCTCAGTGTACCTACTTGTATAATAATACAGCAGTGTGTGCTCAGTGTACCTACTTGTATAATAATACAGCAGTGTGTGCTCATTGTACCTACTTGTATAATAATACAGCAGTGTGTGCTCAGTGTACCTACTTGTATAATAATACAGCAGTGTGTGCTCAGTGTACCTACTTGTATAATAATACAGCAGTGTGTGCTCAGTGTACATACTTGTATAATAATACAGCAGTGTGTGCTCAGTGTACCTACTTGTATAATAATACAGCAGTGTGTGCTCAGTGTACCTACTTGTATAATAATACAGCAGTGTGTGCTCAGTGTACCTACTTGTATAATAATACAGCAGTGTGTGCTCAGTGTACCTACTTGTGTAATAATACAGCAGTGTGTGCTCAGTGTACCTACTTGTATAATAATACAGCAGTGTGTGCTCAGTGTACCTACTTGTATAATAATATAGCAGTGTGTGCTCAGTGTACCTACTTGTATAATAATACAGCAGTGTGTGCTCAGTGTACCTATTTGTATAATAATACAGCAGTGTGTGCTCATTGTACCTACTTGTATAATAATACAGCAGTGTGTGTTCATAGTACCTACTTGTATAATAATACAGTAGTGTGTGCTCAGTGTACCTACTTGTATAATAATACAGCAGTGTGTGCTCAGTGTACCTACTTGTATAATAATACAGCAGTGTGTGCTCAGTGTACCTACTTGTATAATAATAATACAGCAGTGTGTGCTCAGTGTACCTACTTGTATAATAATACAGCAGTGTGTGCTCAGTGTACCTACTTGTATAATAATACAGCAGTGTGTGCTCATTGTACCTACTTGTATAATAATACAGCAGTGTGTGCTCAGTGTACCTACTTGTATAATAATACAGCAGTGTGTGCTCAGTGTACCTACTTGTATAATAATACAGCAGTGTGTGCTCAGTGTACATACTTGTATAATAATACAGCAGTGTGTGCTCAGTGTACCTACTTGTATAATAATACAGCAGTGTGTGCTCAGTGTACCTACTTGTATAATAATACAGCAGTGTGTGCTCAGTGTACCTACTTGTATAATAATACAGCAGTGTTAGCTCAGTGTACCTACTTGTGTAATAATACAGCAGTGTGTGCTCAGTGTACCTACTTGTATAATAATACAGCAGTGTGTGCTCAGTGTACCTACTTGTATAATAATATAGCAGTGTGTGCTCAGTGTACCTACTTGTATAATAATACAGCAGTGTGTGCTCAGTGTACCTATTTGTATAATAATACAGCAGTGTGTGCTCAGTGTACCTACTTGTATAATAATACAGCAGTGTGTGCTCAGTGTACCTACTTGTATAATAATACAGCAGTGTGTGCTCAGTGTACCTACTTGTATAATAATACAGCAGTGTGTGCTCAGTGTACCTACTTGTATAATAATACAGCAGTGTGTACTCAGTGTACCTACTTGTATAATAATACAGCAGTGTGTGCTCAGTGTACCTACTTGTATAATAATACAGCAGTGTGTGCTCAATGTACCTAGTTGTATTATAATACAGCAGTGTGTGCTCAGTGTACCTACTCGTATAATAATACAGCAGTATGTGCTCAGTGTACCTACTTGTATAATACTACAGCAATGTGTGCTCAGTGTACCTACTTGTATAATAATACAGCAGTGTGTGTTCAGTGTACCTACTCGTATAATAATACAGCAGTGTGCTCAGTGTACCTACTCGTATAATAATACAGCAGTGTGTGCTCAGTGTACTTACTCGTATAATAATACAGTAGTGTGTGCTCAGTGTACCTACTCATATAATAATACAGCAGTGTGTGCTCAGTGTACCTACTTGTATAATAATACAGCAGTGTGTGTTCAGTGTACCTACTCGTATAATAATACAGCAGTGTATGCTCAGTATACCTACTTGTATAATAATACAGCAGTGTGTACTCAGTGTACCTACTTGTATAATAATACAGCATTGTGTGCTCAGTATACCTACTTGTATAATAATACAGCAGTATGTGCTCAGTATACCTACTTGTATAATAATACAGCAGTGTGTGCTAAGTGTACCTACTTGTATAATAATACAGCAGTGTGTGCTCAGTGTACCTACTTGTATAATAATACAGCAATATGTGCTCAGTGTACCTACTTGTATACTAATACAGCAGTGTGTGCTCATTGTACCTACTTGTATAATAATACAGCAGTGTGTGCTCTGTACCTACTTGTATAATAATACAGCAGTGTGTGCTCAGTGTACCTACTAGTATAATAATACAGCAGTGTGTGCTCAATGTACCTAGTTGTATTATAATACAGCAGTGTGTGCTCAGTGTACCTACTCGTATAATAATACAGCAGTATGTGCTCAGTGTACCTACTTGTATAATACTACAGCAATGTGTGCTCAGTGTACCTACTTGTATAATAATACAGCAGTGTGTGCTCAGTGTACCTACTTGTATAATAATACAGCAGTGTGCTCAGTGTATCTACTTGTATAATAATACAGCAGTGTGTGTTCATAGTACCTACTTGTATAATAATACAGTAGTGTGTGCTCAGTGTACCTACTTGTATAATAATACAGCAGTGTGTGCTCAGTGTACCTACTTGTATAATAATACAGCAGTGTGTGCTCAGTGTACCTACTTGTATAATAATAATACAGCAGTGTGTGCTCAGTGTACCTACTTGTATAATAATACAGCAGTGTGTGCTCAGTGTACCTACTTGTATAATAATACAGCAGTATGTGCTCAGTGTACCTACTTGTATAATAATACAGTAGTGTGTGCTCAGTGTACCTACTTGTATAATAATACAGCAGTTTGTGCTCAGTGTACCTACTTGTATAATAATACAGCAGTGTGTGCTCAGTGTACCTACTTGTATAATAATACAGCAGTGTGTGCTCAGTGTACCTACTTGTATAATAATACAGCAGTGTGTGCTCAGTGTACCTACTTGTATAATAATACAGCAGTGTGTGCTCAGTGTACCTACTTGTATAATAATACAGCATTGTGTGCTCAGTGTACCTACTTGTATAATAATATAGCAGTGTGTGCTCAGTGTACCTACTTGTATAATAATACAGCAGTGTGTGCTCAGTGTACCTACTTGTATAATAATACAGCAGTGTGTGCTCAGTGTACCTACTTGTATAATAATACAGCAGTGTGTGCTCAGTGTACCTACTTGTATAATAATACAGCAGTGTGTGCTCAGTGTACCTACTTGTATAATAATACAGCAGAATGTGCTCAGTGTACCTACTTGAATAATAATACAGCAGTGTGTGCTCAGTGTACCTACTTGTATAATAATACAGCAGTGTGTGCTCAGTGTACCTACTTGTATAATAATACAGCAGTGTGTGCTCAGTGTACCTACTTGTATAATAATACAGCAGTGTGTGCTCAGTGTACCTACTTGTATAATAATACAGCAGTGTGTGCTCAATGTACCTAGTTGTATTATAATACAGCAGTGTGTGCTCAGTGTACCTACTCGTATAATAATACAGCAGTATGTGCTCAGTGTACCTACTTGTATAATACTACAGCAATGTGTGCTCAGTGTACCTACTTGTATAATAATACAGCAGTGTGTGCTAAGTGTACCTACTTGTATAATAATACAGCAGTGTGTGCTCAGTGTACCTACTTGTATAATAATACAGCAATATGTGCTCAGTGTACCTACTTGTATACTAATACAGCAGTGTGTGCTCATTGTACCTACTTGTATAATAATACAGCAGTGTGTGCTCTGTACCTACTTGTATAATAATACAGCAGTGTGTGCTCAGTGTACCTACTAGTATAATAATACAGCAGTGTGTGCTCAATGTACCTAGTTGTATTATAATACAGCAGTGTGTGCTCAGTGTACCTACTCGTATAATAATACAGCAGTATGTGCTCAGTGTACCTACTTGTATAATACTACAGCAATGTGTGCTCAGTGTACCTACTTGTATAATAATACAGCAGTGTGTGCTCAGTGTACCTACTTGTATAATAATACAGCAGTGTGCTCAGTGTATCTACTTGTATAATAATACAGCAGTGTGTGTTCATAGTACCTACTTGTATAATAATAAAGTCGTGTGTGCTCAGTGTACCTACTTGTATAATAATACAGCAGTTTGTGCTCAGTGTACCTACTTGTATAATAATACAGCAGTGTGTGCTCAGTGTACCTACTTGTATAATAATAATACAGCAGTGTGTGCTCAGTGTACCTACTTGTATAATAATACAGCAGTGTGTGCTCAGTGTACCTACTTGTATAATAATACAGCATTGTGTGCTCATTGTACCTACTTGTATAATAATACAGCAGTGTGTGCTCAGTGTACCTACTTGTATAATAATACAGCAGTGTGTGCTCAGTGTACCTACTTGTATAATAATACAGCAGTGTGTGCTCAGTGTACATACTTGTATAATAATACAGCAGTGTGTGCTCAGTGTACCTACTTGTATAATAATACAGCAGTGTGTGCTCAGTGTACCTACTTGTATAATAATACAGCAGTGTGTGCTCAGTGTACCTACTTGTATAATAATACAGCAGTGTGTGCTCAGTGTACCTACTTGTGTAATAATACAGCAGTGTGTGCTCAGTGTACCTACTTGTATAATAATACAGCAGTGTGTGCTCAGTGTACCTACTTGTATAATAATATAGCAGTGTGTGCTCAGTGTACCTACTTGTATAATAATACAGCAGTGTGTGCTCAGTGTACCTATTTGTATAATAATACAGCAGTGTGTGCTCATTGTACCTACTTGTATAATAATACAGCAGTGTGTGTTCATAGTACCTACTTGTATAATAATACAGTAGTGTGTGCTCAGTGTACCTACTTGTATAATAATACAGCAGTGTGTGCTCAGTGTACCTACTTGTATAATAATACAGCAGTGTGTGCTCAGTGTACCTACTTGTATAATAATAATACAGCAGTGTGTGCTCAGTGTACCTACTTGTATAATAATACAGCAGTGTGTGCTCAGTGTACCTACTTGTATAATAATACAGCAGTGTGTGCTCATTGTACCTACTTGTATAATAATACAGCAGTGTGTGCTCAGTGTACCTACTTGTATAATAATACAGCAGTGTGTGCTCAGTGTACCTACTTGTATAATAATACAGCAGTGTGTGCTCAGTGTACATACTTGTATAATAATACAGCAGTGTGTGCTCAGTGTACCTACTTGTATAATAATACAGCAGTGTGTGCTCAGTGTACCTACTTGTATAATAATACAGCAGTGTGTGCTCAGTGTACCTACTTGTATAATAATACAGCAGTGTTAGCTCAGTGTACCTACTTGTGTAATAATACAGCAGTGTGTGCTCAGTGTACCTACTTGTATAATAATACAGCAGTGTGTGCTCAGTGTACCTACTTGTATAATAATATAGCAGTGTGTGCTCAGTGTACCTACTTGTATAATAATACAGCAGTGTGTGC
This sequence comes from Bathymodiolus brooksi, assembly GCA_963680875.1. Taxonomy (NCBI): domain Eukaryota; kingdom Metazoa; phylum Mollusca; class Bivalvia; order Mytilida; family Modiolidae; genus Bathymodiolus; species Bathymodiolus brooksi. Next base: position 122,378,259 of record OY804580.1, on the reverse strand, counting down.
TCAGTGTACCTATTTGTATAATAATACAGCAGTGTGTGCTCAGTGTACCTACTTGTATAATAATACAGCAGTGTGTGCTCAGTGTACCTACTTGTATAATAATACAGCAGTGTGTGCTCAGTGTACCTACTTGTATAATAATACAGCAGTGTGTGCTCAGTGTACCTACTTGTATAATAATACAGCAGTGTGTACTCAGTGTACCTACTTGTATAATAATACAGCAGTGTGTGCTCAGTGTACCTACTTGTATAATAATACAGCAGTGTGTGCTCAATGTACCTAGTTGTATTATAATACAGCAGTGTGTGCTCAGTGTACCTACTCGTATAATAATACAGCAGTATGTGCTCAGTGTACCTACTTGTATAATACTACAGCAATGTGTGCTCAGTGTACCTACTTGTATAATAATACAGCAGTGTGTGTTCAGTGTACCTACTCGTATAATAATACAGCAGTGTGCTCAGTGTACCTACTCGTATAATAATACAGCAGTGTGTGCTCAGTGTACTTACTCGTATAATAATACAGTAGTGTGTGCTCAGTGTACCTACTCATATAATAATACAGCAGTGTGTGCTCAGTGTACCTACTTGTATAATAATACAGCAGTGTGTGTTCAGTGTACCTACTCGTATAATAATACAGCAGTGTATGCTCAGTATACCTACTTGTATAATAATACAGCAGTGTGTACTCAGTGTACCTACTTGTATAATAATACAGCATTGTGTGCTCAGTATACCTACTTGTATAATAATACAGCAGTATGTGCTCAGTATACCTACTTGTATAATAATACAGCAGTGTGTGCTAAGTGTACCTACTTGTATAATAATACAGCAGTGTGTGCTCAGTGTACCTACTTGTATAATAATACAGCAATATGTGCTCAGTGTACCTACTTGTATACTAATACAGCAGTGTGTGCTCATTGTACCTACTTGTATAATAATACAGCAGTGTGTGCTCTGTACCTACTTGTATAATAATACAGCAGTGTGTGCTCAGTGTACCTACTAGTATAATAATACAGCAGTGTGTGCTCAATGTACCTAGTTGTATTATAATACAGCAGTGTGTGCTCAGTGTACCTACTCGTATAATAATACAGCAGTATGTGCTCAGTGTACCTACTTGTATAATACTACAGCAATGTGTGCTCAGTGTACCTACTTGTATAATAATACAGCAGTGTGTGCTCAGTGTACCTACTTGTATAATAATACAGCAGTGTGCTCAGTGTATCTACTTGTATAATAATACAGCAGTGTGTGTTCATAGTACCTACTTGTATAATAATACAGTAGTGTGTGCTCAGTGTACCTACTTGTATAATAATACAGCAGTGTGTGCTCAGTGTACCTACTTGTATAATAATACAGCAGTGTGTGCTCAGTGTACCTACTTGTATAATAATAATACAGCAGTGTGTGCTCAGTGTACCTACTTGTATAATAATACAGCAGTGTGTGCTCAGTGTACCTACTTGTATAATAATACAGCAGTATGTGCTCAGTGTACCTACTTGTATAATAATACAGTAGTGTGTGCTCAGTGTACCTACTTGTATAATAATACAGCAGTGTGTGTTCTGTACCTACTTGTATAATAATACAGCAGTGTGTGCTCAGTGTACCTACTTGTATAATAATACAGCAGTGTGTGCTCAGTGTACCTACTTGTATAATAATACAGCAGTGTGTGCTCAGTGTACCTACTTGTATAATAATACAGCAGTGTGTGCTCAGTGTACCTACTTGTATAATAATACAGCATTGTGTGCTCAGTGTACCTACTTGTATAATAATATAGCAGTATGTGCTCAGTGTACCTACTTGTATAATAATACAGCAGTGTGTGCTCAGTGTACCTACTTGTATAATAATACAGCAGTGTGTGCTCAGTGTACCTACTTGTATAATAATACAGCAGTGTGTGCTCAGTGTACCTACTTGTATAATAATACAGCAGTGTGTGCTCAGTGTACCTACTTGTATAATAATACAGCAGAATGTGCTCAGTGTACCTACTTGAATAATAATACAGCAGTGTGTGCTCAGTGTACCTACTTGTATAATAATACAGCAGTGTGTGCTCAGTGTACCTACTTGTATAATAATACAGCAGTGTGTGCTCAGTGTACCTACTTGTATAATAATACAGCAGTGTGTGCTCAGTGTACCTACTTGTATAATAATACAGCAGTGTGTGCTCAATGTACCTAGTTGTATTATAATACAGCAGTGTGTGCTCAGTGTACCTACTCGTATAATAATACAGCAGTATGTGCTCAGTGTACCTACTTGTATAAAACTACAGCAATGTGTGCTCAGTGTACCTACTTGTATAATAATACAGCAGTGTGTGTTCAGTGTACCTACTCGTATAATAATACAGCAGTGTGCTCAGTGTACCTACTCGTATAATAATACAGCAGTGTGTGCTCAGTGTACCTACTCATATAATAATACAGTAGTGTGTGCTCAGTGTACCTACTCGTATAATAATACAGCAGTGTGTGCTCAGTGTACCTACTTGTATAATAATACAGCAGCGTGTGCTCAGTGTACCTACTCGTATAATAATACAGCAGTGTGTGCTCAGTGTACCTACTTGTATAATAATACAGCAGTGTGTGCTCAGTGTACCTACTTGTATAATAATACAACAGTGTGTGCTAAGTGTACCTACTTGTATAATAATACAGCAGAATGTGCTCAGTGTACCTACTTGAATAATAATACAGCAGTGTGTGCTCAGTGTACCTACTTGTATAATAATACAGCAGTGTGTGCTCAGTGTACCTACTTGTATAATAATACAGCAGTGTGTGCTCAGTGTACCTACTTGTATAATAATACAGCAGTGTGTGCTCAGTGTACCTACTTGTATAATAATACAGCAGTGTGTGCTCAATGTACCTAGTTGTATTATAATACAGCAGTGTGTGCTCAGTGTACCTACTCGTATAATAATACAGCAGTATGTGCTCAGTGTACCTACTTGTATAATACTACAGCAATGTGTGCTCAGTGTACCTACTTGTATAATAATACAGCAGTGTGTGCTAAGTGTACCTACTTGTATAATAATACAGCAGTGTGTGCTCAGTGTACCTACTTGTATAATAATACAGCAATATGTGCTCAGTGTACCTACTTGTATACTAATACAGCAGTGTGTGCTCATTGTACCTACTTGTATAATAATACAGCAGTGTGTGCTCTGTACCTACTTGTATAATAATACAGCAGTGTGTGCTCAGTGTACCTACTAGTATAATAATACAGCAGTGTGTGCTCAATGTACCTAGTTGTATTATAATACAGCAGTGTGTGCTCAGTGTACCTACTCGTATAATAATACAGCAGTATGTGCTCAGTGTACCTACTTGTATAATACTACAGCAATGTGTGCTCAGTGTACCTACTTGTATAATAATACAGCAGTGTGTGCTCAGTGTACCTACTTGTATAATAATACAGCAGTGTGCTCAGTGTATCTACTTGTATAATAATACAGCAGTGTGTGTTCATAGTACCTACTTGTATAATAATACAGTCGTGTGTGCTCAGTGTACCTACTTGTATAATAATACAGCAGTTTGTGCTCAGTGTACCTACTTGTATAATAATACAGCAGTGTGTGCTCAGTGTACCTACTTGTATAATAATAATACAGCAGTGTGTGCTCAGTGTACCTACTTGTATAATAATACAGCAGTGTGTGCTCAGTGTACCTACTTGTATAATAATACAGCAGTGTGTGCTCATTGTACCTACTTGTATAATAATACAGCAGTGTGTGCTCAGTGTACCTACTTGTATAATAATACAGCAGTGTGTGCTCAGTGTACCTACTTGTATAATAATACAGCAGTGTGTGCTCAGTGTACATACTTGTATAATAATACAGCAGTGTGTGCTCAGTGTACCTACTTGTATAATAATACAGCAGTGTGTGCTCAGTGTACCTACTTGTATAATAATACAGCAGTGTGTGCTCAGTGTACCTACTTGTATAATAATACAGCAGTGTGTGCTCAGTGTACCTACTTGTGTAATAATACAGCAGTGTGTGCTCAGTGTACCTACTTGTATAATAATACAGCAGTGTGTGCTCAGTGTACCTACTTGTATAATAATATAGCAGTGTATGCTCAGTGTACCTACTTGTATAATAATACAGCAGTGTGTGCTCAGTGTACCTATTTGTATAATAATACAGCAGTGTGTGCTCATTGTACCTACTTGTATAATAATACAGCAGTGTGTGTTCATAGTACCTACTTGTATAATAATACAGTAGTGTGTGCTCAGTGTACCTACTTGTATAATAATACAGCAGTGTGTGCTCAGTGTACCTACTTGTATAATAATACAGCAGTGTGTGCTCAGTGTACCTACTTGTATAATAATAATACAGCAGTGTGTGCTCAGTGTACCTACTTGTATAATAATACAGCAGTGTGTGCTCAGTGTACCTACTTGTATAATAATACAGCAGTGTGTGCTCATTGTACCTACTTGTATAATAATACAGCAGTGTGTGCTCAGTGTACCTACTTGTATAATAATACAGCAGTGTGTGCTCAGTGTACCTACTTGTATAATAATACAGCAGTGTGTGCTCAGTGTACATACTTGTATAATAATACAGCAGTGTGTGCTCAGTGTACCTACTTGTATAATAATACAGCAGTGTGTGCTCAGTGTACCTACTTGTATAATAATACAGCAGTGTGTGCTCAGTGTACCTACTTGTATAATAATACAGCAGTGTTAGCTCAGTGTACCTACTTGTGTAATAATACAGCAGTGTGTGCTCAGTGTACCTACTTGTATAATAATACAGCAGTGTGTGCTCAGTGTACCTACTTGTATAATAATATAGCAGTGTGTGCTCAGTGTACCTACTTGTATAATAATACAGCAGTGTGTGCTCAGTGTACCTATTTGTATAATAATACAGCAGTGTGTGCTCAGTGTACCTACTTGTATAATAATACAGCAGTGTGTGCTCAGTGTACCTACTTGTATAATAATACAGCAGTGTGTGCTCAGTGTACCTACTTGTATAATAATACAGCAGTGTGTGCTCAGTGTACCTACTTGTATAATAATACAGCAGTGTGTACTCAGTGTACCTACTTGTATAATAATACAGCAGTGTGTTCTCAGTGTACCTACTTGTATAATAATACAGCAGTGTGTGCTCAATGTACCTAGTTGTATTATAATACAGCAGTGTGTGCTCAGTGTACCTACTCGTATAATAATACAGCAGTATGTGCTCAGTGTACCTACTTGTATAATACTACAGCAATGTGTGCTCAGTGTACCTACTTGTATAATAATACAGCAGTGTGTGTTCAGTGTACCTACTCGTATAATAATACAGCAGTGTGCTCAGTGTACCTACTCGTATAATAATACAGCAGTGTGTGCTCAGTGTACTTACCCGTATAATAATACAGTAGTGTGTGCTCAGTGTACCTACTCATATAATAATACAGCAGTGTGTGCTCAGTGTACCTACTTGTATAATAATACAGCAGTGTGTGTTCAGTGTACCTACTCGTATAATAATACAGCAGTGTATGCTCAGTATACCTACTTGTATAATAATACAGCAGTGTGTACTCAGTGTACCTACTTGTATAATAATACAGCATTGTGTGCTCAGTATACCTACTTGTATAATAATACAGCAGTATGTGCTCAGTATACCTACTTGTATAATAATACAGCAGTGTGTGCTAAGTGTACCTACTTGTATAATAATACAGCAGTGTGTGCTCAGTGTACCTACTTGTATAATAATACAGCAATATGTGCTCAGTGTACCTACTTGTATACTAATACAGCAGTGTGTGCTCATTGTACCTACTTGTATAATAATACAGCAGTGTGTGCTCTGTACCTACTTGTATAATAATACAGCAGTGTGTGCTCAGTGTACCTACTAGTATAATAATACAGCAGTGTGTGCTCAATGTACCTAGTTGTATTATAATACAGCAGTGTGTGCTCAGTGTACCTACTCGTATAATAATACAGCAGTATGTGCTCAGTGTACCTACTTGTATAATACTACAGCAATGTGTGCTCAGTGTACCTACTTGTATAATAATACAGCAGTGTGTGCTCAGTGTACCTACTTGTATAATAATACAGCAGTGTGCTCAGTGTATCTACTTGTATAATAATACAGCAGTGTGTGTTCATAGTACCTACTTGTATAATAATACAGTAGTGTGTGCTCAGTGTACCTACTTGTATAATAATACAGCAGTGTGTGCTCAGTGTACCTACTTGTATAATAATACAGCAGTGTGTGCTCAGTGTACCTACTTGTATAATAATAATACAGCAGTGTGTGCTCAGTGTACCTACTTGTATAATAATACAGCAGTGTGTGCTCAGTGTACCTACTTGTATAATAATACAGCAGTATGTGCTCAGTGTACCTACTTGTATAATAATACAGTAGTGTGTGCTCAGTGTACCTACTTGTATAATAATACAGCAGTTTGTGCTCAGTGTACCTACTTGTATAATAATACAGCAGTGTGTGCTCAGTGTACCTACTTGTATAATAATACAGCAGTGTGTGCTCAGTGTACCTACTTGTATAATAATACAGCAGTGTGTGCTCAGTGTACCTACTTGTATAATAATACAGCAGTGTGTGCTCAGTGTACCTACTTGTATAATAATACAGCATTGTGTGCTCAGTGTACCTACTTGTATAATAATATAGCAGTGTGTGCTCAGTGTACCTACTTGTATAATAATACAGCAGTGTGTGCTCAGTGTACCTACTTGTATAATAATACAGCAGTGTGTGCTCAGTGTACCTACTTGTATAATAATACAGCAGTGTGTGCTCAGTGTACCTACTTGTATAATAATACAGCAGTGTGTGCTCAGTGTACCTACTTGTATAATAATACAGCAGAATGTGCTCAGTGTACCTACTTGAATAATAATACAGCAGTGTGTGCTCAGTGTACCTACTTGTATAATAATACAGCAGTGTGTGCTCAGTGTACCTACTTGTATAATAATACAGCAGTGTGTGCTCAGTGTACCTACTTGTATAATAATACAGCAGTGTGTGCTCAGTGTACCTACTTGTATAATAATACAGCAGTGTGTGCTCAATGTACCTAGTTGTATTATAATACAGCAGTGTGTGCTCAGTGTACCTACTCGTATAATAATACAGCAGTATGTGCTCAGTGTACCTACTTGTATAAAACTACAGCAATGTGTGCTCAGTGTACCTACTTGTATAATAATACAGCAGTGTGTGTTCAGTGTACCTACTCGTATAATAATACAGCAGTGTGCTCAGTGTACCTACTCGTATAATAATACAGCAGTGTGTGCTCAGTGTACCTACTCATATAATAATACAGTAGTGTGTGCTCAGTGTACCTACTCGTATAATAATACAGCAGTGTGTGCTCAGTGTACCTACTTGTATAATAATACAGCAGCGTGTGCTCAGTGTACCTACTCGTATAATAATACAGCAGTGTGTGCTCAGTGTACCTACTTGTATAATAATACAGCAGTGTGTGCTCAGTGTACCTACTTGTATAATAATACAGCAGTGTGTGCTCAGTGTACCTACTTGTATAATAATACAACAGTGTGTGCTAAGTGTACCTACTTGTATAATAATACAGCAGTGTGTGCTCAGTGTACCTACTTGTATAATAATACAGCAGTGTGTGCTCAATGTACCTAGTTGTATTATAATACAGCAGTGTGTGCTCAGTGTACCTACTCGTATAATAATACAGCAGTATGTGCTCAGTGTACCTACTTGTATAATACTACAGCAATGTGTGCTCAGTGTACCTACTTGTATAATAATACAGCAGTGTGTGTTCAGTGTACCTACTCGTATAATAATACAGCAGTGTGCTCAGTGTACCTACTCGTATAATAATACAGCAGTGTGTGCTCAGTGTACCTACTCGTATAATAATACAGTAGTGTGTGCTCAGTGTACCTACTCGTATAATAATACAGCAGTGTGTGCTCAGTGTACCTACTGGTATAATAATACAGCAGTGTGTGTTCAGTGTACCTACTCGTATAATAATACAGCAGTGTATGCTCAGTATACCTACTTGTATAATAATACAGCAGTGTGTACTCAGTGTACCTACTTGTATAATAATACAGCATTGTGTGCTCAGTATACCTACTTGTATAATAATACAGCAGTATGTGCTCAGTATACCTACTTGTATAATAATACAGCAGTGTGTGCTCAGTGTACCTACTTGTATAATAATACAGCAATATGTGCTCAGTGTACCTACTTGTATACTAATACAGCAGTGTGTGCTCATTGTACCTACTTGTATAATAATACAGCAGTGTGTGTTCTGTACCTACTTGTATAATAATACAGCAGTGTGTGCTCATTGTACCTACTAGTATAATAATACAGCAGTGTGTGCTCAATGTACCTAGTTGTATTATAATACAGCAGTGTGTGCTCAGTGTACCTACTCGTATAATAATACAGCAGTATGTGCTCAGTGTACCTACTTGTATAATACTACAGCAATGTGTGCTCAGTGTACCTACTTGTATAATAATACAGCAGTGTGTGCTCAGTGTACCTACTTGTATAATAATACAGCAGTGTGCTCAGTGTATCTACTTGTATAATAATACAGCAGTGTGTGTTCATAGTACCTACTTGTATAATAATACAGTTGTGTGTGCTCAGTGTACCTATTTGTATAATAATACAGCAGTTTGTGCTCAGTGTACCTACTTGTATAATAATACAGCAGTGTGTGCTCAGTGTACCTACTTGTATAATAATAATACAGCAGTGTGTGCTCAGTGTACCTACTTGTATAATAATACAGCAGTGTGTGCTCAGTGTACCTACTTGTATAATAATACAGCAGTGTGTGCTCATTGTACCTACTTGTATAATAATACAGCAGTGTGTGCTCAGTGTACCTACTTGTATAATAATACAGCAGTGTGTGCTCAGTGTACCTACTTGTATAATAATACAGCAGTGTGTGCTCAGTGTACCTACTTGTATAATAACACAGCAGTGTGTGCTCAGTGTACCTACTTGTATAATAATACAGCAGTGTGTGCTCAGTGTACCTACTTGTGTAATAATACAGCAGTGTGTGCTCAGTGTACCTACTTGTATAATAATACAGCAGTGTGTGCTCAGTGTACCTACTTGTATAATAATATAGCAGTGTGTGCTCAGTGTACCTACTTGTATAATAATACAGCAGTGTGTGCTCAGTGTACCTATTTGTATAATAATACAGCAGTGTGTGCTCATTGTACCTACTTGTATAATAATACAGCAGTGTGTGTTCATAGTACCTACTTGTATAATAATACAGTAGTGTGTGCTCAGTGTACCTACTTGTATAATAATACAGCAGTGTGTGCTCAGTGTACCTACTTGTATAATAATACAGCAGTGTGTGCTCAGTGTACCTACTTGTATAATAATAATACAGCAGTGTGTGCTCAGTGTACCTACTTGTATAATAATACAGCAGTGTGTGCTCAGTGTACCTACTTGTATAATAATACAGCAGTGTGTGCTCATTGTACCTACTTGTATAATAATACAGCAGTGTGTGCTCAGTGTACCTACTTGTATAATAATACAGCAGTGTGTGCTCAGTGTACCTACTTGTATAATAATACAGCAGTGTGTGCTCAGTGTACATACTTGTATAATAATACAGCAGTGTGTGCTCAGTGTACCTACTTGTATAATAATACAGCAGTGTGTGCTCAGTGTACCTACTTGTATAATAATACAGCAGTGTGTGCTCAGTGTACCTACTTGTATAATAATACAGCAGTGTGTGCTCAGTGTACCTACTTGTGTAATAATACAGCAGTGTGTGCTCAGTGTACCTACTTGTATAATAATACAGCAGTGTGTGCTCAGTGTACCTACTTGTATAATAATATAGCAGTGTGTGCTCAGTGTACCTACTTGTATAATAATACAGCAGTGTGTGCTCAGTGTACCTATTTGTATAATAATACAGCAGTGTGTGCTCAGTGTACCTACTTGTATAATAATACAGCAGTGTGTGCTCAGTGTACCTACTTGTATAATAATACAGCAGTGTGTGCTCAGTGTACCTACTTGTATAATAATACAGCAGTGTGTGCTCATTGTACCTACTTGTATAATAATACAGCAGTGTGTGCTCAGTGTACCTACTTGTATAATAATACAGCAGTGTGTGCTCAATGTACCTAGTTGTATTATAATACAGCAGTGTGTGCTCAGTGTACCTACTTGTATAATAATACAGCAGTATGTGCTCAGTGTACCTACTTGTATAATACTACAGCAATGTGTGCTCAGTGTACCTACTTGTATAATAATACAGCAGTGTGTGTTCAGTGTACCTACTCGTATAATAATACAGCAGTGTGCTCAGTGTACCTACTCGTATAATAATACAGCAGTGTGTGCTCAGTGTACTTACTTGTATAATAATACAGTAGTGTGTGCTCAGTGTACCTACTCATATAATAATACAGCAGTGTGTGCTCAGTGTACCTACTTGTATTATAATACAGCAGTGTGTGTTCAGTGTACCTACTCGTATAATAATACAGCAGTGTATGCTCAGTATACCTACTTGTATAATAATACAGCAGTGTGTACTCAGTGTACCTACTTGTATAATAATACAGCATTGTGTGCTCAGTATACCTACTTGTATAATAATACAGCAGTATGTGCTCAGTATACCTACTTGTATAATAATACAGCAGTGTGTGCTAAGTGTACCTACTTGTATAATAATACAGCAGTGTGTGCTCAGTGTACCTACTTGTATAATAATACAGCAATATGTGCTCAGTGTACCTACTTGTATACTAATACAGCAGTGTGTGCTCATTGTACCTACTTGTATAATAATACAGCAGTGTGTGCTCTGTACCTACTTGTATAATAATACAGCAGTGTGTGCTCAGTGTACCTACTAGTATAATAATACAGCAGTGTGTGCTCAATGTACCTAGTTGTATTATAATACAGCAGTGTGTGCTCAGTGTACCTACTCGTATAATAATACAGCAGTATGTGCTCAGTGTACCTACTTGTATAATACTACAGCAATGTGTGCTCAGTGTACCTACTTGTATAATAATACAGCAGTGTGTGCTCAGTGTACCTACTTGTATAATAATACAGCAGTGTGCTCAGTGTATCTACTTGTATAATAATACAGCAGTGTGTGTTCATAGTACCTACTTGTATAATAATACAGTAGTGTGTGCTCAGTGTACCTACTTGTATAATAATACAGCAGTGTGTGCTCAGTGTACCTACTTGTATAATAATACAGCAGTGTGTGCTCAGTGTACCTACTTGTATAATAATAATACAGCAGTGTGTGCTCAGTGTACCTACTTGTATAATAATACAGCAGTGTGTGCTCAGTGTACCTACTTGTATAATAATACAGCAGTATGTGCTCAGTGTACCTACTTGTATAATAATACAGTAGTGTGTGCTCAGTGTACCTACTTGTATAATAATACAGCAGTTTGTGCTCAGTGTACCTACTTGTATAATAATACAGCAGTGTGTGCTCAGTGTACCTACTTGTATAATAATACAGCAGTGTGTGCTCAGTGTACCTACTTGTATAATAATACAGCAGTGTGTGCTCAGTTTACCTACTTGTATAATAATACAGCAGTGTGTGCTCAGTGTACCTACTTGTATAATAATACAGCATTGTGTGCTCAGTGTACCTACTTGTATAATAATATAGCAGTGTGTGCTCAGTGTACCTACTTGTATAATAATACAGCAGTGTGTGCTCAGTGTACCTACTTGTATAATAATACAGCAGTGTGTGCTCAGTGTACCTACTTGTATAATAATACAGCAGTGTGTGCTCAGTGTACCTACTTGTATAATAATACAGCAGAATGTGCTCAGTGTACCTACTTGAATAATAATACAGCAGTGTGTGCTCAGTGTACCTACTTGTATAATAATACAGCAGTGTGTGCTCAGTGTACCTACTTGTATAATAATACAGCAGTGTGTGCTCAGTGTACCTACTTGTATAATAATACAGCAGTGTGTGCTCAGTGTACCTACTTGTATAATAATACAGCAGAATGTGCTCAGTGTACCTACTTGAATAATAATACAGCAGTGTGTGCTCAGTGTACCTACTTGTATAATAATACAGCAGTGTGTGCTCAGTGTACCTACTTGTATAATAATACAGCAGTGTGTGCTCAGTGTACCTACTTGTATAATAATACAGCAGTGTGTGCTCAGTGTACCTACTTGTATAATAATACAGCAGTGTGTGCTCAATGTACCTAGTTGTATTATAATACAGCAGTGTGTGCTCAGTGTACCTACTCGTATAATAATACAGCAGTATGTGCTCAGTGTACCTACTTGTATAAAACTACAGCAATGTGTGCTCAGTGTACCTACTTGTATAATAATACAGCAGTGTGTGTTCAGTGTACCTACTCGTATAATAATACAGCAGTGTGCTCAGTGTACCTACTCGTATAATAATACAGCAGTGTGTGCTCAGTGTACCTACTCATATAATAATACAGTAGTGTGTGCTCAGTGTACCTACTCGTATAATAATACAGCAGTGTGTGCTCAGTGTACCTACTTGTATAATAATACAGCAGCGTGTGCTCAGTGTACCTACTCGTATAATAATACAGCAGTGTGTGCTCAGTGTACCTACTTGTATAATAATACAGCAGTGTGTGCTCAGTGTACCTACTTGTATAATAATACAGCAGTGTGTGCTCAGTGTACCTACTTGTATAATAATACAACAGTGTGTGCTAAGTGTACCTACTTGTATAATAATACAGCAGTGTGTGCTCAGTGTACCTACTTGTATAATAATACAGCAGTGTGTGCTCAATGTACCTAGTTGTATTATAATACAGCAGTGTGTGCTCAGTGTACCTACTCGTATAATAATACAGCAGTATGTGCTCAGTGTACCTACTTGTATAATACTACAGCAATGTGTGCTCAGTGTACCTACTTGTATAATAATACAGCAGTGTGTGTTCAGTGTACCTACTCGTATAATAATACAGCAGTGTGCTCAGTGTACCTACTCGTATAATAATACAGCAGTGTGTGCTCAGTGTACCTACTCGTATAATAATACAGTAGTGTGTGCTCAGTGTACCTACTCGTATAATAATACAGCAGTGTGTGCTCAGTGTACCTACTGGTATAATAATACAGCAGTGTGTGTTCAGTGTACCTACTCGTATAATAATACAGCAGTGTATGCTCAGTATACCTACTTGTATAATAATACAGCAGTGTGTACTCAGTGTACCTACTTGTATAATAATACAGCATTGTGTGCTCAGTATACCTACTTGTATAATAATACAGCAGTATGTGCTCAGTATACCTACTTGTATAATAATACAGCAGTGTGTGCTAAGTGTACCTACTTGTATAATAATACAGCAGTGTGTGCTCAGTGTACCTACTTGTATAATAATACAGCAATATGTGCTCAGTGTACCTACTTGTATACTAATACAGCAGTGTGTGCTCATTGTACCTACTTGTATAATAATACAGCAGTGTGTGTTCTGTACCTACTTGTATAATAATACAGCAGTGTGTGCTCATTGTACCTACTAGTATAATAATACAGCAGTGTGTGCTCAATGTACCTAGTTGTATTATAATACAGCAGTGTGTGCTCAGTGTACCTACTCGTATAATAATACAGCAGTATGTGCTCAGTGTACCTACTTGTATAATACTACAGCAATGTGTGCTCAGTGTACCTACTTGTATAATAATACAGCAGTGTGTGCTCAGTGTACCTACTTGTATAATAATACAGCAGTGTGCTCAGTGTATCTACTTGTATAATAATACAGCAGTGTGTGTTCATAGTACCTACTTGTATAATAATACAGTTGTGTGTGCTCAGTGTACCTATTTGTATAATAATACAGCAGTTTGTGCTCAGTGTACCTACTTGTATAATAATACAGCAGTGTGTGCTCAGTGTACCTACTTGTATAATAATAATACAGCAGTGTGTGCTCAGTGTACCTACTTGTATAATAATACAGCAGTGTGTGCTCAGTGTACCTACTTGTATAATAATACAGCAGTGTGTGCTCATTGTACCTACTTGTATAATAATACAGCAGTGTGTGCTCAGTGTACCTACTTGTATAATAATACAGCAGTGTGTGCTCAGTGTACCTACTTGTATAATAATACAGCAGTGTGTGCTCAGTGTACCTACTTGTATAATAACACAGCAGTGTGTGCTCAGTGTACCTACTTGTATAATAATACAGCAGTGTGTGCTCAGTGTACCTACTTGTGTAATAATACAGCAGTGTGTGCTCAGTGTACCTACTTGTATAATAATACAGCAGTGTGTGCTCAGTGTACCTACTTGTATAATAATATAGCAGTGTGTGCTCAGTGTACCTACTTGTATAATAATACAGCAGTGTGTGCTCAGTGTACCTATTTGTATAATAATACAGCAGTGTGTGCTCATTGTACCTACTTGTATAATAATACAGCAGTGTGTGTTCATAGTACCTACTTGTATAATAATACAGTAGTGTGTGCTCAGTGTACCTACTTGTATAATAATACAGCAGTGTGTGCTCAGTGTACCTACTTGTATAATAATACAGCAGTGTGTGCTCAGTGTACCTACTTGTATAATAATAATACAGCAGTGTGTGCTCAGTGTACCTACTTGTATAATAATACAGCAGTGTGTGCTCAGTGTACCTACTTGTATAATAATACAGCAGTGTGTGCTCATTGTACCTACTTGTATAATAATACAGCAGTGTGTGCTCAGTGTACCTACTTGTATAATAATACAGCAGTGTGTGCTCAGTGTACCTACTTGTATAATAATACAGCAGTGTGTGCTCAGTGTACATACTTGTATAATAATACAGCAGTGTGTGCTCAGTGTACCTACTTGTATAATAATACAGCAGTGTGTGCTCAGTGTACCTACTTGTATAATAATACAGCAGTGTGTGCTCAGTGTACCTACTTGTATAATAATACAGCAGTGTGTGCTCAGTGTACCTACTTGTGTAATAATACAGCAGTGTGTGCTCAGTGTACCTACTTGTATAATAATACAGCAGTGTGTGCTCAGTGTACCTACTTGTATAATAATATAGCAGTGTGTGCTCAGTGTACCTACTTGTATAATAATACAGCAGTGTGTGCTCAGTGTACCTATTTGTATAATAATACAGCAGTGTGTGCTCAGTGTACCTACTTGTATAATAATACAGCAGTGTGTGCTCAGTGTACCTACTTGTATAATAATACAGCAGTGTGTGCTCAGTGTACCTACTTGTATAATAATACAGCAGTGTGTGCTCATTGTACCTACTTGTATAATAATACAGCAGTGTGTGCTCAGTGTACCTACTTGTATAATAATACAGCAGTGTGTGCTCAATGTACCTAGTTGTATTATAATACAGCAGTGTGTGCTCAGTGTACCTACTTGTATAATAATACAGCAGTATGTGCTCAGTGTACCTACTTGTATAATACTACAGCAATGTGTGCTCAGTGTACCTACTTGTATAATAATACAGCAGTGTGTGTTCAGTGTACCTACTCGTATAATAATACAGCAGTGTGCTCAGTGTACCTACTCGTATAATAATACAGCAGTGTGTGCTCAGTGTACTTACTTGTATAATAATACAGTAGTGTGTGCTCAGTGTACCTACTCATATAATAATACAGCAGTGTGTGCTCAGTGTACCTACTTGTATTATAATACAGCAGTGTGTGTTCAGTGTACCTACTCGTATAATAATACAGCAGTGTATGCTCAGTATACCTACTTGTATAATAATACAGCAGTGTGTACTCAGTGTACCTACTTGTATAATAATACAGCATTGTGTGCTCAGTATACCTACTTGTATAATAATACAGCAGTATGTGCTCAGTATACCTACTTGTATAATAATACAGCAGTGTGTGCTAAGTGTACCTACTTGTATAATAATACAGCAGTGTGTGCTCAGTGTACCTACTTGTATAATAATACAGCAATATGTGCTCAGTGTACCTACTTGTATACTAATACAGCAGTGTGTGCTCATTGTACCTACTTGTATAATAATACAGCAGTGTGTGCTCTGTACCTACTTGTATAATAATACAGCAGTGTGTGCTCAGTGTACCTACTAGTATAATAATACAGCAGTGTGTGCTCAATGTACCTAGTTGTATTATAATACAGCAGTGTGTGCTCAGTGTACCTACTCGTATAATAATACAGCAGTATGTGCTCAGTGTACCTACTTGTATAATACTACAGCAATGTGTGCTCAGTGTACCTACTTGTATAATAATACAGCAGTGTGTGCTCAGTGTACCTACTTGTATAATAATACAGCAGTGTGCTCAGTGTATCTACTTGTATAATAATACAGCAGTGTGTGTTCATAGTACCTACTTGTATAATAATACAGTAGTGTGTGCTCAGTGTACCTACTTGTATAATAATACAGCAGTGTGTGCTCAGTGTACCTACTTGTATAATAATACAGCAGTGTGTGCTCAGTGTACCTACTTGTATAATAATAATACAGCAGTGTGTGCTCAGTGTACCTACTTGTATAATAATACAGCAGTGTGTGCTCAGTGTACCTACTTGTATAATAATACAGCAGTATGTGCTCAGTGTACCTACTTGTATAATAATACAGTAGTGTGTGCTCAGTGTACCTACTTGTATAATAATACAGCAGTTTGTGCTCAGTGTACCTACTTGTATAATAATACAGCAGTGTGTGCTCAGTGTACCTACTTGTATAATAATACAGCAGTGTGTGCTCAGTGTACCTACTTGTATAATAATACAGCAGTGTGTGCTCAGTTTACCTACTTGTATAATAATACAGCAGTGTGTGCTCAGTGTACCTACTTGTATAATAATACAGCATTGTGTGCTCAGTGTACCTACTTGTATAATAATATAGCAGTGTGTGCTCAGTGTACCTACTTGTATAATAATACAGCAGTGTGTGCTCAGTGTACCTACTTGTATAATAATACAGCAGTGTGTGCTCAGTGTACCTACTTGTATAATAATACAGCAGTGTGTGCTCAGTGTACCTACTTGTATAATAATACAGCAGTGTGTGCTCAGTGTACCTACTTGTATAATAATACAGCAGAATGTGCTCAGTGTACCTACTTGAATAATAATACAGCAGTGTGTGCTCAGTGTACCTACTTGTATAATAATACAGCAGTGTGTGCTCAGTGTACCTACTTGTATAATAATACAGCAGTGTGTGCTCAGTGTACCTACTTGTATAATAATACAGCAGTGTGTGCTCAGTGTACCTACTTGTATAATAATACAGCAGTGTGTGCTCAATGTACCTAGTTGTATTATAATACAGCAGTGTGTGCTCAGTGTACCTACTCGTATAATAATACAGCAGTATGTGCTCAGTGTACCTACTTGTATAATACTACAGCAATGTGTGCTCAGTGTACCTACTTGTATAATAATACAGCAGTGTGTGTTCAGTGTACCTACTCGTATAATAATACAGCAGTGTGCTCAGTGTACCTACTCGTATAATAATACAGCAGTGTGTGCTCAGTGTACCTACTCATATAATAATACAGTAGTGTGTGCTCAGTGTACCTACTCGTATAATAATACAGCAGTGTGTGCTCAGTGTACCTACTTGTATAATAATACAGCAGCGTGTGCTCAGTGTACCTACTCGTATAATAATACAGCAGTGTGTGCTCAGTATACCTACTTGTATAATAATACAGCAGTGTGTACTCAGTGTACCTACTCGTATAATAATACAGCAGTGTGTGCTCAGCGTACCTACTTGTATAATAATACAGCAGTGTGTGCTCAGTGTACCTACTTGTATAATAATACAGCAGTGTGTGCTCAATGTACCTAGTTGTATTATGATACAGCAGTGTGTGCTCAGTGTACCAAATCGTATAATAATACAGCAGTATGTGCTCAGTGTACCTACTTGTATAATACTACAGCAATGTGTGCTCAGTGTACCTACTTGTATAATAATACAGCAGTGTGTGCTCAGTGTACCTACTTGTATAATAATACAGCAGTGTGCTCAGTGTATCTACTTGTATAATAATACAACAGTGTGTGCTCATAGTACCTTCTTGTATAATAATACAGCAGTGTGTGCTCAGTGTACCTACTTGTATAATAATACAGCAGTGTGTGCTCAGTGTACCTACTTGTATAATAATACAGCAGTGTGTGCTCAGTGTACCTACTTGTATAATAATACAGCAGTGTGTGCTCAGTGTACCTACTTGTATAATAATACAGCAGTGTGTGCTCAGTGTACCTACTTGTATAATAATACAGCAGTGTGTGCTCAGTATACCTACTTGTATAATAATACAGCAGTGTGTGCTCAGTGTACCTACTTGTATAATAATACAGCAGTGTGTGCTCAGTGTACATACACGTATAATAATACAGCAGTGTGTGCTCAGTGTACCTACTTGTATAATAATACAGCAGTGTGTGCTCAGTGTACCTACTTGTATAATAATACAGCAGTGTGTGCTCAGTGTACCTACTTGTATAATAATACAGCAGTGTGTGCTCAGTGTACCTACTTGTATAATAATACAGCAGTGTGTGCTAAGTGTACCTACTTGTATAATAATACAGTGGTGTGTGCTCAGTGTACCTACTTGTATAATAATACAGCAGTGTGTGCTCAGTGTACCTACTTGTATAATAATACAGCAGTGTGTGCTCAGTGTACCTACTTGTATAATAATACAGCAGTGTGTGCTCAGTGTACCTACTTGTATAATAATACAGCAGTGTGTGCTCAGTGTACCTACTCGTATAATAATACAGCAGTGTGTGCTCAGTGTACCTACTCGTATAATAATACAGCAGTGTGTGCTCAGTGTACCTACTCGTATAATAATACAGCAGTGCATGCTCAGTGTACATACTCGTATAATAATACATCAGTGTGTGCTCAGTGTACCTACTTGTATAATAATACAGCAGTGTGAGCTCAGTGTACCTACTTGTATAATAATACAGTAGTGTGTGCTCAGTGTACCTACTTGTATAATAATACAGCAGTGTGTGCTCAGTGTACCTACTCGTATAATAATACAGCAGTGTGAGCTCAGTGTATCTACTTGTATAATAATACAGCAGTGTGTGCTCAGTGTACCTACTTGTATAATAATACAGTAATGTGAGCTCTGTGTACCTACTTGTATAATAATACAGCAGTGTGAGCTCAGTGTATCTACTTGTATAATAATACAGCAATATGTGCTCAGTGTACCTACTCGTATAATAATACAGCAATGTGAGCTCAGTGTACCTACACGTATAATAATACAGCAGTGTGTGCTCAGTGTACCTACTCGTATAATAATACAGTAGTGTGTGCTCAGTATTCCTACTTGTATAATAATACAGCAGTGTGTGCTCAGTGTACCTACTTGTATAATAATATTGCAGTGTGTGCTCAGTGTACCTACACGTATAATAATACAGCAGTGTGTGCTCAGTGTACCTACTCGTATAATAATACAGCAGTGTGTGCTCAGTGTACCTACTTGTATTATTATACAGTAGTGTGTGCTCAGTGTATCTACTTGTATAATAATACAGCAGTGTGTGCTCAGTGTACCTACTTGTATAATAATACAGCAGTGTGTGCTCAGTGTACCTACTTGTATAATAATACAGCAGTGTGCGCTCAGTGTACCTACTCATATAATAATACAGCAGTGTGTGCTCAGTGTACCTACCCATATAATAATACAGCAGTATGTGCTCAGTGCACCTACCCATATAATAATACAGCAGTGTGTGCTCAGTGTACCTACTTGTATAATAATACGGCAATGTGTGCTCAGTGTACCTACTTGTATAATAATATAGCAGTGTGTGCTCAGTGTACCTACTCATATAATAATACAGCAGTGTGTGCTCAGTGTACCTACTCGTATAATAATACAGCAGAGTGTGCTCAGTGTACCTACTTGTATAATAATACAGCAGTGTGTGCTCAGTGTACCTACTCATATAATAATACAGCAGTGTGTGCTCAGTGTACCTACTCATATAATAATACAGCAGTGTGTGCTCAGTGTACCTACTCGTATAATAATACAGCAGTGTGTGCTCAGTGTACCTACTTGTATAATAATACAGCAGTGTGTGCTCAGTGTACCTACTTGTATTATAATACAGCAGTGTGTGCTCAATGTATCTACTTGTATTATGATACAGCAGTGTGTGCTCAGTGTATCTACTTGTATAATAATACAGCAGTGTGTGCTCAGTGTACCTACTTGTATAATAATACAGCAGTGTGCTCAGTGTACCTACTTGTATTATAATACAGCAGTGTGTGCTCAGTGTACCTACTTGTATAATAATACAGCAGTGTGTGCTCAGTGTACCTACTTGTATAATAATACAGCAGTGTGTGCTCAGTGTACCTACTCGTATAATAATACAGCAGTGTGTGCTCAGTGTACCTACTCGTATAATATTACAGCAGTGTGTGCTTAGTGTACCTACTTGTATAATAATACAGCAGTGTGTGCTCAGTGTACCTACTTGTATAATAATACAGCAGTGTGTGCTCAGTGTACATACTCGTATAATAATACAGCAGTGTGTGCTCAGTGTACCTACTCGTATAATAATACAGCAGTGTGTGCTCAGTGTACCAAGTTGTATTATAATACAGCAGTGTGTGCTCAGTGTACCTACTCGTTTAATAATACAGCAGTGTGTGCTCAGTGTGCCTACTCGTATAATAATACAGCAGTGTGAGCTCAGTGTACCTACTCATATAATAATACAGCAGTGTGGGCTCAGTGTACCTACTTGTATAATAATACAGCAGTGTGTGCTCAGTGTACCTACTCGTATAATAATACAGCAGTGTGTGCTCAGTGTACCTACCCATATAATAATACAGCAGTGTGTGCTCAGTGTACCTACCCATATAATAATACAGCAGTGTGTTCTCAGTGTACCTACTTGTATAATAATACAGCAATGTGTGCTCAGTGTACCTATTTGTATAATAATACAGCAGTGTGTGCTCAGTGTACCTACTCATATAATAATACAGCAGTGTGTGCTCAGTGTACCTACTCGTATAATAATACAGCAGTGTGTGCTCAGTGTACCTACTTGTATAATAATACAGAAGTGTGTGCTCAGTGTACCTACTCATATAATAATACAGCAGTGTGTGTTCAGTGTACCTACTCATATAATAATACAGCAGTGTGTGCTCAGTGTACCTACTCGTATAATAATACAGGAATATGTGCTCAGTATACCTACTCGTATAATAATACAGCAGTGTGTGCTCAGTGTACCTACTCGTATAATAATACAGCAGTGTGTGCTCAGTGTACCTACTCGTATAATAATACAGCAGTGTGTGCTCAGTGTACCTACTTGTATTATAATACAGCAGTGTGTGCTCAATGTATCTACTTGTATTATGATACATCAGTGTGTGCTCAGTGTACCTACTTGTATAATAATACAGCAGTGTGCTCAGTGTACCTACTTGTATTATAATACAGTAGTGTGTGCTCAGTGTACCTACTTGTATAATAATACAGCAATGTGTGCTCAGTGTACCTACTTGTATAATAATACAGCAGTGTGTGCTCAGTGTACCTACTCGTATAATAATACAGCAGTGTGTGCTCAGTGTACCCACTCGTATAATAATACAGCAGTGTGTGCTCAGTGTACCTACTTGTATAATAATACAGCAGTGTGTGCTCAGTGTACCTAGTTGTATAATAATACAGCAGTGTGTGCTCAGTGTACCTACTTGTATAATAATACAGCAGTGTGCTCAGTGTATCTACTTGTATAATAATACAACAGTGTGTGCTCATAGTACCTTCTTGTATAATAATACAGCAGTGTGTGCTCAGTGTACCTACTTGTATAATAATACAGCAGTGTGTGCTCAGTGTACCTACTTGTATAATAATACAGCAGTGTGTGCTCAGTGTACCTACTTGTATAATAATACAGCAGTGTGTGCTCAGTGTACCTACTTGTATAATAATACAGCAGTGTGTGCTCAGTGTACCTACTTGTATAATAATACAGCAGTGTGTGCTCAGTATACCTACTTGTATAATAATACAGCAGTGTGTGCTCAGTGTACCTACTTGTATAATAATACAGCAGTGTGTGCTCAGTGTACATACACGTATAATAATACAGCAGTGTGTGCTCAGTGTACCTACTTGTATAATAATACAGCAGTGTGTGCTCAGTGTACCTACTTGTATAATAATACAGCAGTGTGTGCTCAGTGTACCTACTTGTATAATAATACAGCAGTGTGTGCTAAGTGTACCTACTTGTATAATAATACAGTGGTGTGTGCTCAGTGTACCTACTTGTATAATAATACAGCAGTGTGTGCTCAGTGTACCTACTTGTATAATAATACAGCAGTGTGTGCTCAGTGTACCTACTTGTATAATAATACAGCAGTGTGTGCTCAGTGTACCTACTCGTTTAATAATACAGCAGTGTGTGCTCAGTGTGCCTACTCGTATAATAATACAGCAGTGTGAGCTCAGTGTACCTACTCGTATAATAATACAGCAGTGTGGGCTCAGTGTACCTACTCGTATAATAATACAGCAGTGTGTGCTCAGTGTACCTACTCGTATAATAATACAGCAGTGTGTGCTCAGTGTACCTACCCATATAATAATACAGCAGTGTGTGCTCAGTGTACCTACCCATATAATAATACAGCAGTGTGTTCTCAGTGTACCTACTTGTATAATAATACAGCAATGTGTGCTCAGTGTACCTATTTGTATAATAATACAGCAGTGTGTGCTCAGTGTACCTACTCATATAATAATACAGCAGTGTGTGCTCAGTGTACCTACTCGTATAATTATACAGCAGTGTGTGCTCAGTGTACCTACTTGTATAATAATACAGAAGTGTGTGCTCAGTGTACCTACTCATATAATAATACAGCAGTGTGTGTTCAGTGTACCTACTCATATAATAATACAGCAGTGTGTGCTCAGTGTACCTACTCGTATAATAATACAGGAATATGTGCTCAGTATACCTACTCGTATAATAATACAGCAGTGTGTGCTCAGTGTACCTACTCGTATAATAATACAGCAGTGTGTGCTCAGTGTACCTACTCGTATAATAATACAGCAGTGTGTGCTCAGTGTACCTACTTGTATTATAATACAGCAGTGTGTGCTCAATGTATCTACTTGTATTATGATACATCAGTGTGTGCTCAGTGTACCTACTTGTATAATAATACAGCAGTGTGCTCAGTGTACCTACTTGTATTATAATACAGTAGTGTGTGCTCAGTGTACCTACTTGTATAATAATACAGCAATGTGTGCTCAGTGTACCTACTTGTATAATAATACAGCAGTGTGTGCTCAGTGTACCTACTCGTATAATAATACAGCAGTGTGTGCTCAGTGTACCCACTCGTATAATAATACAGCAGTGTGTGCTCAGTGTACCTACTTGTATAATAATACAGCAGTGTGTGCTCAGTGTACCTAGTTGTATAATAATACAGCAGTGTGTGCTCAGTGTACCTACTTGTATAATAATACAGCAGTGTGCTCAGTGTATCTACTTGTATAATAATACAACAGTGTGTGCTCATAGTACCTTCTTGTATAATAATACAGCAGTGTGTGCTCAGTGTACCTACTTGTATAATAATACAGCAGTGTGTGCTCAGTGTACCTACTTGTATAATAATACAGCAGTGTGTGCTCAGTGTACCTACTTGTATAATAATACAGCAGTGTGTGCTCAGTGTACCTACTTGTATAATAATACAGCAGTGTGTGCTCAGTGTACCTACTTGTATAATAATACAGCAGTGTGTGCTCAGTATACCTACTTGTATAATAATACAGCAGTGTGTGCTCAGTGTACCTACTTGTATAATAATACAGCAGTGTGTGCTCAGTGTACATACACGTATAATAATACAGCAGTGTGTGCTCAGTGTACCTACTTGTATAATAATACAGCAGTGTGTGCTCAGTGTACCTACTTGTATAATAATACAGCAGTGTGTGCTCAGTGTACCTACTTGTATAATAATACAGCAGTGTGTGCTCAGTGTACCTACTTGTATAATAATACAGCAGTGTGTGCTAAGTGTACCTACTTGTATAATAATACAGTGGTGTGTGCTCAGTGTACCTACTTGTATAATAATACAGCAGTGTGTGCTCAGTGTACCTACTTGTATAATAATACAGCAGTGTGTGCTCAGTGTACCTACTTGTATAATAATACAGCAGTGTGTGCTCAGTGTACCTACTTGTATAATAATACAGCAGTGTGTGCTCAGTGTACCTACTCGTATAATAATACAGCAGTGTGTGCTCAGTGTACCTACTCGTATAATAATACAGCAGTGTGTGCTCAGTGTACCTACTCGTATAATAATACAGCAGTGCATGCTCAGTGTACATACTCATATAATAATACATCAGTGTGTGCTCAGTGTACCTACTTGTATAATAATACAGCAGTGTGAGCTCAGTGTACCTACTTGTATAATAATACAGTAGTGTGTGCTCAGTGTACCTACTTGTATAATAATACAGCAGTGTGTGCTCAGTGTACCTACTCGTATAATAATACAGCAGTGTGAGCTCAGTGTATCTACTTGTATAATAATACAGCAGTGTGTGCTCAGTGTACCTACTTGTATAATAATACAGTAATGTGAGCTCTGTGTACCTACTTGTATAATAATACAGCAGTGTGAGCTCAGTGTATCTACTTGTATAATAATACAGCAATATGTGCTCAGTGTACATACTCGTATAATAATACAGCAATGTGAGCTCAGTGTACCTACACGTATAATAATACAGCAGTGTGTGCTCAGTGTACCTACTCGTATAATAATACAGTAGTGTGTGCTCAGTATTCCTACTTGTATAATAATACAGCAGTGTGTGCTCAGTGTACCTACTTGTATAATAATATTGCAGTGTGTGCTCAGTGTACCTACACGTATAATAATACAGCAGTGTGTGCTCAGTGTACCTACTCGTATAATAATACAGCAGTGTGTGCTCAGTGTACCTACTTGTATTATTATACAGTAGTGTGTGCTCAGTGTATCTACTTGTATAATAATACAGCAGTGTGTGCTCAGTGTACCTACTTGTATAATAATACAGCAGTGTGTGCTCAGTGTACCTACTTGTATAATAATACAGCAGTGTGCGCTCAGTGTACCTACTCATATAATAATACAGCAGTGTGTGCTCAGTGTACCTACCCATATAATAATACAGCAGTGTGTGCTCAGTGCACCTACCCATATAATAATACAGCAGTGTGTGCTCAGTGTACCTACTTGTATAATAATACGGCAATGTGTGCTCAGTGTACCTACTTGTATAATAATATAGCAGTGTGTGCTCAGTGTACCTACTCATATAATAATACAGCAGTGTGTGCTCAGTGTACCTACTCGTATAATAATACAGCAGAGTGTGCTCAGTGTACCTACTTGTATAATAATACAGCAGTGTGTGCTCAGTGTACCTACTCATATAATAATACAGCAGTGTGTGCTCAGTGTACCTACTCATATAATAATACAGCAGTGTGTGCTCAGTGTACCTACTCGTATAATAATACAGCAGTGTGTGCTCAGTGTACCTACTCGTATAATAATACAGCAGTGTGTGCTCAGTGTACCTACTTGTATTATAATACAGCAGTGTGTGCTCAATGTATCTACTTGTATTATGATACAGCAGTGTGTGCTCAGTGTATCTACTTGTATAATAATACAGCAGTGTGTGCTCAGTGTACCTACTTGTATAATAATACAGCAGTGTGCTCAGTGTACCTACTTGTATTATAATACAGCAGTGTGTGCTCAGTGTACCTACTTGTATAATAATACAGCAGTGTGTGCTCAGTGTACCTACTTGTATAATAATACAGCAGTGTGTGCTCAGTGTACCTACTCGTATAATAATACAGCAGTGTGTGCTCAGTGTACCTACTCGTATAATATTACAGCAGTGTGTGCTTAGTGTACCTACTTGTATAATAATACAGCAGTGTGTGCTCAGTGTACCTACTCGTATAATAATACAGCAGTGTGTGCTCAGTGTACCCACTCGTATAATAATACAGCAGTGTGTGCTCAGTGTACCTACTTGTATAATAATACAGCAGTGTGTGCTCAGTGTACCTAGTTGTATAATAATACAGCAGTGTGTGCTCAGTGTACCTACTTGTATAATAATACAGCTGTGTGCTCAGTGTATCTACTTGTATAATAATACAACAGTGTGTGCTCATAGTACCTTCTTGTATAATAATACAGCAGTGTGTGCTCAGTGTACCTACTTGTATAATAATACAGCAGTGTGTGCTCAGTGTACCTACTTGTATAATAATACAGCAGTGTGTGCTCAGTGTACCTACTTGTATAATAATACAGCAGTGTGTGCTCAGTGTACCTACTTGTATAATAATACAGCAGTGTGTGCTCAGTGTACCTACTTGTATAATAATACAGCAGTGTGTGCTCAGTATACCTACTTGTATAATAATACAGCAGTGTGTGCTCAGTGTACCTACTTGTATAATAATACAGCAGTGTGTGCTCAGTGTACATACACGTATAATAATACAGCAGTGTGTGCTCAGTGTACCTACTTGTATAATAATACAGCAGTGTGTGCTCAGTGTACCTACTTGTATAATAATACAGCAGTGTGTGCTCAGTGTACCTACTTGTATAATAATACAGCAGTGTGTGCTCAGTGTACCTACTTGTATAATAATACAGCAGTGTGTGCTAAGTGTACCTACTTGTATAATAATACAGTGGTGTGTGCTCAGTGTACCTACTTGTATAATAATACAGCAGTGTGTGCTCAGTGTACCTACTTGTATAATAATACAGCAGTGTGTGCTCAGTGTACCTACTTGTATAATAATACAGCAGTGTGTGCTCAGTGTACCTACTTGTATAATAATACAGCAGTGTGTGCTCAGTGTACCTACTCGTATAATAATACAGCAGTGTGTGCTCAGTGTACCTACTCGTATAATAATACAGCAGTGTGTGCTCAGTGTACCTACTCGTATAATAATACAGCAGTGCATGCTCAGTGTACATACTCGTATAATAATACATCAGTGTGTGCTCAGTGTACCTACTTGTATAATAATACAGCAGTGTGAGCTCAGTGTACCTACTTGTATAATAATACAGTAGTGTGTGCTCAGTGTACCTACTTGTATAATAATACAGCAGTGTGTGCTCAGTGTACCTACTCGTATAATAATACAGCAGTGTGAGCTCAGTGTATCTACTTGTATAATAATACAGCAGTGTGTGCTCAGTGTACCTACTTGTATAATAATACAGTAATGTGAGCTCTGTGTACCTACTTGTATAATAATACAGCAGTGTGAGCTCAGTGTATCTACTTGTATAATAATACAGCAATATGTGCTCAGTGTACCTACTCGTATAATAATACAGCAATGTGAGCTCAGTGTACCTACACGTATAATAATACAGCAGTGTGTGCTCAGTGTACCTACTCGTATAATAATACAGTAGTGTGTGCTCAGTATTCCTACTTGTATAATAATACAGCAGTGTGTGCTCAGTGTACCTACTTGTATAATAATATTGCAGTGTGTGCTCAGTGTACCTACTCGTATAATAATACAGCAGTATGTGCTCAGTGTACCTACTTGTATAATACTACAGCAATGTGTGCTCAGTGTACCTACTTGTATAATAATACAGCAGTGTGTGTTCAGTGTACCTACTCGTATAATAATACAGCAGTGTGCTCAGTGTACCTACTCGTATAATAATACAGCAGTGTGTGCTCAGTGTACCTACTCATATAATAATACAGTAGTGTGTGCTCAGTGTACCTACTCGTATAATAATACAGCAGTGTGTGCTCAGTGTACCTACTTGTATAATAATACAGCAGCGTGTGCTCAGTGTACCTACTCGTATAATAATACAGCAGTGTGTGCTCAGTATACCTACTTGTATAATAATACAGCAGTGTGTACTCAGTGTACCTACTCGTATAATAATACAGCAGTGTGTGCTCAGCGTACCTACTTGTATAATAATACAGCAGTGTGTGCTCAGTGTACCTACTTGTATAATAATACAGCAGTGTGTGCTCAATGTACCTAGTTGTATTATGATACAGCAGTGTGTGCTCAGTGTACCAAATCGTATAATAATACAGCAGTATGTGCTCAGTGTACCTACTTGTATAATACTACAGCAATGTGTGCTCAGTGTACCTACTTGTATAATAATACAGCAGTGTGTGCTCAGTGTACCTACTTGTATAATAATACAGCAGTGTGCTCAGTGTATCTACTTGTATAATAATACAACAGTGTGTGCTCATAGTACCTTCTTGTATAATAATACAGCAGTGTGTGCTCAGTGTACCTACTTGTATAATAATACAGCAGTGTGTGCTCAGTGTACCTACTTGTATAATAATACAGCAGTGTGTGCTCAGTGTACCTACTTGTATAATAATACAGCAGTGTGTGCTCAGTGTACCTACTTGTATAATAATACAGCAGTGTGTGCTCAGTGTACCTACTTGTATAATAATACAGCAGTGTGTGCTCAGTATACCTACTTGTATAATAATACAGCAGTGTGTGCTCAGTGTACCTACTTGTATAATAATACAGCAGTGTGTGCTCAGTGTACATACACGTATAATAATACAGCAGTGTGTGCTCAGTGTACCTACTTGTATAATAATACAGCAGTGTGTGCTCAGTGTACCTACTTGTATAATAATACAGCAGTGTGTGCTCAGTGTACCTACTTGTATAATAATACAGCAGTGTGTGCTCAGTGTACCTACTTGTATAATAATACAGCAGTGTGTGCTAAGTGTACCTACTTGTATAATAATACAGTGGTGTGTGCTCAGTGTACCTACTTGTATAATAATACAGCAGTGTGTGCTCAGTGTACCTACTTGTATAATAATACAGCAGTGTGTGCTCAGTGTACCTACTTGTATAATAATACAGCAGTGTGTGCTCAGTGTACCTACTTGTATAATAATACAGCAGTGTGTGCTCAGTGTACCTACTCGTATAATAATACAGCAGTGTGTGCTCAGTGTACCTACTCGTATAATAATACAGCAGTGTGTGCTCAGTGTACCTACTCGTATAATAATACAGCAGTGCATGCTCAGTGTACATACTCGTATAATAATACATCAGTGTGTGCTCAGTGTACCTACTTGTATAATAATACAGCAGTGTGAGCTCAGTGTACCTACTTGTATAATAATACAGTAGTGTGTGCTCAGTGTACCTACTTGTATAATAATACAGCAGTGTGTGCTCAGTGTACCTACTCGTATAATAATACAGCAGTGTGAGCTCAGTGTATCTACTTGTATAATAATACAGCAGTGTGTGCTCAGTGTACCTACTTGTATAATAATACAGTAATGTGAGCTCTGTGTACCTACTTGTATAATAATACAGCAGTGTGAGCTCAGTGTATCTACTTGTATAATAATACAGCAATATGTGCTCAGTGTACCTACTCGTATAATAATACAGCAATGTGAGCTCAGTGTACCTACACGTATAATAATACAGCAGTGTGTGCTCAGTGTACCTACTCGTATAATAATACAGTAGTGTGTGCTCAGTATTCCTACTTGTATAATAATACAGCAGTGTGTGCTCAGTGTACCTACTTGTATAATAATATTGCAGTGTGTGCTCAGTGTACCTACACGTATAATAATACAGCAGTGTGTGCTCAGTGTACCTACTCGTATAATAATACAGCAGTGTGTGCTCAGTGTACCTACTTGTATTATTATACAGTAGTGTGTGCTCAGTGTATCTACTTGTATAATAATACAGCAGTGTGTGCTCAGTGTACCTACTTGTATAATAATACAGCAGTGTGTGCTCAGTGTACCTACTTGTATAATAATACAGCAGTGTGCGCTCAGTGTACCTACTCATATAATAATACAGCAGTGTGTGCTCAGTGTACCTACCCATATAATAATACAGCAGTGTGTGCTCAGTGCACCTACCCATATAATAATACAGCAGTGTGTGCTCAGTGTACCTACTTGTATAATAATACGGCAATGTGTGCTCAGTGTACCTACTTGTATAATAATATAGCAGTGTGTGCTCAGTGTACCTACTCATATAATAATACAGCAGTGTGTGCTCAGTGTACCTACTCGTATAATAATACAGCAGAGTGTGCTCAGTGTACCTACTTGTATAATAATACAGCAGTGTGTGCTCAGTGTACCTACTCATATAATAATACAGCAGTGTGTGCTCAGTGTACCTACTCATATAATAATACAGCAGTGTGTGCTCAGTGTACCTACTCGTATAATAATACAGCAGTGTGTGCTCAGTGTACCTACTTGTATAATAATACAGCAGTGTGTGCTCAGTGTACCTACTTGTATTATAATACAGCAGTGTGTGCTCAATGTATCTACTTGTATTATGATACAGCAGTGTGTGCTCAGTGTATCTACTTGTATAATAATACAGCAGTGTGTGCTCAGTGTACCTACTTGTATAATAATACAGCAGTGTGCTCAGTGTACCTACTTGTATTATAATACAGCAGTGTGTGCTCAGTGTACCTACTTGTATAATAATACAGCAGTGTGTGCTCAGTGTACCTACTTGTATAATAATACAGCAGTGTGTGCTCAGTGTACCTACTCGTATAATAATACAGCAGTGTGTGCTCAGTGTACCTACTCGTATAATATTACAGCAGTGTGTGCTTAGTGTACCTACTTGTATAATAATACAGCAGTGTGTGCTCAGTGTACCTACTTGTATAATAATACAGCAGTGTGTGCTCAGTGTACATACTCGTATAATAATACAGCAGTGTGTGCTCAGTGTACCTACTCGTATAATAATACAGCAGTGTGTGCTCAGTGTACCAAGTTGTATTATAATACAGCAGTGTGTGCTCAGTGTACCTACTCGTTTAATAATACAGCAGTGTGTGCTCAGTGTGCCTACTCGTATAATAATACAGCAGTGTGAGCTCAGTGTACCTACTCGTATAATAATACAGCAGTGTGGGCTCAGTGTACCTACTCGTATAATAATACAGCAGTGTGTGCTCAGTGTACCTACTCGTATAATAATACAGCAGTGTGTGCTCAGTGTACCTACCCATATAATAATACAGCAGTGTGTGCTCAGTGTACCTACCCATATAATAATACAGCAGTGTGTTCTCAGTGTACCTACTTGTATAATAATACAGCAATGTGTGCTCAGTGTACCTATTTGTATAATAATACAGCAGTGTGTGCTCAGTGTACCTACTCATATAATAATACAGCAGTGTGTGCTCAGTGTACCTACTCGTATAATAATACAGCAGTGTGTGCTCAGTGTACCTACTTGTATAATAATACAGAAGTGTGTGCTCAGTGTACCTACTCATATAATAATACAGCAGTGTGTGTTCAGTGTACCTACTCATATAATAATACAGCAGTGTGTGCTCAGTGTACCTACTCGTATAATAATACAGGAATATGTGCTCAGTATACCTACTCGTATAATAATACAGCAGTGTGTGCTCAGTGTACCTACTCGTATAATAATACAGCAGTGTGTGCTCAGTGTACCTACTCGTATAATAATACAGCAGTGTGTGCTCAGTGTACCTACTTGTATTATAATACAGCAGTGTGTGCTCAATGTATCTACTTGTATTATGATACATCAGTGTGTGCTCAGTGTACCTACTTGTATAATAATACAGCAGTGTGCTCAGTGTACCTACTTGTATTATAATACAGTAGTGTGTGCTCAGTGTACCTACTTGTATAATAATACAGCAATGTGTGCTCAGTGTACCTACTTGTATAATAATACAGCAGTGTGTGCTCAGTGTACCTACTCGTATAATAATACAGCAGTGTGTGCTCAGTGTACCCACTCGTATAATAATACAGCAGTGTGTGCTCAGTGTACCTACTTGTATAATAATACAGCAGTGTGTGCTCAGTGTACCTAGTTGTATAATAATACAGCAGTGTGTGCTCAGTGTACCTACTTGTATAATAATACAGCAGTGTGCTCAGTGTATCTACTTGTATAATAATACAACAGTGTGTGCTCATAGTACCTTCTTGTATAATAATACAGCAGTGTGTGCTCAGTGTACCTACTTGTATAATAATACAGCAGTGTGTGCTCAGTGTACCTACTTGTATAATAATACAGCAGTGTGTGTTCATAGTACCTACTTGTATAATAATACAGTAGTGTGTGCTCAGTGTACCTACTTGTATAATAATACAGCAGTGTGTGCTCAGTGTACCTACTTGTATAATAATACAGCAGTGTGTGCTCAGTGTACCTACTTGTATAATAATAATACAGCAGTGTGTGCTCAGTGTACCTACTTGTATAATAATACAGCAGTGTGTGCTCAGTGTACCTACTTGTATAATAATACAGCAGTGTGTGCTCATTGTACCTACTTGTATAATAATACAGCAGTGTGTGCTCAGTGTACCTACTTGTATAATAATACAGCAGTGTGTGCTCAGTGTACCTACTTGTATAATAATACAGCAGTGTGTGCTCAGTGTAATACTTGTATAATAATACAGCAGTGTGTGCTCAGTGTACCTACTTGTATAATAATACAGCAGTGTGTGCTCAGTGTACCTACTTGTATAATAATACAGCAGTGTGTGCTCAGTGTACCTACTTGTATAATAATACAGCAGTGTTAGCTCAGTGTACCTACTTGTGTAATAATACAGCAGTGTGTGCTCAGTGTACCTACTTGTATAATAATACAGCAGTGTGTGCTCAGTGTACCTACTTGTATAATAATATAGCAGTGTGTGCTCAGTGTACCTACTTGTATAATAATACAGCAGTGTGTGCTCAGTGTACCTATTTGTATAATAATACAGCAGTGTGTGCTCAGTGTACCTACTTGTATAATAATACAGCAGTGTGTGCTCAGTGTACCTACTTGTATAATAATACAGCAGTGTGTGCTCAGTGTACCTACTTGTATAATAATACAGCAGTGTGTGCTCAGTGTACCTACTTGTATAATAATACAGCAGTGTGTACTCAGTGTACCTACTTGTATAATAATACAGCAGTGTGTGCTCAGTGTACCTACTTGTATAATAATACAGCAGTGTGTGCTCAATGTACCTAGTTGTATTATAATACAGCAGTGTGTGCTCAGTGTACCTACTCGTATAATAATACAGCAGTATGTGCTCAGTGTACCTACTTGTATAATACTACAGCAATGTGTGCTCAGTGTACCTACTTGTATAATAATACAGCAGTGTGTGTTCAGTGTACCTACTCGTATAATAATACAGCAGTGTGCTCAGTGTACCTACTCGTATAATAATACAGCAGTGTGTGCTCAGTGTACTTACTCGTATAATAATACAGTAGTGTGTGCTCAGTGTACCTACTCATATAATAATACAGCAGTGTGTGCTCAGTGTACCTACTTGTATAATAATACAGCAGTGTGTGTTCAGTGTACCTACTCGTATAATAATACAGCAGTGTATGCTCAGTATACCTACTTGTATAATAATACAGCAGTGTGTACTCAGTGTACCTACTTGTATAATAATACAGCATTGTGTGCTCAGTATACCTACTTGTATAATAATACAGCAGTATGTGCTCAGTATACCTACTTGTATAATAATACAGCAGTGTGTGCTAAGTGTACCTACTTGTATAATAATACAGCAGTGTGTGCTCAGTGTACCTACTTGTATAATAATACAGCAATATGTGCTCAGTGTACCTACTTGTATACTAATACAGCAGTGTGTGCTCATTGTACCTACTTGTATAATAATACAGCAGTGTGTGCTCTGTACCTACTTGTATAATAATACAGCAGTGTGTGCTCAGTGTACCTACTAGTATAATAATACAGCAGTGTGTGCTCAATGTACCTAGTTGTATTATAATACAGCAGTGTGTGCTCAGTGTACCTACTCGTATAATAATACAGCAGTATGTGCTCAGTGTACCTACTTGTATAATACTACAGCAATGTGTGCTCAGTGTACCTACTTGTATAATAATACAGCAGTGTGTGCTCAGTGTACCTACTTGTATAATAATACAGCAGTGTGCGCTCAGTGTACCTACTCATATAATAATACAGCAGTGTGTGCTCAGTGTACCTACCCATATAATAATACAGCAGTGTGTGCTCAGTGCACCTACCCATATAATAATACAGCAGTGTGTGCTCAGTGTACCTACTTGTATAATAATACGGCAATGTGTGCTCAGTGTACCTACTTGTATAATAATATAGCAGTGTGTGCTCAGTGTACCTACTCATATAATAATACAGCAGTGTGTGCTCAGTGTACCTACTCGTATAATAATACAGCAGAGTGTGCTCAGTGTACCTACTTGTATAATAATACAGCAGTGTGTGCTCAGTGTACCTACTCATATAATAATACAGCAGTGTGTGCTCAGTGTACCTACTCATATAATAATACAGCAGTGTGTGCTCAGTGTACCTACTCGTATAATAATACAGCAGTGTGTGCTCAGTGTACCTACTTGTATAATAATACAGCAGTGTGTGCTCAGTGTACCTACTTGTATTATAATACAGCAGTGTGTGCTCAATGTATCTACTTGTATTATGATACAGCAGTGTGTGCTCAGTGTATCTACTTGTATAATAATACAGCAGTGTGTGCTCAGTGTACCTACTTGTATAATAATACAGCAGTGTGCTCAGTGTACCTACTTGTATTATAATACAGCAGTGTGTGCTCAGTGTACCTACTTGTATAATAATACAGCAGTGTGTGCTCAGTGTACCTACTTGTATAATAATACAGCAGTGTGTGCTCAGTGTACCTACTCGTATAATAATACAGCAGTGTGTGCTCAGTGTACCTACTCGTATAATATTACAGCAGTGTGTGCTTAGTGTACCTACTTGTATAATAATACAGCAGTGTGTGCTCAGTGTACCTACTTGTATAATAATACAGCAGTGTGTGCTCAGTGTACATACTCGTATAATAATACAGCAGTGTGTGCTCAGTGTACCTACTCGTATAATAATACAGCAGTGTGTGCTCAGTGTACCAAGTTGTATTATAATACAGCAGTGTGTGCTCAGTGTACCTACTCGTTTAATAATACAGCAGTGTGTGCTCAGTGTGCCTACTCGTATAATAATACAGCAGTGTGAGCTCAGTGTACCTACTCGTATAATAATACAGCAGTGTGGGCTCAGTGTACCTACTCGTATAATAATACAGCAGTGTGTGCTCAGTGTACCTACTCGTATAATAATACAGCAGTGTGTGCTCAGTGTACCTACCCATATAATAATACAGCAGTGTGTGCTCAGTGTACCTACCCATATAATAATACAGCAGTGTGTTCTCAGTGTACCTACTTGTATAATAATACAGCAATGTGTGCTCAGTGTACCTATTTGTATAATAATACAGCAGTGTGTGCTCAGTGTACCTACTCATATAATAATACAGCAGTGTGTGCTCAGTGTACCTACTCGTATAATAATACAGCAGTGTGTGCTCAGTGTACCTACTTGTATAATAATACAGAAGTGTGTGCTCAGTGTACCTACTCATATAATAATACAGCAGTGTGTGTTCAGTGTACCTACTCATATAATAATACAGCAGTGTGTGCTCAGTGTACCTACTCGTATAATAATACAGGAATATGTGCTCAGTATACCTACTCGTATAATAATACAGCAGTGTGTGCTCAGTGTACCTACTCGTATAATAATACAGCAGTGTGTGCTCAGTGTACCTACTCGTATAATAATACAGCAGTGTGTGCTCAGTGTACCTACTTGTATTATAATACAGCAGTGTGTGCTCAATGTATCTACTTGTATTATGATACATCAGTGTGTGCTCAGTGTACCTACTTGTATAATAATACAGCAGTGTGCTCAGTGTACCTACTTGTATTATAATACAGTAGTGTGTGCTCAGTGTACCTACTTGTATAATAATACAGCAATGTGTGCTCAGTGTACCTACTTGTATAATAATACAGCAGTGTGTGCTCAGTGTACCTACTCGTATAATAATACAGCAGTGTGTGCTCAGTGTACCCACTCGTATAATAATACAGCAGTGTGTGCTCAGTGTACCTACTTGTATAATAATACAGCAGTGTGTGCTCAGTGTACCTAGTTGTATAATAATACAGCAGTGTGTGCTCAGTGTACCTACTTGTATAATAATACAGCAGTGTGCTCAGTGTATCTACTTGTATAATAATACAACAGTGTGTGCTCATAGTACCTTCTTGTATAATAATACAGCAGTGTGTGCTCAGTGTACCTACTTGTATAATAATACAGCAGTGTGTGCTCAGTGTACCTACTTGTATAATAATACAGCAGTGTGTGTTCATAGTACCTACTTGTATAATAATACAGTAGTGTGTGCTCAGTGTACCTACTTGTATAATAATACAGCAGTGTGTGCTCAGTGTACCTACTTGTATAATAATACAGCAGTGTGTGCTCAGTGTACCTACTTGTATAATAATAATACAGCAGTGTGTGCTCAGTGTACCTACTTGTATAATAATACAGCAGTGTGTGCTCAGTGTACCTACTTGTATAATAATACAGCAGTGTGTGCTCATTGTACCTACTTGTATAATAATACAGCAGTGTGTGCTCAGTGTACCTACTTGTATAATAATACAGCAGTGTGTGCTCAGTGTACCTACTTGTATAATAATACAGCAGTGTGTGCTCAGTGTAATACTTGTATAATAATACAGCAGTGTGTGCTCAGTGTACCTACTTGTATAATAATACAGCAGTGTGTGCTCAGTGTACCTACTTGTATAATAATACAGCAGTGTGTGCTCAGTGTACCTACTTGTATAATAATACAGCAGTGTTAGCTCAGTGTACCTACTTGTGTAATAATACAGCAGTGTGTGCTCAGTGTACCTACTTGTATAATAATACAGCAGTGTGTGCTCAGTGTACCTACTTGTATAATAATATAGCAGTGTGTGCTCAGTGTACCTACTTGTATAATAATACAGCAGTGTGTGCTCAGTGTACCTATTTGTATAATAATACAGCAGTGTGTGCTCAGTGTACCTACTTGTATAATAATACAGCAGTGTGTGCTCAGTGTACCTACTTGTATAATAATACAGCAGTGTGTGCTCAGTGTACCTACTTGTATAATAATACAGCAGTGTGTGCTCAGTGTACCTACTTGTATAATAATACAGCAGTGTGTACTCAGTGTACCTACTTGTATAATAATACAGCAGTGTGTGCTCAGTGTACCTACTTGTATAATAATACAGCAGTGTGTGCTCAATGTACCTAGTTGTATTATAATACAGCAGTGTGTGCTCAGTGTACCTACTCGTATAATAATACAGCAGTATGTGCTCAGTGTACCTACTTGTATAATACTACAGCAATGTGTGCTCAGTGTACCTACTTGTATAATAATACAGCAGTGTGTGTTCAGTGTACCTACTCGTATAATAATACAGCAGTGTGCTCAGTGTACCTACTCGTATAATAATACAGCAGTGTGTGCTCAGTGTACTTACTCGTATAATAATACAGTAGTGTGTGCTCAGTGTACCTACTCATATAATAATACAGCAGTGTGTGCTCAGTGTACCTACTTGTATAATAATACAGCAGTGTGTGTTCAGTGTACCTACTCGTATAATAATACAGCAGTGTATGCTCAGTATACCTACTTGTATAATAATACAGCAGTGTGTACTCAGTGTACCTACTTGTATAATAATACAGCATTGTGTGCTCAGTATACCTACTTGTATAATAATACAGCAGTATGTGCTCAGTATACCTACTTGTATAATAATACAGCAGTGTGTGCTAAGTGTACCTACTTGTATAATAATACAGCAGTGTGTGCTCAGTGTACCTACTTGTATAATAATACAGCAATATGTGCTCAGTGTACCTACTTGTATACTAATACAGCAGTGTGTGCTCATTGTACCTACTTGTATAATAATACAGCAGTGTGTGCTCTGTACCTACTTGTATAATAATACAGCAGTGTGTGCTCAGTGTACCTACTAGTATAATAATACAGCAGTGTGTGCTCAATGTACCTAGTTGTATTATAATACAGCAGTGTGTGCTCAGTGTACCTACTCGTATAATAATACAGCAGTATGTGCTCAGTGTACCTACTTGTATAATAATACAGCAGTGTGTGCTCAGTGTACCTACTTGTATAATAATATAGCAGTGTGTGCTCAGTGTACCTACTTGTATAATAATACAGCAGTGTGTGCTCAGTGTACCTATTTGTATAATAATACAGCAGTGTGTGCTCAGTGTACCTACTTGTATAATAATACAGCAGTGTGTGCTCAGTGTACCTACTTGTATAATAATACAGCAGTGTGTGCTCAGTGTACCTACCCATATAATAATACAGCAGTGTGTGCTCAGTGTACCTACTTGTATAATAATACGGCAATGTGTGCTCAGTGTACCTACTTGTATAATAATATAGCAGTGTGTGCTCAGTGTACCTACTCATATAATAATACAGCAGTGTGTGCTCAGTGTACCTACTCGTATAATAATACAGCAGTGTGTGCTCAGTGTACCTACTCATATAATAATACAGCAGTGTGTGCTCAGTGTACCTACTCATATAATAATACAGCAGTGTGTGCTCAGTGTGCCTACTCGTATAATAATACAGCAGTGTGTGCTCAGTGTACCTACTTGTATAATAATACAGCAGTGTGTGCTCAGTGTACCTACTTGTATTATAATACAGCAGTGTGTGCTCAATGTATCTACTTGTATTATGATACAGCAGTGTGTGCTCAGTGTATCTACTTGTATAATAATACAGCAGTGTGTGCTCAGTGTACCTACTTGTATAATAATACAGCAGTGTGCTCAGTGTACCTACTTGTATTATAATACAGCAGTGTGTGCTCAGTGTACCTACTTGTATAATAATACAGCAGTGTGTGCTCAGTGTACCTACTTGTATAATAATACAGCAGTGTGTGCTCAGTGTACCTACTCGTATAATAATACAGCAGTGTGTGCTCAGTGTACCTACTCGTATAATATTACAGCAGTGTGTGCTTAGTGTACCTACTTGTATAATAATACAGCAGTGTGTGCTCAGTGTACCTACTTGTATAATAATACAGCAGTGTGTGCTCAGTGTACATACTCGTATAATAATACAGCAGTGTGTGCTCAGTGTACCTACTCGTATAATAATACAGCAGTGTGTGCTCAGTGTACCAAGTTGTATTATAATACAGCAGTGTGTGCTCAGTGTACCTACTCGTTTAATAATACAGCAGTGTGTGCTCAGTGTGCCTACTCGTATAATAATACAGCAGTGTGAGCTCAGTGTACCTACTCGTATAATAATACAGCAGTGTGGGCTCAGTGTACCTACTCGTATAATAATACAGCAGTGTGTGCTCAGTGTACCTACTCGTATAATAATACAGCAGTGTGTGCTCAGTGTACCTACCCATATAATAATACAGCAGTGTGTGCTCAGTGTACCTACCCATATAATAATACAGCAGTGTGTTCTCAGTGTACCTACTTGTATAATAATACAGCAATGTGTGCTCAGTGTACCTATTTGTATAATAATACAGCAGTGTGTGCTCAGTGTACCTACTCATATAATAATACAGCAGTGTGTGCTCAGTGTACCTACTCGTATAATAATACAGCAGTGTGTGCTCAGTGTACCTACTTGTATAATAATACAGAAGTGTGTGCTCAGTGTACCTACTCATATAATAATACAGCAGTGTGTGTTCAGTGTACCTACTCATATAATAATACAGCAGTGTGTGCTCAGTGTACCTACTCGTATAATAATACAGGAATATGTGCTCAGTATACCTACTCGTATAATAATACAGCAGTGTGTGCTCAGTGTACCTACTCGTATAATAATACAGCAGTGTGTGCTCAGTGTACCTACTCGTATAATAATACAGCAGTGTGTGCTCAGTGTACCTACTTGTATTATAATACAGCAGTGTGTGCTCAATGTATCTACTTGTATTATGATACATCAGTGTGTGCTCAGTGTACCTACTTGTATAATAATACAGCAGTGTGCTCAGTGTACCTACTTGTATTATAATACAGTAGTGTGTGCTCAGTGTACCTACTTGTATAATAATACAGCAATGTGTGCTCAGTGTACCTACTTGTATAATAATACAGCAGTGTGTGCTCAGTGTACCTACTCGTATAATAATACAGCAGTGTGTGCTCAGTGTACCCACTCGTATAATAATACAGCAGTGTGTGCTCAGTGTACCTACTTGTATAATAATACAGCAGTGTGTGCTCAGTGTACCTAGTTGTATAATAATACAGCAGTGTGTGCTCAGTGTACCTACTTGTATAATAATACAGCAGTGTGCTCAGTGTATCTACTTGTATAATAATACAACAGTGTGTGCTCATAGTACCTTCTTGTATAATAATACAGCAGTGTGTGCTCAGTGTACCTACTTGTATAATAATACAGCAGTGTGTGCTCAGTGTACCTACTTGTATAATAATACAGCAGTGTGTGTTCATAGTACCTACTTGTATAATAATACAGTAGTGTGTGCTCAGTGTACCTACTTGTATAATAATACAGCAGTGTGTGCTCAGTGTACCTACTTGTATAATAATACAGCAGTGTGTGCTCAGTGTACCTACTTGTATAATAATAATACAGCAGTGTGTGCTCAGTGTACCTACTTGTATAATAATACAGCAGTGTGTGCTCAGTGTACCTACTTGTATAATAATACAGCAGTGTGTGCTCATTGTACCTACTTGTATAATAATACAGCAGTGTGTGCTCAGTGTACCTACTTGTATAATAATACAGCAGTGTGTGCTCAGTGTACCTACTTGTATAATAATACAGCAGTGTGTGCTCAGTGTAATACTTGTATAATAATACAGCAGTGTGTGCTCAGTGTACCTACTTGTATAATAATACAGCAGTGTGTGCTCAGTGTACCTACTTGTATAATAATACAGCAGTGTGTGCTCAGTGTACCTACTTGTATAATAATACAGCAGTGTTAGCTCAGTGTACCTACTTGTGTAATAATACAGCAGTGTGTGCTCAGTGTACCTACTTGTATAATAATACAGCAGTGTGTGCTCAGTGTACCTACTTGTATAATAATATAGCAGTGTGTGCTCAGTGTACCTACTTGTATAATAATACAGCAGTGTGTGCTCAGTGTACCTATTTGTATAATAATACAGCAGTGTGTGCTCAGTGTACCTACTTGTATAATAATACAGCAGTGTGTGCTCAGTGTACCTACTTGTATAATAATACAGCAGTGTGTGCTCAGTGTACCTACTTGTATAATAATACAGCAGTGTGTGCTCAGTGTACCTACTTGTATAATAATACAGCAGTGTGTACTCAGTGTACCTACTTGTATAATAATACAGCAGTGTGTGCTCAGTGTACCTACTTGTATAATAATACAGCAGTGTGTGCTCAATGTACCTAGTTGTATTATAATACAGCAGTGTGTGCTCAGTGTACCTACTCGTATAATAATACAGCAGTATGTGCTCAGTGTACCTACTTGTATAATACTACAGCAATGTGTGCTCAGTGTACCTACTTGTATAATAATACAGCAGTGTGTGTTCAGTGTACCTACTCGTATAATAATACAGCAGTGTGCTCAGTGTACCTACTCGTATAATAATACAGCAGTGTGTGCTCAGTGTACTTACTCGTATAATAATACAGTAGTGTGTGCTCAGTGTACCTACTCATATAATAATACAGCAGTGTGTGCTCAGTGTACCTACTTGTATAATAATACAGCAGTGTGTGTTCAGTGTACCTACTCGTATAATAATACAGCAGTGTATGCTCAGTATACCTACTTGTATAATAATACAGCAGTGTGTACTCAGTGTACCTACTTGTATAATAATACAGCATTGTGTGCTCAGTATACCTACTTGTATAATAATACAGCAGTATGTGCTCAGTATACCTACTTGTATAATAATACAGCAGTGTGTGCTAAGTGTACCTACTTGTATAATAATACAGCAGTGTGTGCTCAGTGTACCTACTTGTATAATAATACAGCAATATGTGCTCAGTGTACCTACTTGTATACTAATACAGCAGTGTGTGCTCATTGTACCTACTTGTATAATAATACAGCAGTGTGTGCTCTGTACCTACTTGTATAATAATACAGCAGTGTGTGCTCAGTGTACCTACTAGTATAATAATACAGCAGTGTGTGCTCAATGTACCTAGTTGTATTATAATACAGCAGTGTGTGCTCAGTGTACCTACTCGTATAATAATACAGCAGTATGTGCTCAGTGTACCTACTTGTATAATACTACAGCAATGTGTGCTCAGTGTACCTACTTGTATAATAATACAGCAGTGTGTGCTCAGTGTACCTACTTGTATAATAATACAGCAGTGTGCTCAGTGTATCTA
The DNA here is from genome assembly GCA_963680875.1 of Bathymodiolus brooksi. NCBI lineage: Eukaryota > Metazoa > Mollusca > Bivalvia > Mytilida > Modiolidae > Bathymodiolus > Bathymodiolus brooksi. Next base: position 122,335,413 of record OY804580.1, on the reverse strand, counting down.
CTTGTATAATAATACAGCAGTGTGTGTTCATAGTACCTACTTGTATAATAATACAGTAGTGTGTGCTCAGTGTACCTACTTGTATAATAATACAGCAGTGTGTGCTCAGTGTACCTACTTGTATAATAATACAGCAGTGTGTGCTCAGTGTACCTACTTGTATAATAATAATACAGCAGTGTGTGCTCAGTGTACCTACTTGTATAATAATACAGCAGTGTGTGCTCAGTGTACCTACTTGTATAATAATACAGCAGTATGTGCTCAGTGTACCTACTTGTATAATAATACAGTAGTGTGTGCTCAGTGTACCTACTTGTATAATAATACAGCAGTTTGTGCTCAGTGTACCTACTTGTATAATAATACAGCAGTGTGTGCTCAGTGTACCTACTTGTATAATAATACAGCAGTGTGTGCTCAGTGTACCTACTTGTATAATAATACAGCAGTGTGTGCTCAGTGTACCTACTTGTATAATAATACAGCAGTGTGTGCTCAGTGTACCTACTTGTATAATAATACAGCATTGTGTGCTCAGTGTACCTACTTGTATAATAATATAGCAGTGTGTGCTCAGTGTACCTACTTGTATAATAATACAGCAGTGTGTGCTCAGTGTACCTACTTGTATAATAATACAGCAGTGTGTGCTCAGTGTACCTACTTGTATAATAATACAGCAGTGTGTGCTCAGTGTACCTACTTGTATAATAATACAGCAGTGTGTGCTCAGTGTACCTACTTGTATAATAATACAGCAGAATGTGCTCAGTGTACCTACTTGAATAATAATACAGCAGTGTGTGCTCAGTGTACCTACTTGTATAATAATACAGCAGTGTGTGCTCAGTGTACCTACTTGTATAATAATACAGCAGTGTGTGCTCAGTGTACCTACTTGTATAATAATACAGCAGTGTGCTCAGTGTACCTACTTGTATAATAATACAGCAGTGTGTGCTCAATGTACCTAGTTGTATTATAATACAGCAGTGTGTGCTCAGTGTACCTACTCGTATAATAATACAGCAGTATGTGCTCAGTGTACCTACTTGTATAAAACTACAGCAATGTGTGCTCAGTGTACCTACTTGTATAATAATACAGCAGTGTGTGTTCAGTGTACCTACTCGTATAATAATACAGCAGTGTGCTCAGTGTACCTACTCGTATAATAATACAGCAGTGTGTGCTCAGTGTACCTACTCATATAATAATACAGTAGTGTGTGCTCAGTGTACCTACTCGTATAATAATACAGCAGTGTGTGCTCAGTGTACCTACTTGTATAATAATACAGCAGCGTGTGCTCAGTGTACCTACTCGTATAATAATACAGCAGTGTGTGCTCAGTGTACCTACTTGTATAATAATACAGCAGTGTGTGCTCAGTGTACCTACTTGTATAATAATACAGCAGTGTGTGCTCAGTGTACCTACTTGTATAATAATACAACAGTGTGTGCTAAGTGTACCTACTTGTATAATAATACAGCAGTGTGTGCTCAGTGTACCTACTTGTATAATAATACAGCAGTGTGTGCTCAATGTACCTAGTTGTATTATAATACAGCAGTGTGTGCTCAGTGTACCTACTCGTATAATAATACAGCAGTATGTGCTCAGTGTACCTACTTGTATAATACTACAGCAATGTGTGCTCAGTGTACCTACTTGTATAATAATACAGCAGTGTGTGTTCAGTGTACCTACTCGTATAATAATACAGCAGTGTGCTCAGTGTACCTACTCGTATAATAATACAGCAGTGTGTGCTCAGTGTACCTACTCGTATAATAATACAGTAGTGTGTGCTCAGTGTACCTACTCGTATAATAATACAGCAGTGTGTGCTCAGTGTACCTACTGGTATAATAATACAGCAGTGTGTGTTCAGTGTACCTACTCGTATAATAATACAGCAGTGTATGCTCAGTATACCTACTTGTATAATAATACAGCAGTGTGTACTCAGTGTACCTACTTGTATAATAATACAGCATTGTGTGCTCAGTATACCTACTTGTATAATAATACAGCAGTATGTGCTCAGTATACCTACTTGTATAATAATACAGCAGTGTGTGCTCAGTGTACCTACTTGTATAATAATACAGCAATATGTGCTCAGTGTACCTACTTGTATACTAATACAGCAGTGTGTGCTCATTGTACCTACTTGTATAATAATACAGCAGTGTGTGTTCTGTACCTACTTGTATAATAATACAGCAGTGTGTGCTCATTGTACCTACTAGTATAATAATACAGCAGTGTGTGCTCAATGTACCTAGTTGTATTATAATACAGCAGTGTGTGCTCAGTGTACCTACTCGTATAATAATACAGCAGTATGTGCTCAGTGTACCTACTTGTATAATACTACAGCAATGTGTGCTCAGTGTACCTACTTGTATAATAATACAGCAGTGTGTGCTCAGTGTACCTACTTGTATAATAATACAGCAGTGTGCTCAGTGTATCTACTTGTATAATAATACAGCAGTGTGTGTTCATAGTACCTACTTGTATAATAATACAGTTGTGTGTGCTCAGTGTACCTATTTGTATAATAATACAGCAGTTTGTGCTCAGTGTACCTACTTGTATAATAATACAGCAGTGTGTGCTCAGTGTACCTACTTGTATAATAATAATACAGCAGTGTGTGCTCAGTGTACCTACTTGTATAATAATACAGCAGTGTGTGCTCAGTGTACCTACTTGTATAATAATACAGCAGTGTGTGCTCATTGTACCTACTTGTATAATAATACAGCAGTGTGTGCTCAGTGTACCTACTTGTATAATAATACAGCAGTGTGTGCTCAGTGTACCTACTTGTATAATAATACAGCAGTGTGTGCTCAGTGTACCTACTTGTATAATAACACAGCAGTGTGTGCTCAGTGTACCTACTTGTATAATAATACAGCAGTGTGTGCTCAGTGTACCTACTTGTGTAATAATACAGCAGTGTGTGCTCAGTGTACCTACTTGTATAATAATACAGCAGTGTGTGCTCAGTGTACCTACTTGTATAATAATATAGCAGTGTGTGCTCAGTGTACCTACTTGTATAATAATACAGCAGTGTGTGCTCAGTGTACCTATTTGTATAATAATACAGCAGTGTGTGCTCATTGTACCTACTTGTATAATAATACAGCAGTGTGTGTTCATAGTACCTACTTGTATAATAATACAGTAGTGTGTGCTCAGTGTACCTACTTGTATAATAATACAGCAGTGTGTGCTCAGTGTACCTACTTGTATAATAATACAGCAGTGTGTGCTCAGTGTACCTACTTGTATAATAATAATACAGCAGTGTGTGCTCAGTGTACCTACTTGTATAATAATACAGCAGTGTGTGCTCAGTGTACCTACTTGTATAATAATACAGCAGTGTGTGCTCATTGTACCTACTTGTATAATAATACAGCAGTGTGTGCTCAGTGTACCTACTTGTATAATAATACAGCAGTGTGTGCTCAGTGTACCTACTTGTATAATAATACAGCAGCGTGTGCTCAGTGTACATACTTGTATAATAATACAGCAGTGTGTGCTCAGTGTACCTACTTGTATAATAATACAGCAGTGTGTGCTCAGTGTACCTACTTGTATAATAATACAGCAGTGTGTGCTCAGTTTACCTACTTGTATAATAATACAGCAGTGTGTGCTCAGTGTACCTACTTGTGTAATAATACAGCAGTGTGTGCTCAGTGTACCTACTTGTATAATAATACAGCAGTGTGTGCTCAGTGTACCTACTTGTATAATAATATAGCAGTGTGTGCTCAGTGTACCTACTTGTATAATAATACAGCAGTGTGTGCTCAGTGTACCTATTTGTATAATAATACAGCAGTGTGTGCTCAGTGTACCTACTTGTATAATAATACAGCAGTGTGTGCTCAGTGTACCTACTTGTATAATAATACAGCAGTGTGTGCTCAGTGTACCTACTTGTATAATAATACAGCAGTGTGTGCTCATTGTACCTACTTGTATAATAATACAGCAGTGTGTGCTCAGTGTACCTACTTGTATAATAATACAGCAGTGTGTGCTCAATGTACCTAGTTGTATTATAATACAGCAGTGTGTGCTCAGTGTACCTACTTGTATAATAATACAGCAGTATGTGCTCAGTGTACCTACTTGTATAATACTACAGCAATGTGTGCTCAGTGTACCTACTTGTATAATAATACAGCAGTGTGTGTTCAGTGTACCTACTCGTATAATAATACAGCAGTGTGCTCAGTGTACCTACTCGTATAATAATACAGCAGTGTGTGCTCAGTGTACTTACTTGTATAATAATACAGTAGTGTGTGCTCAGTGTACCTACTCATATAATAATACAGCAGTGTGTGCTCAGTGTACCTACTTGTATTATAATACAGCAGTGTGTGTTCAGTGTACCTACTCGTATAATAATACAGCAGTGTATGCTCAGTATACCTACTTGTATAATAATACAGCAGTGTGTACTCAGTGTACCTACTTGTATAATAATACAGCATTGTGTGCTCAGTATACCTACTTGTATAATAATACAGCAGTATGTGCTCAGTATACCTACTTGTATAATAATACAGCAGTGTGTGCTAAGTGTACCTACTTGTATAATAATACAGCAGTGTGTGCTCAGTGTACCTACTTGTATAATAATACAGCAATATGTGCTCAGTGTACCTACTTGTATACTAATACAGCAGTGTGTGCTCATTGTACCTACTTGTATAATAATACAGCAGTGTGTGCTCTGTACCTACTTGTATAATAATACAGCAGTGTGTGCTCAGTGTACCTACTAGTATAATAATACAGCAGTGTGTGCTCAATGTACCTAGTTGTATTATAATACAGCAGTGTGTGCTCAGTGTACCTACTCGTATAATAATACAGCAGTATGTGCTCAGTGTACCTACTTGTATAATACTACAGCAATGTGTGCTCAGTGTACCTACTTGTATAATAATACAGCAGTGTGTGCTCAGTGTACCTACTTGTATAATAATACAGCAGTGTGCTCAGTGTATCTACTTGTATAATAATACAGCAGTGTGTGTTCATAGTACCTACTTGTATAATAATACAGTAGTGTGTGCTCAGTGTACCTACTTGTATAATAATACAGCAGTGTGTGCTCAGTGTACCTACTTGTATAATAATACAGCAGTGTGTGCTCAGTGTACCTACTTGTATAATAATAATACAGCAGTGTGTGCTCAGTGTACCTACTTGTATAATAATACAGCAGTGTGTGCTCAGTGTACCTACTTGTATAATAATACAGCAGTATGTGCTCAGTGTACCTACTTGTATAATAATACAGTAGTGTGTGCTCAGTGTACCTACTTGTATAATAATACAGCAGTTTGTGCTCAGTGTACCTACTTGTATAATAATACAGCAGTGTGTGCTCAGTGTACCTACTTGTATAATAATACAGCAGTGTGTGCTCAGTGTACCTACTTGTATAATAATACAGCAGTGTGTGCTCAGTTTACCTACTTGTATAATAATACAGCAGTGTGTGCTCAGTGTACCTACTTGTATAATAATACAGCATTGTGTGCTCAGTGTACCTACTTGTATAATAATATAGCAGTGTGTGCTCAGTGTACCTACTTGTATAATAATACAGCAGTGTGTGCTCAGTGTACCTACTTGTATAATAATACAGCAGTGTGTGCTCAGTGTACCTACTTGTATAATAATACAGCAGTGTGTGCTCAGTGTACCTACTTGTATAATAATACAGCAGAATGTGCTCAGTGTACCTACTTGAATAATAATACAGCAGTGTGTGCTCAGTGTACCTACTTGTATAATAATACAGCAGTGTGTGCTCAGTGTACCTACTTGTATAATAATACAGCAGTGTGTGCTCAGTGTACCTACTTGTATAATAATACAGCAGTGTGTGCTCAGTGTACCTACTTGTATAATAATACAGCAGAATGTGCTCAGTGTACCTACTTGAATAATAATACAGCAGTGTGTGCTCAGTGTACCTACTTGTATAATAATACAGCAGTGTGTGCTCAGTGTACCTACTTGTATAATAATACAGCAGTGTGTGCTCAGTGTACCTACTTGTATAATAATACAGCAGTGTGTGCTCAGTGTACCTACTTGTATAATAATACAGCAGTGTGTGCTCAATGTACCTAGTTGTATTATAATACAGCAGTGTGTGCTCAGTGTACCTACTCGTATAATAATACAGCAGTATGTGCTCAGTGTACCTACTTGTATAAAACTACAGCAATGTGTGCTCAGTGTACCTACTTGTATAATAATACAGCAGTGTGTGTTCAGTGTACCTACTCGTATAATAATACAGCAGTGTGCTCAGTGTACCTACTCGTATAATAATACAGCAGTGTGTGCTCAGTGTACCTACTCATATAATAATACAGTAGTGTGTGCTCAGTGTACCTACTCGTATAATAATACAGCAGTGTGTGCTCAGTGTACCTACTTGTATAATAATACAGCAGCGTGTGCTCAGTGTACCTACTCGTATAATAATACAGCAGTGTGTGCTCAGTGTACCTACTTGTATAATAATACAGCAGTGTGTGCTCAGTGTACCTACTTGTATAATAATACAGCAGTGTGTGCTCAGTGTACCTACTTGTATAATAATACAACAGTGTGTGCTAAGTGTACCTACTTGTATAATAATACAGCAGTGTGTGCTCAGTGTACCTACTTGTATAATAATACAGCAGTGTGTGCTCAATGTACCTAGTTGTATTATAATACAGCAGTGTGTGCTCAGTGTACCTACTCGTATAATAATACAGCAGTATGTGCTCAGTGTACCTACTTGTATAATACTACAGCAATGTGTGCTCAGTGTACCTACTTGTATAATAATACAGCAGTGTGTGTTCAGTGTACCTACTCGTATAATAATACAGCAGTGTGCTCAGTGTACCTACTCGTATAATAATACAGCAGTGTGTGCTCAGTGTACCTACTCGTATAATAATACAGTAGTGTGTGCTCAGTGTACCTACTCGTATAATAATACAGCAGTGTGTGCTCAGTGTACCTACTGGTATAATAATACAGCAGTGTGTGTTCAGTGTACCTACTCGTATAATAATACAGCAGTGTATGCTCAGTATACCTACTTGTATAATAATACAGCAGTGTGTACTCAGTGTACCTACTTGTATAATAATACAGCATTGTGTGCTCAGTATACCTACTTGTATAATAATACAGCAGTATGTGCTCAGTATACCTACTTGTATAATAATACAGCAGTGTGTGCTAAGTGTACCTACTTGTATAATAATACAGCAGTGTGTGCTCAGTGTACCTACTTGTATAATAATACAGCAATATGTGCTCAGTGTACCTACTTGTATACTAATACAGCAGTGTGTGCTCATTGTACCTACTTGTATAATAATACAGCAGTGTGTGTTCTGTACCTACTTGTATAATAATACAGCAGTGTGTGCTCATTGTACCTACTAGTATAATAATACAGCAGTGTGTGCTCAATGTACCTAGTTGTATTATAATACAGCAGTGTGTGCTCAGTGTACCTACTCGTATAATAATACAGCAGTATGTGCTCAGTGTACCTACTTGTATAATACTACAGCAATGTGTGCTCAGTGTACCTACTTGTATAATAATACAGCAGTGTGTGCTCAGTGTACCTACTTGTATAATAATACAGCAGTGTGCTCAGTGTATCTACTTGTATAATAATACAGCAGTGTGTGTTCATAGTACCTACTTGTATAATAATACAGTTGTGTGTGCTCAGTGTACCTATTTGTATAATAATACAGCAGTTTGTGCTCAGTGTACCTACTTGTATAATAATACAGCAGTGTGTGCTCAGTGTACCTACTTGTATAATAATAATACAGCAGTGTGTGCTCAGTGTACCTACTTGTATAATAATACAGCAGTGTGTGCTCAGTGTACCTACTTGTATAATAATACAGCAGTGTGTGCTCATTGTACCTACTTGTATAATAATACAGCAGTGTGTGCTCAGTGTACCTACTTGTATAATAATACAGCAGTGTGTGCTCAGTGTACCTACTTGTATAATAATACAGCAGTGTGTGCTCAGTGTACCTACTTGTATAATAACACAGCAGTGTGTGCTCAGTGTACCTACTTGTATAATAATACAGCAGTGTGTGCTCAGTGTACCTACTTGTGTAATAATACAGCAGTGTGTGCTCAGTGTACCTACTTGTATAATAATACAGCAGTGTGTGCTCAGTGTACCTACTTGTATAATAATATAGCAGTGTGTGCTCAGTGTACCTACTTGTATAATAATACAGCAGTGTGTGCTCAGTGTACCTATTTGTATAATAATACAGCAGTGTGTGCTCATTGTACCTACTTGTATAATAATACAGCAGTGTGTGTTCATAGTACCTACTTGTATAATAATACAGTAGTGTGTGCTCAGTGTACCTACTTGTATAATAATACAGCAGTGTGTGCTCAGTGTACCTACTTGTATAATAATACAGCAGTGTGTGCTCAGTGTACCTACTTGTATAATAATAATACAGCAGTGTGTGCTCAGTGTACCTACTTGTATAATAATACAGCAGTGTGTGCTCAGTGTACCTACTTGTATAATAATACAGCAGTGTGTGCTCATTGTACCTACTTGTATAATAATACAGCAGTGTGTGCTCAGTGTACCTACTTGTATAATAATACAGCAGTGTGTGCTCAGTGTACCTACTTGTATAATAATACAGCAGTGTGTGCTCAGTGTACATACTTGTATAATAATACAGCAGTGTGTGCTCAGTGTACCTACTTGTATAATAATACAGCAGTGGGTGCTCAGTGTACCTACTTGTATAATAATACAGCAGTGTGTGCTCAGTGTACCTACTTGTATAATAATACAGCAGTGTGTGCTCAGTGTACCTACTTGTGTAATAATACAGCAGTGTGTGCTCAGTGTACCTACTTGTATAATAATACAGCAGTGTGTGCTCAGTGTACCTACTTGTATAATAATATAGCAGTGTGTGCTCAGTGTACCTACTTGTATAATAATACAGCAGTGTGTGCTCAGTGTACCTATTTGTATAATAATACAGCAGTGTGTGCTCAGTGTACCTACTTGTATAATAATACAGCAGTGTGTGCTCAGTGTACCTACTTGTATAATAATACAGCAGTGTGTGCTCAGTGTACCTACTTGTATAATAATACAGCAGTGTGTGCTCATTGTACCTACTTGTATAATAATACAGCAGTGTGTGCTCAGTGTACCTACTTGTATAATAATACAGCAGTGTGTGCTCAATGTACCTAGTTGTATTATAATACAGCAGTGTGTGCTCAGTGTACCTACTTGTATAATAATACAGCAGTATGTGCTCAGTGTACCTACTTGTATAATACTACAGCAATGTGTGCTTAGTGTACCTACTTGTATAATAATACAGCAGTGTGTGTTCAGTGTACCTACTCGTATAATAATACAGCAGTGTGCTCAGTGTACCTACTCGTATAATAATACAGCAGTGTGTGCTCAGTGTACTTACTTGTATAATAATACAGTAGTGTGTGCTCAGTGTACCTACTCATATAATAATACAGCAGTGTGTGCTCAGTGTACCTACTTGTATTATAATACAGCAGTGTGTGTTCAGTGTACCTACTCGTATAATAATACAGCAGTGTATGCTCAGTATACCTACTTGTATAATAATACAGCAGTGTGTACTCAGTGTACCTACTTGTATAATAATACAGCATTGTGTGCTCAGTATACCTACTTGTATAATAATACAGCAGTATGTGCTCAGTATACCTACTTGTATAATAATACAGCAGTGTGTGCTAAGTGTACCTACTTGTATAATAATACAGCAGTGTGTGCTCAGTGTACCTACTTGTATAATAATACAGCAATATGTGCTCAGTGTACCTACTTGTATACTAATACAGCAGTGTGTGCTCATTGTACCTACTTGTATAATAATACAGCAGTGTGTGCTCTGTACCTACTTGTATAATAATACAGCAGTGTGTGCTCAGTGTACCTACTAGTATAATAATACAGCAGTGTGTGCTCAATGTACCTAGTTGTATTATAATACAGCAGTGTGTGCTCAGTGTACCTACTCGTATAATAATACAGCAGTATGTGCTCAGTGTACCTACTTGTATAATACTACAGCAATGTGTGCTCAGTGTACCTACTTGTATAATAATACAGCAGTGTGTGCTCAGTGTACCTACTTGTATAATAATACAGCAGTGTGCTCAGTGTATCTACTTGTATAATAATACAGCAGTGTGTGTTCATAGTACCTACTTGTATAATAATACAGTAGTGTGTGCTCAGTGTACCTACTTGTATAATAATACAGCAGTGTGTGCTCAGTGTACCTACTTGTATAATAATACAGCAGTGTGTGCTCAGTGTACCTACTTGTATAATAATAATACAGCAGTGTGTGCTCAGTGTACCTACTTGTATAATAATACAGCAGTGTGTGCTCAGTGTACCTACTTGTATAATAATACAGCAGTATGTGCTCAGTGTACCTACTTGTATAATAATACAGTAGTGTGTGCTCAGTGTACCTACTTGTATAATAATACAGCAGTTTGTGCTCAGTGTACCTACTTGTATAATAATACAGCAGTGTGTGCTCAGTGTACCTACTTGTATAATAATACAGCAGTGTGTGCTCAGTGTACCTACTTGTATAATAATACAGCAGTGTGTGCTCAGTTTACCTACTTGTATAATAATACAGCAGTGTGTGCTCAGTGTACCTACTTGTATAATAATACAGCATTGTGTGCTCAGTGTACCTACTTGTATAATAATATAGCAGTGTGTGCTCAGTGTACCTACTTGTATAATAATACAGCAGTGTGTGCTCAGTGTACCTACTTGTATAATAATACAGCAGTGTGTGCTCAGTGTACCTACTTGTATAATAATACAGCAGTGTGTGCTCAGTGTACCTACTTGTATAATAATACAGCAGTGTGTGCTCAGTGTACCTACTTGTATAATAATACAGCAGAATGTGCTCAGTGTACCTACTTGAATAATAATACAGCAGTGTGTGCTCAGTGTACCTACTTGTATAATAATACAGCAGTGTGTGCTCAGTGTACCTACTTGTATAATAATACAGCAGTGTGTGCTCAGTGTACCTACTTGTATAATAATACAGCAGTGTGTGCTCAGTGTACCTACTTGTATAATAATACAGCAGTGTGTGCTCAATGTACCTAGTTGTATTATAATACAGCAGTGTGTGCTCAGTGTACCTACTCGTATAATAATACAGCAGTATGTGCTCAGTGTACCTACTTGTATAATACTACAGCAATGTGTGCTCAGTGTACCTACTTGTATAATAATACAGCAGTGTGTGTTCAGTGTACCTACTCGTATAATAATACAGCAGTGTGCTCAGTGTACCTACTCGTATAATAATACAGCAGTGTGTGCTCAGTGTACCTACTCATATAATAATACAGTAGTGTGTGCTCAGTGTACCTACTCGTATAATAATACAGCAGTGTGTGCTCAGTGTACCTACTTGTATAATAATACAGCAGCGTGTGCTCAGTGTACCTACTCGTATAATAATACAGCAGTGTGTGCTCAGTATACCTACTTGTATAATAATACAGCAGTGTGTACTCAGTGTACCTACTCGTATAATAATACAGCAGTGTGTGCTCAGCGTACCTACTTGTATAATAATACAGCAGTGTGTGCTCAGTGTACCTACTTGTATAATAATACAGCAGTGTGTGCTCAATGTACCTAGTTGTATTATGATACAGCAGTGTGTGCTCAGTGTACCAAATCGTATAATAATACAGCAGTATGTGCTCAGTGTACCTACTTGTATAATACTACAGCAATGTGTGCTCAGTGTACCTACTTGTATAATAATACAGCAGTGTGTGCTCAGTGTACCTACTTGTATAATAATACAGCAGTGTGCTCAGTGTATCTACTTGTATAATAATACAACAGTGTGTGCTCATAGTACCTTCTTGTATAATAATACAGCAGTGTGTGCTCAGTGTACCTACTTGTATAATAATACAGCAGTGTGTGCTCAGTGTACCTACTTGTATAATAATACAGCAGTGTGTGCTCAGTGTACCTACTTGTATAATAATACAGCAGTGTGTGCTCAGTGTACCTACTTGTATAATAATACAGCAGTGTGTGCTCAGTGTACCTACTTGTATAATAATACAGCAGTGTGTGCTCAGTATACCTACTTGTATAATAATACAGCAGTGTGTGCTCAGTGTACCTACTTGTATAATAATACAGCAGTGTGTGCTCAGTGTACATACACGTATAATAATACAGCAGTGTGTGCTCAGTGTACCTACTTGTATAATAATACAGCAGTGTGTGCTCAGTGTACCTACTTGTATAATAATACAGCAGTGTGTGCTCAGTGTACCTACTTGTATAATAATACAGCAGTGTGTGCTCAGTGTACCTACTTGTATAATAATACAGCAGTGTGTGCTAAGTGTACCTACTTGTATAATAATACAGTGGTGTGTGCTCAGTGTACCTACTTGTATAATAATACAGCAGTGTGTGCTCAGTGTACCTACTTGTATAATAATACAGCAGTGTGTGCTCAGTGTACCTACTTGTATAATAATACAGCAGTGTGTGCTCAGTGTACCTACTTGTATAATAATACAGCAGTGTGTGCTCAGTGTACCTACTCGTATAATAATACAGCAGTGTGTGCTCAGTGTACCTACTCGTATAATAATACAGCAGTGTGTGCTCAGTGTACCTACTCGTATAATAATACAGCAGTGCATGCTCAGTGTACATACTCGTATAATAATACATCAGTGTGTGCTCAGTGTACCTACTTGTATAATAATACAGCAGTGTGAGCTCAGTGTACCTACTTGTATAATAATACAGTAGTGTGTGCTCAGTGTACCTACTTGTATAATAATACAGCAGTGTGTGCTCAGTGTACCTACTCGTATAATAATACAGCAGTGTGAGCTCAGTGTATCTACTTGTATAATAATACAGCAGTGTGTGCTCAGTGTACCTACTTGTATAATAATACAGTAATGTGAGCTCTGTGTACCTACTTGTATAATAATACAGCAGTGTGAGCTCAGTGTATCTACTTGTATAATAATACAGCAATATGTGCTCAGTGTACCTGCTCGTATAATAATACAGCAATGTGAGCTCAGTGTACCTACACGTATAATAATACAGCAGTGTGTGCTCAGTGTACCTACTCGTATAATAATACAGTAGTGTGTGCTCAGTATTCCTACTTGTATAATAATACAGCAGTGTGTGCTCAGTGTACCTACTTGTATAATAATATTGCAGTGTGTGCTCAGTGTACCTACACGTATAATAATACAGCAGTGTGTGCTCAGTGTACCTACTCGTATAATAATACAGCAGTGTGTGCTCAGTGTACCTACTTGTATTATTATACAGTAGTGTGTGCTCAGTGTATCTACTTGTATAATAATACAGCAGTGTGTGCTCAGTGTACCTACTTGTATAATAATACAGCAGTGTGTGCTCAGTGTACCTACTTGTATAATAATACAGCAGTGTGCGCTCAGTGTACCTACTCATATAATAATACAGCAGTGTGTGCTCAGTGTACCTACCCATATAATAATACAGCAGTATGTGCTCAGTGCACCTACCCATATAATAATACAGCAGTGTGTGCTCAGTGTACCTACTTGTATAATAATACGGCAATGTGTGCTCAGTGTACCTACTTGTATAATAATATAGCAGTGTGTGCTCAGTGTACCTACTCATATAATAATACAGCAGTGTGTGCTCAGTGTACCTACTCGTATAATAATACAGCAGAGTGTGCTCAGTGTACCTACTTGTATAATAATACAGCAGTGTGTGCTCAGTGTACCTACTCATATAATAATACAGCAGTGTGTGCTCAGTGTACCTACTCATATAATAATACAGCAGTGTGTGCTCAGTGTACCTACTCGTATAATAATACAGCAGTGTGTGCTCAGTGTACCTACTTGTATAATAATACAGCAGTGTGTGCTCAGTGTACCTACTTGTATTATAATACAGCAGTGTGTGCTCAATGTATCTACTTGTATTATGATACAGCAGTGTGTGCTCAGTGTATCTACTTGTATAATAATACAGCAGTGTGTGCTCAGTGTACCTACTTGTATAATAATACAGCAGTGTGCTCAGTGTACCTACTTGTATTATAATACAGCAGTGTGTGCTCAGTGTACCTACTTGTATAATAATACAGCAGTGTGTGCTCAGTGTACCTACTTGTATAATAATACAGCAGTGTGTGCTCAGTGTACCTACTCGTATAATAATACAGCAGTGTGTGCTCAGTGTACCTACTCGTATAATATTACAGCAGTGTGTGCTTAGTGTACCTACTTGTATAATAATACAGCAGTGTGTGCTCAGTGTACCTACTTGTATAATAATACAGCAGTGTGTGCTCAGTGTACATACTCGTATAATAATACAGCAGTGTGTGCTCAGTGTACCTACTCGTATAATAATACAGCAGTGTGTGCTCAGTGTACCAAGTTGTATTATAATACAGCAGTGTGTGCTCAGTGTACCTACTCGTTTAATAATACAGCAGTGTGTGCTCAGTGTGCCTACTCGTATAATAATACAGCAGTGTGAGCTCAGTGTACCTACTCGTATAATAATACAGCAGTGTGGGCTCAGTGTACCTACTCGTATAATAATACAGCAGTGTGTGCTCAGTGTACCTACTCGTATAATAATACAGCAGTGTGTGCTCAGTGTACCTACCCATATAATAATACAGCAGTGTGTGCTCAGTGTACCTACCCATATAATAATACAGCAGTGTGTTCTCAGTGTACCTACTTGTATAATAATACAGCAATGTGTGCTCAGTGTACCTATTTGTATAATAATACAGCAGTGTGTGCTCAGTGTACCTACTCATATAATAATACAGCAGTGTGTGCTCAGTGTACCTACTCGTATAATAATACAGCAGTGTGTGCTCAGTGTACCTACTTGTATAATAATACAGAAGTGTGTGCTCAGTGTACCTACTCATATAATAATACAGCAGTGTGTGTTCAGTGTACCTACTCATATAATAATACAGCAGTGTGTGCTCAGTGTACCTACTCGTATAATAATACAGGAATATGTGCTCAGTATACCTACTCGTATAATAATACAGCAGTGTGTGCTCAGTGTACCTACTCGTATAATAATACAGCAGTGTGTGCTCAGTGTACCTACTCGTATAATAATACAGCAGTGTGTGCTCAGTGTACCTACTTGTATTATAATACAGCAGTGTGTGCTCAATGTATCTACTTGTATTATGATACATCAGTGTGTGCTCAGTGTACCTACTTGTATAATAATACAGCAGTGTGCTCAGTGTACCTACTTGTATTATAATACAGTAGTGTGTGCTCAGTGTACCTACTTGTATAATAATACAGCAATGTGTGCTCAGTGTACCTACTTGTATAATAATACAGCAGTGTGTGCTCAGTGTACCTACTCGTATAATAATACAGCAGTGTGTGCTCAGTGTACCCACTCGTATAATAATACAGCAGTGTGTGCTCAGTGTACCTACTTGTATAATAATACAGCAGTGTGTGCTCAGTGTACCTAGTTGTATAATAATACAGCAGTGTGTGCTCAGTGTACCTACTTGTATAATAATACAGCAGTGTGCTCAGTGTATCTACTTGTATAATAATACAACAGTGTGTGCTCAGTGTACCTACTTGTATAATAATACAGCAGTGTGTGCTCAGTGTACCTACTTGTATAATAATACAGCAGTGTGTGCTCAGTGTACCTACTTGTATAATAATACAGCAGTGTGTGCTCAGTATACCTACTTGTATAATAATACAGCAGTGTGTGCTCAGTGTACCTACTTGTATAATAATACAGCAGTGTGTGCTCAGTGTACATACACGTATAATAATACAGCAGTGTGTGCTCAGTGTACCTACTTGTATAATAATACAGCAGTGTGTGCTCAGTGTACCTACTTGTATAATAATACAGCAGTGTGTGCTCAGTGTACCTACTTGTATAATAATACAGCAGTGTGTGCTCAGTGTACCTACTTGTATAATAATACAGCAGTGTGTGCTAAGTGTACCTACTTGTATAATAATACAGTGGTGTGTGCTCAGTGTACCTACTTGTATAATAATACAGCAGTGTGTGCTCAGTGTACCTACTTGTATAATAATACAGCAGTGTGTGCTCAGTGTACCTACTTGTATAATAATACAGCAGTGTGTGCTCAGTGTACCTACTCGTTTAATAATACAGCAGTGTGTGCTCAGTGTGCCTACTCGTATAATAATACAGCAGTGTGAGCTCAGTGTACCTACTCGTATAATAATACAGCAGTGTGGGCTCAGTGTACCTACTCGTATAATAATACAGCAGTGTGTGCTCAGTGTACCTACTCGTATAATAATACAGCAGTGTGTGCTCAGTGTACCTACCCATATAATAATACAGCAGTGTGTGCTCAGTGTACCTACCCATATAATAATACAGCAGTGTGTTCTCAGTGTACCTACTTGTATAATAATACAGCAATGTGTGCTCAGTGTACCTATTTGTATAATAATACAGAAGTGTGTGCTCAGTGTACCTACTCATATAATAATACAGCAGTGTGTGTTCAGTGTACCTACTCATATAATAATACAGCAGTGTGTGCTCAGTGTACCTACTCGTATAATAATACAGGAATATGTGCTCAGTATACCTACTCGTATAATAATACAGCAGTGTGTGCTCAGTGTACCTACTCGTATAATAATACAGCAGTGTGTGCTCAGTGTACCTACTCGTATAATAATACAGCAGTGTGTGCTCAGTGTACCTACTTGTATTATAATACAGCAGTGTGTGCTCAATGTATCTACTTGTATTATGATACATCAGTGTGTGCTCAGTGTACCTACTTGTATAATAATACAGCAGTGTGCTCAGTGTACCTACTTGTATTATAATACAGTAGTGTGTGCTCAGTGTACCTACTTGTATAATAATACAGCAATGTGTGCTCAGTGTACCTACTTGTATAATAATACAGCAGTGTGTGCTCAGTGTACCTACTCGTATAATAATACAGCAGTGTGTGCTCAGTGTACCCACTCGTATAATAATACAGCAGTGTGTGCTCAGTGTACCTACTTGTATAATAATACAGCAGTGTGTGCTCAGTGTACCTAGTTGTATAATAATACAGCAGTGTGTGCTCAGTGTACCTACTTGTATAATAATACAGCAGTGTGCTCAGTGTATCTACTTGTATAATAATACAACAGTGTGTGCTCATAGTACCTTCTTGTATAATAATACAGCAGTGTGTGCTCAGTGTACCTACTTGTATAATAATACAGCAGTGTGTGCTCAGTGTACCTACTTGTATAATAATACAGCAGTGTGTGCTCAGTGTACCTACTTGTATAATAATACAGCAGTGTGTGCTCAGTGTACCTACTTGTATAATAATACAGCAGTGTGTGCTCAGTGTACCTACTTGTATAATAATACAGCAGTGTGTGCTCAGTATACCTACTTGTATAATAATACAGCAGTGTGTGCTCAGTGTACCTACTTGTATAATAATACAGCAGTGTGTGCTCAGTGTACATACACGTATAATAATACAGCAGTGTGTGCTCAGTGTACCTACTTGTATAATAATACAGCAGTGTGTGCTCAGTGTACCTACTTGTATAATAATACAGCAGTGTGTGCTCAGTGTACCTACTTGTATAATAATACAGCAGTGTGTGCTCAGTGTACCTACTTGTATAATAATACAGCAGTGTGTGCTAAGTGTACCTACTTGTATAATAATACAGTGGTGTGTGCTCAGTGTACCTACTTGTATAATAATACAGCAGTGTGTGCTCAGTGTACCTACTTGTATAATAATACAGCAGTGTGTGCTCAGTGTACCTACTTGTATAATAATACAGCAGTGTGTGCTCAGTGTACCTACTTGTATAATAATACAGCAGTGTGTGCTCAGTGTACCTACTCGTATAATAATACAGCAGTGTGTGCTCAGTGTACCTACTCGTATAATAATACAGCAGTGTGTGCTCAGTGTACCTACTCGTATAATAATACAGCAGTGCATGCTCAGTGTACATACTCATATAATAATACATCAGTGTGTGCTCAGTGTACCTACTTGTATAATAATACAGCAGTGTGAGCTCAGTGTACCTACTTGTATAATAATACAGTAGTGTGTGCTCAGTGTACCTACTTGTATAATAATACAGCAGTGTGTGCTCAGTGTACCTACTCGTATAATAATACAGCAGTGTGAGCTCAGTGTATCTACTTGTATAATAATACAGCAGTGTGTGCTCAGTGTACCTACTTGTATAATAATACAGTAATGTGAGCTCTGTGTACCTACTTGTATAATAATACAGCAGTGTGAGCTCAGTGTATCTACTTGTATAATAATACAGCAATATGTGCTCAGTGTACATACTCGTATAATAATACAGCAATGTGAGCTCAGTGTACCTACACGTATAATAATACAGCAGTGTGTGCTCAGTGTACCTACTCGTATAATAATACAGTAGTGTGTGCTCAGTATTCCTACTTGTATAATAATACAGCAGTGTGTGCTCAGTGTACCTACTTGTATAATAATATTGCAGTGTGTGCTCAGTGTACCTACACGTATAATAATACAGCAGTGTGTGCTCAGTGTACCTACTCGTATAATAATACAGCAGTGTGTGCTCAGTGTACCTACTTGTATTATTATACAGTAGTGTGTGCTCAGTGTATCTACTTGTATAATAATACAGCAGTGTGTGCTCAGTGTACCTACTTGTATAATAATACAGCAGTGTGTGCTCAGTGTACCTACTTGTATAATAATACAGCAGTGTGCGCTCAGTGTACCTACTCATATAATAATACAGCAGTGTGTGCTCAGTGTACCTACCCATATAATAATACAGCAGTGTGTGCTCAGTGCACCTACCCATATAATAATACAGCAGTGTGTGCTCAGTGTACCTACTTGTATAATAATACGGCAATGTGTGCTCAGTGTACCTACTTGTATAATAATATAGCAGTGTGTGCTCAGTGTACCTACTCATATAATAATACAGCAGTGTGTGCTCAGTGTACCTACTCGTATAATAATACAGCAGAGTGTGCTCAGTGTACCTACTTGTATAATAATACAGCAGTGTGTGCTCAGTGTACCTACTCATATAATAATACAGCAGTGTGTGCTCAGTGTACCTACTCATATAATAATACAGCAGTGTGTGCTCAGTGTACCTACTCGTATAATAATACAGCAGTGTGTGCTCAGTGTACCTACTTGTATAATAATACAGCAGTGTGTGCTCAGTGTACCTACTTGTATTATAATACAGCAGTGTGTGCTCAATGTATCTACTTGTATTATGATACAGCAGTGTGTGCTCAGTGTAGCTACTTGTATAATAATACAGCAGTGTGTGCTCAGTGTACCTACTTGTATAATAATACAGCAGTGTGCTCAGTGTACCTACTTGTATTATAATACAGCAGTGTGTGCTCAGTGTACCTACTTGTATAATAATACAGCAGTGTGTGCTCAGTGTACCTACTTGTATAATAATACAGCAGTGTGTGCTCAGTGTACCTACTCGTATAATAATACAGCAGTGTGTGCTCAGTGTACCTACTCGTATAATATTACAGCAGTGTGTGCTTAGTGTACCTACTTGTATAATAATACAGCAGTGTGTGCTCAGTGTACCTACTCGTATAATAATACAGCAGTGTGTGCTCAGTGTACCCACTCGTATAATAATACAGCAGTGTGTGCTCAGTGTACCTACTTGTATAATAATACAGCAGTGTGTGCTCAGTGTACCTAGTTGTATAATAATACAGCAGTGTGTGCTCAGTGTACCTACTTGTATAATAATACAGCTGTGTGCTCAGTGTATCTACTTGTATAATAATACAACAGTGTGTGCTCATAGTACCTTCTTGTATAATAATACAGCAGTGTGTGCTCAGTGTACCTACTTGTATAATAATACAGCAGTGTGTGCTCAGTGTACCTACTTGTATAATAATACAGCAGTGTGTGCTCAGTGTACCTACTTGTATAATAATACAGCAGTGTGTGCTCAGTGTACCTACTTGTATAATAATACAGCAGTGTGTGCTCAGTGTACCTACTTGTATAATAATACAGCAGTGTGTGCTCAGTATACCTACTTGTATAATAATACAGCAGTGTGTGCTCAGTGTACCTACTTGTATAATAATACAGCAGTGTGTGCTCAGTGTACATACACGTATAATAATACAGCAGTGTGTGCTCAGTGTACCTACTTGTATAATAATACAGCAGTGTGTGCTCAGTGTACCTACTTGTATAATAATACAGCAGTGTGTGCTCAGTGTACCTACTTGTATAATAATACAGCAGTGTGTGCTCAGTGTACCTACTTGTATAATAATACAGCAGTGTGTGCTAAGTGTACCTACTTGTATAATAATACAGTGGTGTGTGCTCAGTGTACCTACTTGTATAATAATACAGCAGTGTGTGCTCAGTGTACCTACTTGTATAATAATACAGCAGTGTGTGCTCAGTGTACCTACTTGTATAATAATACAGCAGTGTGTGCTCAGTGTACCTACTTGTATAATAATACAGCAGTGTGTGCTCAGTGTACCTACTCGTATAATAATACAGCAGTGTGTGCTCAGTGTACCTACTCGTATAATAATACAGCAGTGTGTGCTCAGTGTACCTACTCGTATAATAATACAGCAGTGCATGCTCAGTGTACATACTCGTATAATAATACATCAGTGTGTGCTCAGTGTACCTACTTGTATAATAATACAGCAGTGTGAGCTCAGTGTACCTACTTGTATAATAATACAGTAGTGTGTGCTCAGTGTACCTACTTGTATAATAATACAGCAGTGTGTGCTCAGTGTACCTACTCGTATAATAATACAGCAGTGTGAGCTCAGTGTATCTACTTGTATAATAATACAGCAGTGTGTGCTCAGTGTACCTACTTGTATAATAATACAGTAATGTGAGCTCTGTGTACCTACTTGTATAATAATACAGCAGTGTGAGCTCAGTGTATCTACTTGTATAATAATACAGCAATATGTGCTCAGTGTACCTACTCGTATAATAATACAGCAATGTGAGCTCAGTGTACCTACACGTATAATAATACAGCAGTGTGTGCTCAGTGTACCTACTCGTATAATAATACAGTAGTGTGTGCTCAGTATTCCTACTTGTATAATAATACAGCAGTGTGTGCTCAGTGTACCTACTTGTATAATAATATTGCAGTGTGTGCTCAGTGTACCTACTCGTATAATAATACAGCAGTATGTGCTCAGTGTACCTACTTGTATAATACTACAGCAATGTGTGCTCAGTGTACCTACTTGTATAATAATACAGCAGTGTGTGTTCAGTGTACCTACTCGTATAATAATACAGCAGTGTGCTCAGTGTACCTACTCGTATAATAATACAGCAGTGTGTGCTCAGTGTACCTACTCATATAATAATACAGTAGTGTGTGCTCAGTGTACCTACTCGTATAATAATACAGCAGTGTGTGCTCAGTGTACCTACTTGTATAATAATACAGCAGCGTGTGCTCAGTGTACCTACTCGTATAATAATACAGCAGTGTGTGCTCAGTATACCTACTTGTATAATAATACAGCAGTGTGTACTCAGTGTACCTACTCGTATAATAATACAGCAGTGTGTGCTCAGCGTACCTACTTGTATAATAATACAGCAGTGTGTGCTCAGTGTACCTACTTGTATAATAATACAGCAGTGTGTGCTCAATGTACCTAGTTGTATTATGATACAGCAGTGTGTGCTCAGTGTACCAAATCGTATAATAATACAGCAGTATGTGCTCAGTGTACCTACTTGTATAATACTACAGCAATGTGTGCTCAGTGTACCTACTTGTATAATAATACAGCAGTGTGTGCTCAGTGTACCTACTTGTATAATAATACAGCAGTGTGCTCAGTGTATCTACTTGTATAATAATACAACAGTGTGTGCTCATAGTACCTTCTTGTATAATAATACAGCAGTGTGTGCTCAGTGTACCTACTTGTATAATAATACAGCAGTGTGTGCTCAGTGTACCTACTTGTATAATAATACAGCAGTGTGTGCTCAGTGTACCTACTTGTATAATAATACAGCAGTGTGTGCTCAGTGTACCTACTTGTATAATAATACAGCAGTGTGTGCTCAGTGTACCTACTTGTATAATAATACAGCAGTGTGTGCTCAGTATACCTACTTGTATAATAATACAGCAGTGTGTGCTCAGTGTACCTACTTGTATAATAATACAGCAGTGTGTGCTCAGTGTACATACACGTATAATAATACAGCAGTGTGTGCTCAGTGTACCTACTTGTATAATAATACAGCAGTGTGTGCTCAGTGTACCTACTTGTATAATAATACAGCAGTGTGTGCTCAGTGTACCTACTTGTATAATAATACAGCAGTGTGTGCTCAGTGTACCTACTTGTATAATAATACAGCAGTGTGTGCTAAGTGTACCTACTTGTATAATAATACAGTGGTGTGTGCTCAGTGTACCTACTTGTATAATAATACAGCAGTGTGTGCTCAGTGTACCTACTTGTATAATAATACAGCAGTGTGTGCTCAGTGTACCTACTTGTATAATAATACAGCAGTGTGTGCTCAGTGTACCTACTTGTATAATAATACAGCAGTGTGTGCTCAGTGTACCTACTCGTATAATAATACAGCAGTGTGTGCTCAGTGTACCTACTCGTATAATAATACAGCAGTGTGTGCTCAGTGTACCTACTCGTATAATAATACAGCAGTGCATGCTCAGTGTACATACTCGTATAATAATACATCAGTGTGTGCTCAGTGTACCTACTTGTATAATAATACAGCAGTGTGAGCTCAGTGTACCTACTTGTATAATAATACAGTAGTGTGTGCTCAGTGTACCTACTTGTATAATAATACAGCAGTGTGTGCTCAGTGTACCTACTCGTATAATAATACAGCAGTGTGAGCTCAGTGTATCTACTTGTATAATAATACAGCAGTGTGTGCTCAGTGTACCTACTTGTATAATAATACAGTAATGTGAGCTCTGTGTACCTACTTGTATAATAATACAGCAGTGTGAGCTCAGTGTATCTACTTGTATAATAATACAGCAATATGTGCTCAGTGTACCTACTCGTATAATAATACAGCAATGTGAGCTCAGTGTACCTACACGTATAATAATACAGCAGTGTGTGCTCAGTGTACCTACTCGTATAATAATACAGTAGTGTGTGCTCAGTATTCCTACTTGTATAATAATACAGCAGTGTGTGCTCAGTGTACCTACTTGTATAATAATATTGCAGTGTGTGCTCAGTGTACCTACACGTATAATAATACAGCAGTGTGTGCTCAGTGTACCTACTCGTATAATAATACAGCAGTGTGTGCTCAGTGTACCTACTTGTATTATTATACAGTAGTGTGTGCTCAGTGTATCTACTTGTATAATAATACAGCAGTGTGTGCTCAGTGTACCTACTTGTATAATAATACAGCAGTGTGTGCTCAGTGTACCTACTTGTATAATAATACAGCAGTGTGCGCTCAGTGTACCTACTCATATAATAATACAGCAGTGTGTGCTCAGTGTACCTACCCATATAATAATACAGCAGTGTGTGCTCAGTGCACCTACCCATATAATAATACAGCAGTGTGTGCTCAGTGTACCTACTTGTATAATAATACGGCAATGTGTGCTCAGTGTACCTACTTGTATAATAATATAGCAGTGTGTGCTCAGTGTACCTACTCATATAATAATACAGCAGTGTGTGCTCAGTGTACCTACTCGTATAATAATACAGCAGAGTGTGCTCAGTGTACCTACTTGTATAATAATACAGCAGTGTGTGCTCAGTGTACCTACTCATATAATAATACAGCAGTGTGTGCTCAGTGTACCTACTCATATAATAATACAGCAGTGTGTGCTCAGTGTACCTACTCGTATAATAATACAGCAGTGTGTGCTCAGTGTACCTACTTGTATAATAATACAGCAGTGTGTGCTCAGTGTACCTACTTGTATTATAATACAGCAGTGTGTGCTCAATGTATCTACTTGTATTATGATACAGCAGTGTGTGCTCAGTGTATCTACTTGTATAATAATACAGCAGTGTGTGCTCAGTGTACCTACTTGTATAATAATACAGCAGTGTGCTCAGTGTACCTACTTGTATTATAATACAGCAGTGTGTGCTCAGTGTACCTACTTGTATAATAATACAGCAGTGTGTGCTCAGTGTACCTACTTGTATAATAATACAGCAGTGTGTGCTCAGTGTACCTACTCGTATAATAATACAGCAGTGTGTGCTCAGTGTACCTACTCGTATAATATTACAGCAGTGTGTGCTTAGTGTACCTACTTGTATAATAATACAGCAGTGTGTGCTCAGTGTACCTACTTGTATAATAATACAGCAGTGTGTGCTCAGTGTACATACTCGTATAATAATACAGCAGTGTGTGCTCAGTGTACCTACTCGTATAATAATACAGCAGTGTGTGCTCAGTGTACCAAGTTGTATTATAATACAGCAGTGTGTGCTCAGTGTACCTACTCGTTTAATAATACAGCAGTGTGTGCTCAGTGTGCCTACTCGTATAATAATACAGCAGTGTGAGCTCAGTGTACCTACTCGTATAATAATACAGCAGTGTGGGCTCAGTGTACCTACTCGTATAATAATACAGCAGTGTGTGCTCAGTGTACCTACTCGTATAATAATACAGCAGTGTGTGCTCAGTGTACCTACCCATATAATAATACAGCAGTGTGTGCTCAGTGTACCTACCCATATAATAATACAGCAGTGTGTTCTCAGTGTACCTACTTGTATAATAATACAGCAATGTGTGCTCAGTGTACCTATTTGTATAATAATACAGCAGTGTGTGCTCAGTGTACCTACTCATATAATAATACAGCAGTGTGTGCTCAGTGTACCTACTCGTATAATAATACAGCAGTGTGTGCTCAGTGTACCTACTTGTATAATAATACAGAAGTGTGTGCTCAGTGTACCTACTCATATAATAATACAGCAGTGTGTGTTCAGTGTACCTACTCATATAATAATACAGCAGTGTGTGCTCAGTGTACCTACTCGTATAATAATACAGGAATATGTGCTCAGTATACCTACTCGTATAATAATACAGCAGTGTGTGCTCAGTGTACCTACTCGTATAATAATACAGCAGTGTGTGCTCAGTGTACCTACTCATATAATAATACAGCAGTGTGTGCTCAGTGTACCTACTTGTATTATAATACAGCAGTGTGTGCTCAATGTATCTACTTGTATTATGATACATCAGTGTGTGCTCAGTGTACCTACTTGTATAATAATACAGCAGTGTGCTCAGTGTACCTACTTGTATTATACTACAGTAGTGTGTGCTCAGTGTACCTACTTGTATAATAATACAGCAATGTGTGCTCAGTGTACCTACTTGTATAATAATACAGCAGTGTGTGCTCAGTGTACCTACTCGTATAATAATACAGCAGTGTGTGCTCAGTGTACCCACTCGTATAATAATACAGCAGTGTGTGCTCAGTGTACCTACTTGTATAATAATACAGCAGTGTGTGCTCAGTGTACCTAGTTGTATAATAATACAGCAGTGTGTGCTCAGTGTACCTACTTGTATAATAATACAGCAGTGTGCTCAGTGTATCTACTTGTATAATAATACAACAGTGTGTGCTCATAGTACCTTCTTGTATAATAATACAGCAGTGTGTGCTCAGTGTACCTACTTGTATAATAATACAGCAGTGTGTGCTCAGTGTACCTACTTGTATAATAATACAGCAGTGTGTGCTCAGTGTACCTACTTGTATAATAATACAGCAGTGTGTGCTCAGTGTACCTACTTGTATAATAATACAGCAGTGTGTGCTCAGTATACCTACTTGTATAATAATACAGCAGTGTGTGCTCAGTGTACCTACTTGTATAATAATACAGCAGTGTGTGCTCAGTGTACATACACGTATAATAATACAGCAGTGTGTGCTCAGTGTACCTACTTGTATAATAATACAGCAGTGTGTGCTCAGTGTACCTACTTGTATAATAATACAGCAGTGTGTGCTCAGTGTACCTACTTGTATAATAATACAGCAGTGTGTGCTCAGTGTACCTACTTGTATAATAATACAGCAGTGTGTGCTAAGTGTACCTACTTGTATAATAATACAGTGGTGTGTGCTCAGTGTACCTACTTGTATAATAATACAGCAGTGTGTGCTCAGTGTACCTACTTGTATAATAATACAGCAGTGTGTGCTCAGTGTACCTACTTGTATAATAATACAGCAGTGTGTGCTCAGTGTACCTACTTGTATAATAATACAGCAGTGTGTGCTCAGTGTACCTACTCGTATAATAATACAGCAGTGTGTGCTCAGTGTACCTACTCGTATAATAATACAGCAGTGTGTGCTCAGTGTACCTACTCGTATAATAATACAGCAGTGCATGCTCAGTGTACATACTCGTATAATAATACATCAGTGTGTGCTCAGTGTACCTACTTGTATAATAATACAGCAGTGTGAGCTCAGTGTACCTACTTGTATAATAATACAGTAGTGTGTGCTCAGTGTACCTACTTGTATAATAATACAGCAGTGTGTGCTCAGTGTACCTACTCGTATAATAATACAGCAGTGTGAGCTCAGTGTATCTACTTGTATAATAATACAGCAGTGTGTGCTCAGTGTACCTACTTGTATAATAATACAGTAATGTGAGCTCTGTGTACCTACTTGTATAATAATACAGCAGTGTGAGCTCAGTGTATCTACTTGTATAATAATACAGCAATATGTGCTCAGTGTACCTACTCGTATAATAATACAGCAATGTGAGCTCAGTGTACCTACACGTATAATAATACAGCAGTGTGTGCTCAGTGTACCTACTCGTATAATAATACAGTAGTGTGTGCTCAGTATTCCTACTTGTATAATAATACAGCAGTGTGTGCTCAGTGTACCTACTTGTATAATAATATTGCAGTGTGTGCTCAGTGTACCTACACGTATAATAATACAGCAGTGTGTGCTCAGTGTACCTACTCGTATAATAATACAGCAGTGTGTGCTCAGTGTACCTACTTGTATTATTATACAGTAGTGTGTGCTCAGTGTATATACTTGTATAATAATACAGCAGTGTGTGCTCAGTGTACCTACTTGTATAATAATACAGCAGTGTGTGCTCAGTGTACCTACTTGTATAATAATACAGCAGTGTGCGCTCAGTGTACCTACTCATATAATAATACAGCAGTGTGTGCTCAGTGTACCTACCCATATAATAATACAGCAGTGTGTGCTCAGTGCACCTACCCATATAATAATACAGCAGTGTGTGCTCAGTGTACCTACTTGTATAATAATACGGCAATGTGTGCTCAGTGTACCTACTTGTATAATAATATAGCAGTGTGTGCTCAGTGTACCTACTCATATAATAATACAGCAGTGTGTGCTCAGTGTACCTACTCGTATAATAATACAGCAGAGTGTGCTCAGTGTACCTACTTGTATAATAATACAGCAGTGTGTGCTCAGTGTACCTACTCATATAATAATACAGCAGTGTGTGCTCAGTGTACCTACTCATATAATAATACAGCAGTGTGTGCTCAGTGTACCTACTCGTATAATAATACAGCAGTGTGTGCTCAGTGTACCTACTTGTATAATAATACAGCAGTGTGTGCTCAGTGTACCTACTTGTATTATAATACAGCAGTGTGTGCTCAATGTATCTACTTGAATTATGATACAGCAGTGTGTGCTCAGTGTATCTACTTGTATAATAATACAGCAGTGTGTGCTCAGTGTACCTACTTGTATAATAATACAGCAGTGTGCTCAGTGTACCTACTTGTATTATAATACAGCAGTGTGTGCTCAGTGTACCTACTTGTATAATAATACAGCAGTGTGTGCTCAGTGTACCTACTTGTATAATAATACAGCAGTGTGTGCTCAGTGTACCTACTCGTATAATAATACAGCAGTGTGTGCTCAGTGTACCTACTCGTATAATATTACAGCAGTGTGTGCTTAGTGTACCTACTTGTATAATAATACAGCAGTGTGTGCTCAGTGTACCTACTCGTATAATAATACAGCAGTGTGTGCTCAGTGTACCCACTCGTATAATAATACAGCAGTGTGTGCTCAGTGTACCTACTTGTATAATAATACAGCAGTGTGTGCTCAGTGTACCTAGTTGTATAATAATACAGCAGTGTGTGCTCAGTGTACCTACTTGTATAATAATACAGCAGTGTGCTCAGTGTATCTACTTGTATAATAATACAACAGTGTGTGCTCATAGTACCTTCTTGTATAATAATACAGCAGTGTGTGCTCAGTGTACCTACTTGTATAATAATACAGCAGTGTGTGCTCAGTGTACCTACTTGTATAATAATACAGCAGTGTGTGCTCAGTGTACCTACTTGTATAATAATACAGCAGTGTGTGCTCAGTGTACCTACTTGTATAATAATACAGCAGTGTGTGCTCAGTGTACCTACTTGTATAATAATACAGCAGTGTGTGCTCAGTATACCTACTTGTATAATAATACAGCAGTGTGTGCTCAGTGTAACTACTTGTATAATAATACAGCAGTGTGTGCTCAGTGTACATACACGTATAATAATACAGCAGTGTGTGCTCAGTGTACCTACTTGTATAATAATACAGCAGTGTGTGCTCAGTGTACCTACTTGTATAATAATACAGCAGTGTGTGCTCAGTGTACCTACTTGTATAATAATACAGCAGTGTGTGCTCAGTGTACCTACTTGTATAATAATACAGCAGTGTGTGCTAAGTGTACCTACTTGTATAATAATACAGTGGTGTGTGCTCAGTGTACCTACTTGTATAATAATACAGCAGTGTGTGCTCAGTGTACCTACTTGTATAATAATACAGCAGTGTGTGCTCAGTGTACCTACTTGTATAATAATACAGCAGTGTGTGCTCAGTGTACCTACTTGTATAATAATACAGCAGTGTGTGCTCAGTGTACCTACTCGTATAATAATACAGCAGTGTGTGCTCAGTGTACCTACTCGTATAATAATACAGCAGTGTGTGCTCAGTGTACCTACTCGTATAATAATACAGCAGTGCATGCTCAGTGTACATACTCGTATAATAATACATCAGTGTGTGCTCAGTGTACCTACTTGTATAATAATACAGCAGTGTGAGCTCAGTGTACCTACTTGTATAATAATACAGTAGTGTGTGCTCAGTGTACCTACTTGTATAATAATACAGCAGTGTGTGCTCAGTGTACCTACTCGTATAATAATACAGCAGTGTGAGCTCAGTGTATCTACTTGTATAATAATACAGCAGTGTGTGCTCAGTGTACCTACTTGTATAATAATACAGTAATGTGAGCTCTGTGTACCTACTTGTATAATAATACAGCAGTGTGAGCTCAGTGTATCTACTTGTATAATAATACAGCAATATGTGCTCAGTGTACCTACTCGTATAATAATACAGCAATGTGAGCTCAGTGTACCTACACGTATAATAATACAGCAGTGTGTGCTCAGTGTACCTACTCGTATAATAATACAGTAGTGTGTGCTCAGTATTCCTACTTGTATAATAATACAGCAGTGTGTGCTCAGTGTACCTACTTGTATAATAATATTGCAGTGTGTGCTCAGTGTACCTACACGTATAATAATACAGCAGTGTGTGCTCAGTGTACCTACTCGTATAATAATACAGCAGTGTGTGCTCAGTGTACCTACTTGTATTATTATACAGTAGTGTGTGCTCAGTGTATCTACTTGTATAATAATACAGCAGTGTGTGCTCAGTGTACCTACTTGTATAATAATACAGCAGTGTGTGCTCAGTGTACCTACTTGTATAATAATACAGCAGTGTGCGCTCAGTGTACCTACTCATATAATAATACAGCAGTGTGTGCTCAGTGTACCTACCCATATAATAATACAGCAGTGTGTGCTCAGTGCACCTACCCATATAATAATACAGCAGTGTGTGCTCAGTGTACCTACTTGTATAATAATACGGCAATGTGTGCTCAGTGTACCTACTTGTATAATAATATAGCAGTGTGTGCTCAGTGTACCTACTCATATAATAATACAGCAGTGTGTGCTCAGTGTACCTACTCGTATAATAATACAGCAGAGTGTGCTCAGTGTACCTACTTGTATAATAATACAGCAGTGTGTGCTCAGTGTACCTACTCATATAATAATACAGCAGTGTGTGCTCAGTGTACCTACTCATATAATAATACAGCAGTGTGTGCTCAGTGTACCTACTCGTATAATAATACAGCAGTGTGTGCTCAGTGTACCTACTTGTATAATAATACAGCAGTGTGTGCTCAGTGTACCTACTTGTATTATAATACAGCAGTGTGTGCTCAATGTATCTACTTGTATTATGATACAGCAGTGTGTGCTCAGTGTATCTACTTGTATAATAATACAGCAGTGTGTGCTCAGTGTACCTACTTGTATAATAATACAGCAGTGTGCTCAGTGTACCTACTTGTATTATAATACAGCAGTGTGTGCTCAGTGTACCTACTTGTATAATAATACAGCAGTGTGTGCTCAGTGTACCTACTTGTATAATAATACAGCAGTGTGTGCTCAGTGTACCTACTCGTATAATAATACAGCAGTGTGTGCTCAGTGTACCTACTCGTATAATATTACAGCAGTGTGTGCTTAGTGTACCTACTTGTATAATAATACAGCAGTGTGTGCTCAGTGTACCTACTTGTATAATAATACAGCAGTGTGTGCTCAGTGTACATACTCGTATAATAATACAGCAGTGTGTGCTCAGTGTACCTACTCGTATAATAATACAGCAGTGTGTGCTCAGTGTACCAAGTTGTATTATAATACAGCAGTGTGTGCTCAGTGTACCTACTCGTTTAATAATACAGCAGTGTGTGCTCAGTGTGCCTACTCGTATAATAATACAGCAGTGTGAGCTCAGTGTACCTACTCGTATAATAATACAGCAGTGTGGGCTCAGTGTACCTACTCGTATAATAATACAGCAGTGTGTGCTCAGTGTACCTACTCGTATAATAATACAGCAGTGTGTGCTCAGTGTACCTACCCATATAATAATACAGCAGTGTGTGCTCAGTGTACCTACTCATATAATAATACAGCAGTGTGTTCTCAGTGTACCTACTTGTATAATAATACAGCAATGTGTGCTCAGTGTACCTATTTGTATAATAATACAGCAGTGTGTGCTCAGTGTACCTACTCATATAATAATACAGCAGTGTGTGCTCAGTGTACCTACTCGTATAATAATACAGCAGTGTGTGCTCAGTGTACCTACTTGTATAATAATACAGAAGTGTGTGCTCAGTGTACCTACTCATATAATAATACAGCAGTGTGTGTTCAGTGTACCTACTCATATAATAATACAGCAGTGTGTGCTCAGTGTACCTACTCGTATAATAATACAGGAATATGTGCTCAGTATACCTACTCGTATAATAATACAGCAGTGTGTGCTCAGTGTACCTACTCGTATAATAATACAGCAGTGTGTGCTCAGTGTACCTACTCGTATAATAATACAGCAGTGTGTGCTCAGTGTACCTACTTGTATTATAATACAGCAGTGTGTGCTCAATGTATCTACTTGTATTATGATACATCAGTGTGTGCTCAGTGTACCTACTTGTATAATAATACAGCAGTGTGCTCAGTGTACCTACTTGTATTATAATACAGTAGTGTGTGCTCAGTGTACCTACTTGTATAATAATACAGCAATGTGTGCTCAGTGTACCTACTTGTATAATAATACAGCAGTGTGTGCTCAGTGTACCTACTCGTATAATAATACAGCAGTGTGTGCTCAGTGTACCCACTCGTATAATAATACAGCAGTGTGTGCTCAGTGTACCTACTTGTATAATAATACAGCAGTGTGTGCTCAGTGTACCTAGTTGTATAATAATACAGCAGTGTGTGCTCAGTGTACCTACTCGTATAATAATACAGCAGTGTGTGCTCAGTGTACCTACTCGTATAATAATACAGCAGTGTGTGCTCAGTGTACCTAGTTGTATTATAATACAGCAGTGTGTGCTCAGTGTACCTACTCGTTTAATAATACAGCAGTGTTTGCTCAGTGTACCTACTCGTTTAATAATACAGCAGTGTTTGCTCAGTGTACCTACTCGTATAATAATACAGCAGTGTATGCTCCTTGTACCTACTCGTATAATAATACAGCAGTGTGGGCTCAGTGTACCTACTCGTATAATAATACAGTAGTGTGTGCTCAGTGTACCTACTCGTATAATAATACAGCAGTGTGTGCTCAGTGTACCTACTCGTATAATAATACAGCAGTGTGTGCTCAGTTTAACTACTCGTATAATAATACAGCAGTGTGTGCTCAGTGTACCTACTCGTATAATAATACAGCAGTGTGTGCTCAGTGTACCTACTCATATAATAATACAGCAGTGTGTGCTCAGTGTAACTACTCGTATAATAATACAGCAGTGTGTGCTCAGTGTACCTACTCGTATAATAATACAGCAGTGTGTGCTCAGTGTACCTACTCGTATAATAATACAGCAGTGTGTGCTCAGTGTACCTACTTGTATAATAATACAGCAGTGTGTGCTCAGTGTACCTACTCGTATAATAATACAGCATGTGTGCTCATTGTACCTACTCGTATAATAATACAGCGTGTGTGCTCAGTGTACCTACTCGTATAATAATACAGCAGTGTGTACTCAGTGTACCTACTTGAATTATAATACAGCAGTGTGTGCTCAGTGTACCTACTCTTTTAATAATACAGCAGTGTGTGTTCAGTGTACCTACTCATATAATAATACAGCAGTGTGTGCTCAGTGTACCTACTCGTATAATAATACAGCAGTGTGTGCTCAGTGTACCTACTCGTATAATAATACAGCAGTGTGTGCTCAGTGTACCTACTTGTATAATAATACAGCAGTGTGTGCTCAGTGTAACTACTCGTATAATAATAGAGCAGTGTGTGCTCAGTGTACCTACTCGTATAATAATACAGCAGTGTGTGCTCAGTGTACCTACTTGTATAATAATACAGCAGTGTGTGCTCAGTGTACCTACTCGTATAATAATACAGCAGTGTGTGCTCAGTGTACCTACTTGTATAATAATACAGCAGTGTGTGCTCAGTGTAACTACTCGTATAATAATAGAGCAGTGTGTGCTCAGTGTACCTACTCGTATAATAATACAGCAGTGTGTGCTCAGTGTACCTACTCGTATAATAATACAGCAGTGTGTACTCAGTGTACCTAGTTGTATTATAATACAGCAGTGTGTGCTCAGTGTACCTACTCGTATAATAATACAGCAGTGTGTGCTCAGTGTACCTACTCGTATAATAATACAGCAGTGTGTGCTCAGTGTACCTACTCGTATAATAATACAGCAGTATGTGCTCAGTGTACCTACTTGTATAATAATACAGCATTGTGTGCTCAGTGTACCTACTTGTATAATAATACAGCAGTGTGTGCTCAGTATACATACTTGTATAATAATACAGCAATGTGTGCTCAGTGTACATACTCGTATAATAATATAGCAGTGTGTGCTCAGTGTACCTACTCATATAATAATACAGCAGTGTGTGCTCAGTGTACCTACTTGTATAATAATACAGCAATGTGTGCTCAGTGTACCTACTTGTATAATAATACAGCAGTGTGTGCTTAGTGTACCTACTCGTATAATAATACAGCAGTGTGTGCTCAGTGTACCTACCCATATAATAATACAGCAGTGTGTGCTCAGTGTACCTACTCATATAATAATACAGCAATATGTGCTCAGTATACCTACTCGTATAATAATACAGCAGTGTGTGCTCACTGTAACTACTCGAATAATAATACAGCAGTGTGTGCTCAGTGTACCTACTCGTATAATAATACAGCAGTGTGTGCTCAGTGTAACTACTCGTATAATAATACAGTAGTGTGAGCTCAGTGTACATACTTGTATAATAATACAGCAGTGTGTGCTCAGTGTACCTACTGGTATAATAATACAGCAGTGTGTGCTCAGTGTACCTACTCCTATAATAATACAGCAGTGTGTGCTCAGTTTACCTACTCGTATAATAATACAGCAGTGTGTGCTCAGTGTACCTACCCATATAATAATACAGCAGTGTGTGCTCAGTGTACCTACCCATATAATAATACAGCAGTGTGTGCTCAGTGTACCTACTTGTATAATAATATAGCAGTGTGTGCTCAGTGTACCTACTCGTATAATAATACAGCAGTGTGTGCTCAGTGTACCTACTTGTATAATAATACAGCAGTGTGTGCTCAGTGTACCTACTTGTATAATAATACAGCAGTGTGTGCTAAGTGTACCTACTTGTATAATAATACAGTGGTGTGTGCTCAGTGTACCTACTTGTATAATAATACAGCAGTGTGTGCTCAGTGTACCTACTTGTATAATAATACAGCAGTGTGTGCTCAGTGTACCTACTTGTATAATAATACAGCAGTGTGTGCTCAGTGTACCTACTTGTATAATAATACAGCAGTGTGTGCTCAGTGTACCTACTTGTATAATAATACAGCAGTGTGTGCTCAGTGTACCTACTCGTATAATAATACAGCAGTGTGTGCTCAGTGTACCTACTCGTATAATAATACAGCAGTGTGTGCTCAGTGTACCTACTCGTATAATAATACAGCAGTGCATGCTCAGTGTACCTACTCGTATAATAATACATCAGTGTGTGCTCAGTGTACCTACTCGTATAATAATACAGCAGTGTGTGCTCAGTGTACCTACTCATATAATAATACAGCAGTGTGTGCTCAGTGTACCTACTCGTATAATAATACAGCAGTGTGTGCTCAGTGTACCTACTTGTATAATAATACAGCAGTGTGAGCTCAGTGTACCTACTTGTATAATAATACAGTAGTGTGTGCTCAGTGTACCTACTTGTATAATAATACAGCAGTGTGTGCTCAGTGTACCTACTCGTATAATAATACACCAGTGTGAGCTCAGTGTATCTACTTGTATAATAATACAGCAGTGTGTGCTCAGTGTACCTACTTGTATAATAATACAGTAATGTGAGCTCAGTGTACCTACTTGTATAATAATACAGCAGTGTGAGCTCAGTGTATCTACTTGTATAATAATACAGCAATATGTGCTCAGTGTACCTACTCGTATAATAATACAGCAATGTGAGCTCAGTGTACCTACATGTATAATAATACAGCAGTGTGTGCTCAGTGTACCTACTCGTATAATAATACAGTAGTGTGTGCTCAGTATACCTACTTGTATAATAATACAGCAGTGTGTGCTCAGTGTACCTACTTGTATAATAATATTGCAGTGTGTGCTCAGTGTACCTACACGTATAATAATACAGCAGTGTGTGCTCAGTGTACCTACTCGTATAATAATACAGCAGTGTGTGCTCAGTGTACCTACTTGTATTATTATACAGTAGTGTGTGCTCAGTGTATCTACTTGTATAATAATACAGCAGTGTGTGCTCAGTGTACCTACTTGTATAATAATACAGCAGTGTGTGCTCAGTGTACCTACTTGTATAATAATACAGCAGTGTGCGCTCAGTGTACCTACTCGTATAATAATACAGCAGTGTGCGCTCAGTGTACCTAACCATATAATAATACAGCAGTGTGTGCTCAGTGTACCTACCCATATAATAATACAGCAGTGTGTGCTCAGTGCACCTACCCATATAATAATACAGCAGTGTGTGCTCAGTGTACCTACTTGTATAATAATACAGCAATGTGTTCTCAGTGTACCTACTTGTATAATAATATAGCAGTGTGTGCTCAGTGTACCTACTCATATAATAATACAGCAGTGTGTGCTCAGTGTACCTACTCGTATAATAATACAGCAGAGTGTGCTCAGTGTACCTACTTGTATAATAATACAGCAGTGTGTGCTCAGTGTACCTACTCATATAATAATACAGCAGTGTGTGCTCAGTGTACCTACTCATATAATAATACAGCAGTGTGTGCTCAGTGTACCTACTCGTATAATAATACAGCAGTGTGTTCTCAGTGTACCTACTTGTATAATAATACAGCAGTGTGTGCTCAGTGTACCTACTTGTATTATAATACAGCAGTGTGTGCTCAATGTATCTACTTGTATTATGATACAGCAGTGTGTGCTCAGTGTATCTACTTGTATAATAATACAGCAGTGTGTGCTCAGTGTACCTACTTGTATAATAATACAGCAGTGTGCTCAGTGTACCTACTTGTATTATAATACAGCAGTGTGTGCTCAGTGTACCTACTTGTATAATAATACAGCAGTGTGTGCTCAGTGTACCTACTCGTATAATAATACAGCAGTGTGTGCTCAGTGTACCTACTCGTATAATAATACAGCAGTGTGTGCTTAGTGTACCTACTTGTATAATAATACAGCAGTGTGTGCTCAGTGTACCTACTTGTATAATAATACAGCAGTGTGTGCTCAGTGTACATACTCGTATAATAATACAGCAGTGTGTGCTCAGTGTACCTACTCGTATAATAATACAGCAGTGTGTGCTCAGTGTACCAAGTTGTATTATAATACAGCAGTGTGTGCTCAGTGTACCTACTCGTTTAATAATACAGCAGTGTGTGCTCAGTGTGCCTACTCGTATAATAATACAGCAGTGTGAGCTCAGTGTACCTACTCGTATAATAATACAGCAGTGTGGGCTCAGTGTACCTACTCGTATAATAATACAGCAGTGTGTGCTCAGTGTACCTACTCGTATAATAATACAGCAGTGTGTGCTCAGTGTACCTACCCATATAATAATACAGCAGTGTGTGCTCAGTGTACCTACCCATATAATAATACAGCAGTGTGTGCTCAGTGTACCTACTTGTATAATAATACAGCAATGTGTGCTCAGTGTACCTATTTGTATAATAATACAGCAGTGTGTGCTCAGTGTACCTACTCATATAATAATACAGCAGTGTGTGCTCAGTGTACCTACTCGTATAATAATACAGCAGTGTGTGCTCAGTGTACCTACTTGTATAATAATACAGCAGTGTGTGCTCAGTGTACCTACTCATATAATAATACAGCAGTGTGTGTTCAGTGTACCTACTCGCATAATAATACAGCAGTGTGTGCTCAGTGTACCTACTTGTATAATAATACAGCAGTGTGTGCTCAGTGTACCTACTCGTATAATAATACAGCAGTGTGTGCTCAGTGTACCTACTTGTATAATAATACAGCAGTGTGTGCTCAGTGTACCTACTCGTATAATAATACAGCAGTGTGTGCTCAGTGTACCTACTCGTATAATAATACAGCAGTGTGTGCTCAGTGTACCTACTCGTATAATAATACAGCAGTGTGTGCTCAGTGTACCTACTTGTATTATAATACAGCAGTGTGTGCTCAATGTATCTACTTGTATTATGATACATCAGTGTGTGCTCAGTGTACCTACTTGTATAATAATACAGCAGTGTGCTCAGTGTACCTACTTGTATTATAATACAGTAGTGTGTGCTCAGTGTACCTACTTGTATAATAATACAGCAATGTGTGCTCAGTGTACCTACTTGTATAATAATACAGCAGTGTGTGCTCAGTGTACCTACTTGTATAATAATACAGCAGTGTGTGCTCAGTGTACCCACTCGTATAATAATACAGCAGTGTGTGCTCAGTGTACCTACTTGTATAATAATACAGCAGTGTGTGCTCAGTGTACCTAGTTGTATAATAATACAGCAGTGTGTGCTCAGTGTACCTACTCGTATAATAATACAGCAATGTGTGCTCAGTGTACCTACTCGTATAATAATACAGCAGTGTGTGCTCAGTGTACCTAGTTGTATTATAATACAGCAGTGTGTGCTCAGTGTACCTACTCGTTTAATAATACAGCAGTGTTTGCTCAGTGTACCTACTCGTTTAATAATACAGCAGTGTTTGCTCAGTGTACCTACTCGTATAATAATACAGCAGTGTATGCTCAGTGTACCTACTCGTATAATAATACAGCAGTGTGGGCTCAGTGTACCTACTCGTATAATAATACAGTAGTGTGTGCTCAGTGTACCTACTCGTATAATAATACAGCAGTGTGTGCTCAGTGTACCTACTCGTATAATAATACAGCAGTGTGTGCTCAGTTTAACTACTCGTATAATAATACAGCAGTGTGTGCTCAGTGTACCTACTTGTATAATAATACAGCAGTGTGTGCTCAGTGTACCTACTCGTATAATAATATAGCAGTGTGTGCTCAGTGTACCTACTCGTATAATAATACAGCAGTGTGTGCTCAGTTTACCTACTCGTATAATAATACAGTAGTGTGTGCTCAGTGTACCTACTCGTATAATAATACAGCAGTGTGTGCTCAGTGTACCTACTCATATAATAATACAGCAGTGTGTGCTCAGTGTAACTACTCGTATAATAATACAGCAGTGTGTGCTCAGTGTACCTACTCGTATAATAATACAGCAGTGTGTGCTCAGTGTACCTACTCGTATAATAATACAGCAGTGTGTGCTCAGTGTACCTACTCGTATAATAATACAGCAGTGTGTGCTCAGTGTACCTACTCGTATAATAATACAGCAGTGTGTACTCAGTGTACCTAGTTGTATTATAATACAGCAGTGTGTGCTCAGTGTACCTACTCGTATAATAATACAGCAGTGTGTGCTCAGTGTACCTACTCGTATAATAATACAGCAGTGTGTGCTCAGTGTACCTACTTGTATAATAATACAGCAGTGTGTGCTCAGTGTAACTACTCGTATAATAATAGAGCAGTGTGTGCTCAGTGTACCTACTTGTATAATAATACAGCAGTGTGTGCTCAGTGTACCTACTCGTATAATAATACAGCAGTGTGTACTCAGTGTACCTAGTTGTATTATAATACAGCAGTGTGTGCTCAGTGTACCTACTCGTATAATAATACAGCAGTGTGTGCTCAGTGTACCTACTCGTATAATAATACAGCAGTGTGTGCTCAGTGTACCTACTCGTATAATAATACAGCAGTATGTGCTCAGTGTACCTACTTGTATAATAGTACAGCATTGTGTGCTCAGTGTACCTACTTGTATAATAATACAGCAGTGTGTGCTCAGTATACATACTTGTATAATAATACAGCAATGTGTGCTCAGTGTACATACTCGTATAATAATATAGCAGTGTGTGCTCAGTGTACCTACTCATATAATAATACAGCAGTGTGTGCTCAGTGTACCTACTTGTATAATAATACAGCAGTGTGTGCTCAGTGTACCTACTTGTATAATAATACAGCAGTGTGTGCTTAGTGTACCTACTCGTATAATAATACAGCAGTGTGTGCTCAGTGTACCTACCCATATAATAATACAGCAATATGTGCTCAGTATACCTACTCGTATAATAATACAGCAGTGTGTGCTCACTGTAACTACTCGAATAATAATACAGCAGTGTGTGCTCAGTGTACCTACTCGTATAATAATACAGCAGTGTGTGCTCAGTGTAACTACTCGTATAATAATACAGTAGTGTGAGCTCAGTGTACATACTTGTATAATAATACAGCAGTGTGTGCTCAGTGTACCTACTGGTATAATAATACAGCAGTGTGTGCTCAGTGTACCTACTCCTATAATAATACAGCAGTGTGTGCTCAGTTTACCTACTCGTATAATAATACAGCAGTGTGTGCTCAGTGTACCTACCCATATAATAATACAGCAGTGTGTGCTCAGTGTACCTACTCGTATAATAATACAGCAGTATGTGCTCAGTGTACCTACCCATATAATAATACATCAGTGTGTGCTCAGTGTACCTACTTGTATAATAATACAGCAGTATGTGCTCAGTGTACCTACCCATATAATAATACAGCAGTGTGTGCTCAGTGTACCTACATGTATAATAATACAGTAGTGCGTGCTCAGTGTACCTACTTGTATAATAATATAGCAGTGTGTGCTCAGTGTACCTACTCGTATAATAATACAGCAATGTGTGCTCAGTGTACCTACTTGTATAATAATACAGCAGTGTGTGCTCAGTGTACCTACTTGTATAATAATACAGCAGTGTGTGCTAAGTGTACCTACTTGTATAATAATACAGTGGTGTGTGCTCAGTGTACCTACTTGTATAATAATACAGCAGTGTGTGCTCAGTGTACCTACTTGTATAATAATACAGCAGTGTGTGCTCAGTGTACCTACTTGTATAATAATACAGCAGTGTGTGCTCAGTGTACCTACTTGTATAATAATACAGCAGTGTGTGCTCAGTATACCTACTCGTATAATAATACAGCAGTGTGTGCTCAGTGTACCTACTCGTATAATAATACAGCAGTGTGTGCTCAGTGTACCTACTCGTATAATAATACAGCAGTGCATGCTCAGTGTACCTACTCGTATAATAATACATCAGTGTGTGCTCAGTGTACCTACTCGTTTAATAATACAGCAGTGTGTGCTCAGTGTACCTACTCATATAATAATACAGCAGTGTGTGCTCAGTGTACCTACTCGTATAATAATACAGCAGTGTGTGCTCAGTGTACCTACTTGTATAATAATACAGCAGTGTGAGCTCAGTGTACCTACTTGTATAATAATACAGTAGTGTGTGCTCAGTGTACCTACTTGTATAATAATACAGCAGTGTGTGCTCAGTGTACCTACTCGTATAATAATACAGCAGTGTGAGCTCAGTGTATCTACTTGTATAATAATACAGCAGTGTGTGCTCAGTGTACCTACTTGTATAATAATACAGTAATGTGAGCTCAGTGTACCTACTTGTATAATAATACAGCAGTGTGAGCTCAGTGTATCTACTTGTATAATAATACAGCAATATGTGCTCAGTGTACCTACTCGTATAATAATACAGCAATGTGAGCTCAGTGTACCTACACGTATAATAATACAGCAGTGTGTGCTCAGTGTACCTACTCGTATAATAATACAGTAGTGTGTGCTCAGTATACCTACTTGTATAATAATACAGCAGTGTGTGCTCAGTGTACCTACTTGTATAATAATATTGCAGTGTGTGCTCAGTGTACCTACACGTATAATAATACAGCAGTGTGTGCTCAGTGTACCTACTCGTATAATAATACAGCAGTGTGTGCTCAGTGTACCTACTTGTATTATTATACAGTAGTGTGTGCTCAGTGTATCTACTTGTATAATAATACAGCAGTGTGTGCTCAGTGTACCTACTTGTATAATAATACAACAGTGTGTGCTCAGTGTACCTACTTGTATAATAATACAGCAGTGTGCACTCAGTGTACCTACTCGTATAATAATACAGCAGTGTGCGCTCAGTGTACCTACCCATATAATAATACAGCAGTGTGTGCTCAGTGTACCTACCCATATAATAATACAGCAGTGTGTGCTCAGTGCACCTACCCATATAATAATACAGCAGTGTGTGCTCAGTGTACCTACTCATATAATAAT
Source organism: Bathymodiolus brooksi (assembly GCA_963680875.1). Lineage (NCBI taxonomy): Eukaryota > Metazoa > Mollusca > Bivalvia > Mytilida > Modiolidae > Bathymodiolus > Bathymodiolus brooksi. The sequence goes on along the minus strand of OY804580.1, from coordinate 122,293,487 downwards.
ACAGCAATGTGTTCTCAGTGTACCTACTTGTATAATAATATAGCAGTGTGTGCTCAGTGTACCTACTCGTATAATAATACAGCAGTGTGTGCTCAGTGTACCTACTCGTATAATAATACAGCAGAGTGTGCTCAGTGTACCTACTTGTATAATAATACAGCAGTGTGTGCTCAGTGTACCTACTCATATAATAATACAGCAGTGTGTGCTCAGTGTACCTACTCATATAATAATACAGCAGTGTGTGCTCAGTGTACCTACTCGTATAATAATACAGCAGTGTGTGCTCAGTGTACCTACTTGTATAATAATACAGCAGTGTGTGCTCAGTGTACCTACTTGTATTATAATACAGCAGTGTGTGCTCAATGTATCTACTTGTATTATGATACAGCAGTGTGTGCTCAGTGTATCTACTTGTATAATAATACAGCAGTGTGTGCTCAGTGTACCTACTTGTATAATAATACAGCAGTGTGCTCAGTGTACCTACTTGTATTATAATACAGCAGTGTGTGCTCAGTGTACCTACTTGTATAATAATACAGCAGTGTGTGCTCAGTGTACCTACTCGTATAATAATACAGCAGTGTGTGCTCAGTGTACCTACTCGTATAATAATACAGCAGTGTGTGCTTAGTGTACCTACTTGTATAATAATACAGCAGTGTGTGCTCAGTGTACCTACTTGTATAATAATACAGCAGTGTGTGCTCAGTGTACATACTCATATAATAATACAGCAGTGTGTGCTCAGTGTACCTACTCGTATAATAATACAGCAGTGTGTGCTCAGTGTACCAAGTTGTATTATAATACAGCAGTGTGTGCTCAGTGTACCTACTCGTTTAATAATACAGCAGTGTGTGCTCAGTGTGCCTACTCGTATAATAATACAGCAGTGTGAGCTCAGTGTACCTACTCGTATAATAATACAGCAGTGTGGGCTCAGTGTACCTACTCGTATAATAATACAGCAGTGTGTGCTCAGTGTACCTACTCATATAATAATACAGCAGTGTGTGCTCAGTGTACCTACCCATATAATAATACAGCAGTGTGTGCTCAGTGTACCTACCCATATAATAATACAGCAGTGTGTGCTCAGTGTACCTACTTGTATAATAATACAGCAATGTGTGCTCAGTGTACCTATTTGTATAATAATACAGCAGTGTGTGCTCAGTGTACCTACTCATATAATAATACAGCAGTGTGTGCTCAGTGTACCTACTCGTATAATAATACAGCAGTGTGTGCTCAGTGTACCTACTTGTCTAATAATACAGCAGTGTGTGCTCAGTGTACCTACTCATATAATAATACAGCAGTGTGTGTTCAGTGTACCTACTCATATAATAATACAGCAGTGTGTGCTCAGTGTACCTACTCGTATAATAATACAGGAATATGTGCTCAGTATACCTACTCGTATAATAATACAGCAGTGTGTGCTCAGTACCTACTCGTATAATAATACAGCAGTGTGTGCTCAGTGTACCTACTCGTATAATAATACAGCAGTGTGTGCTCAGTGTACCTACTTGTATTATAATACAGCAGTGTGTGCTCAATGTATCTACTTGTATTATGATACATCAGTGTGTGCTCAGTGTACCTACTTGTATAATAATACAGCAGTGTGCTCAGTGTACCTACTTGTATTATAATACAGTAGTGTGTGCTCAGTGTACCTACTTGTATAATAATACAGCAATGTGTGCTCAGTGTACCTACTTGTATAATAATACAGCAGTGTGTGCTCAGTGTACCTACTCATATAATAATACAGCAGTGTGTGCTCAGTGTACCCACTCGTATAATAATACAGCAGTGTGTGCTCAGTGTACCTACTTGTATAATAATACAGCAGTGTGTGCTCAGTGTACCTAGTTGTATAATAATACAGCAGTGTGTGCTCAGTGTACCTACTCGTATAATAATACAGCAGTGTGTGCTCAGTGTACCTACTCGTATAATAATACAGCAGTGTGTGCTCAGTGTACCTAGTTGTATTATAATACAGCAGTGTGTGCTCAGTGTACCTACTCGTTTAATAATACAGCAGTGTTTGCTCAGTGTACCTACTCGTTTAATAATACAGCAGTGTTTGCTCAGTGTACCTACTCGTATAATAATACAGCAGTGTATGCTCAGTGTACCTACTCGTATAATAATACAGCAGTGTGGGCTCAGTGTACCTACTCGTATAATAATACAGTAGTGTGTGCTCAGTGTACCTACTCGTATAATAATACAGCAGTGTGTGCTCAGTGTACCTACTCGTATAATAATACAGCAGTGTGTGCTCAGTTTAACTACTCGTATAATAATACAGCAGTGTGTGCTCAGTGTACCTACTTGTATAATAATACAGCAGTGTGTGCTCAGTGTACCTACTCGTATAATAATATAGCAGTGTGTGCTCAGTGTACCTACTCGTATAATAATACAGCAGTGTGTGCTCAGTTTACCTACTCGTATAATAATACAGTAGTGTGTGCTCAGTGTACCTACTCATATAATAATACAGCAGTGTGTGCTCAGTGTACCTACTCATATAATAATACAGCAGTGTGTGCTCAGTGTAACTACTCGTATAATAATACAGCAGTGTGTGCTCAGTGTACCTACTCGTATAATAATACAGCAGTGTGTGCTCAGTGTACCTACTCGTATAATAATACAGCAGTGTGTGCTCAGTGTACCTACTCGTATAATAATACAGCAGTGTGTGCTCAGTGTACCCACTCGTATAATAATACAGCATGTGTGCTCAGTGTACCTACTCGTATAATAATACAGCGTGTGTGCTCAGTGTACCTACTCGTATAATAATACAGCAGTGTGTACTCAGTGTACCTACTTGTATTATAATACAGCAGTGTGTGCTCAGTGTACCTACTCTTTTAATAATACAGCAGTGTGTGTTCAGTGTACCTACTCATATAATAATACAGCAGTGTGTGCTCAGTGTACCTACTCGTATAATAATACAGCAGTGTGTGCTCAGTGTACCTACTCGTATAATAATACAGCAGTGTGTGCTCAGTGTACCTACTTGTATAATAATACAGCAGTGTGTGCTCAGTGTAACTACTCGTATAATAATAGAGCAGTGTGTGCTCAGTGTACCTACTCGTATAATAATACAGCAGTGTGTGCTCAGTGTACCTACTCGTATAATAATACAGCAGTGTGTACTCAGTGTACCCAGTTGTATTATAATACAGCAGTGTGTGCTCAGTGTACCTACTCGTATAATAATACAGCAGTGTGTGCTCAGTGTACCTACTCGTATAATAATACAGCAGTGTGTGCTCAGTGTACCTACTCGTATAATAATACAGCAGTGTATGCTCAGTGTAACTACTCGTATAATAATAGAGCAGTGTGTGCTCAGTGTACCTACTCGTATAATAATACAGCAGTGTGTGCTCAGTGTACCTACTCGTATAATAATACAGCAGTGTGTACTCAGTGTACCTAGTTGTATTATAATACAGCAGTGTGTGCTCAGTGTACCTACTCGTATAATAATACAGCAGTGTGTGCTCAGTGTACCTACTCGTATAATAATACAGCAGTGTGTGCTCAGTGTACCTACTCGTATAATAATACAGCAGTATGTGCTCAGTGTACCTACTTGTATAATAATACAGCATTGTGTGCTCAGTGTACCTACTTGTATAATAATACAGCTGTGTGCTCAGTGTACCTACTTGTATAATAATACTGCAGTGTGTGCTCAGTGTACCTACTCATATAATAATACAGCAGTGTGTGCTCAGTATACATACTTGTATAATAATACAGCAATGTGTGCTCAGTGTACATACTCATATAATAATATAGCAGTGTGTGCTCAGTGTACCTACTCATATAATAATACAGCAGTGTGTGCTCATTGTACCTACTTGTATAATAATACAGCAATGTGTGCTCAGTGTACCTACTTGTATAATAATACAGCAGTGTGTGCTCAGTGTACCTACTTGTATTATAATACAGCAGTGTGTGCTCAATGTATCTACTTGTATTATGATACAGCAGTGTGTGCTCAGTGTATCTACTTGTATAATAATACAGCAGTCTGTGCTCAGTGTACCTACTTGTATAATAATACAGCAGTGTGCTCAGTGTACCTACTTGTATTATAATACAGCAGTGTGTGCTCAGTGTACCTACTTGTATAATAATACAGCAGTGTGTGCTCAGTGTACCTACTCGTATAATAATACAGCAGTGTGTGCTCAGTGTACCTACTCGTATAATAATACAGCAGTGTGTGCTTAGTGTACCTACTTGTATAATAATACAGCAGTGTGTGCTCAGTGTACCTACTTGTATAATAATACAGCAGTGTGTGCTCAGTGTACATACTCGTATAATAATACAGCAGTGTGTGCTCAGTGTACCTACTCGTATAATAATACAGCAGTGTCTGCTCAGTGTACCAAGTTGTATTATAATACAGCAGTGTGTGCTCAGTGTACCTACTCGTTTAATAATACAGCAGTGTGTGCTCAGTGTGCCTACTCGTATAATAATACAGCAGTGTGAGCTCAGTGTACCTACTCATATAATAATACAGCAGTGTGGGCTCAGTGTACCTACTCGTATAATAATACAGCAGTGTGTGCTCAGTGTACCTACTCGTATAATAATACAGCAGTGTGTGCTCAGTGTACCTACCCATATAATAATACAGCAGTGTGTGCTCAGTGTACCTACCCATATAATAATACAGCAGTGTGTGCTCAGTGTACCTACTTGTATAATAATACAGCAGTGTGTGCTCAGTGTATCTACTTGTATAATAATACAGCAGTGTGTGCTCAGTGTACCTACTTGTATAATAATACAGCAGTGTGCTCAGTGTACCTACTTGTATTATAATACAGCAGTGTGTGCTCAGTGTACCTACTTGTATAATAATACAGCAGTGTGTGCTCAGTGTACCTACTCGTATAATAATACAGCAGTGTGTGCTCAGTGTACCTACTCGTATAATAATACAGCAGTGTGTGCTTAGTGTACCTACTTGTATAATAATACAGCAGTGTGTGCTCAGTGTACCTACTTGTATAATAATACAGCAGTGTGTGCTCAGTGTACATACTCATATAATAATACAGCAGTGTGTGCTCAGTGTACCTACTCGTATAATAATACAGCAGTGTGTGCTCAGTGTACCAAGTTGTATTATAATACAGCAGTGTGTGCTCAGTGTACCTACTCGTTTAATAATACAGCAGTGTGTGCTCAGTGTGCCTACTCGTATAATAATACAGCAGTGTGAGCTCAGTGTACCTACTCGTATAATAATACAGCAGTGTGGGCTCAGTGTACCTACTCGTATAATAATACAGCAGTGTGTGCTCAGTGTACCTACTCATATAATAATACAGCAGTGTGTGCTCAGTGTACCTACCCATATAATAATACAGCAGTGTGTGCTCAGTGTACCTACCCATATAATAATACAGCAGTGTGTGCTCAGTGTACCTACTTGTATAATAATACAGCAATGTGTGCTCAGTGTACCTATTTGTATAATAATACAGCAGTGTGTGCTCAGTGTACCTACTCATATAATAATACAGCAGTGTGTGCTCAGTGTACCTACTCGTATAATAATACAGCAGTGTGTGCTCAGTGTACCTACTTGTCTAATAATACAGCAGTGTGTGCTCAGTGTACCTACTCATATAATAATACAGCAGTGTGTGTTCAGTGTACCTACTCATATAATAATACAGCAGTGTGTGCTCAGTGTACCTACTCGTATAATAATACAGGAATATGTGCTCAGTATACCTACTCGTATAATAATACAGCAGTGTGTGCTCAGTACCTACTCGTATAATAATACAGCAGTGTGTGCTCAGTGTACCTACTCGTATAATAATACAGCAGTGTGTGCTCAGTGTACCTACTTGTATTATAATACAGCAGTGTGTGCTCAATGTATCTACTTGTATTATGATACATCAGTGTGTGCTCAGTGTACCTACTTGTATAATAATACAGCAGTGTGCTCAGTGTACCTACTTGTATTATAATACAGTAGTGTGTGCTCAGTGTACCTACTTGTATAATAATACAGCAATGTGTGCTCAGTGTACCTACTTGTATAATAATACAGCAGTGTGTGCTCAGTGTACCTACTCATATAATAATACAGCAGTGTGTGCTCAGTGTACCCACTCGTATAATAATACAGCAGTGTGTGCTCAGTGTACCTACTTGTATAATAATACAGCAGTGTGTGCTCAGTGTACCTAGTTGTATAATAATACAGCAGTGTGTGCTCAGTGTACCTACTCGTATAATAATACAGCAGTGTGTGCTCAGTGTACCTACTCGTATAATAATACAGCAGTGTGTGCTCAGTGTACCTAGTTGTATTATAATACAGCAGTGTGTGCTCAGTGTACCTACTCGTTTAATAATACAGCAGTGTTTGCTCAGTGTACCTACTCGTTTAATAATACAGCAGTGTTTGCTCAGTGTACCTACTCGTATAATAATACAGCAGTGTATGCTCAGTGTACCTACTCGTATAATAATACAGCAGTGTGGGCTCAGTGTACCTACTCGTATAATAATACAGTAGTGTGTGCTCAGTGTACCTACTCGTATAATAATACAGCAGTGTGTGCTCAGTGTACCTACTCGTATAATAATACAGCAGTGTGTGCTCAGTTTAACTACTCGTATAATAATACAGCAGTGTGTGCTCAGTGTACCTACTTGTATAATAATACAGCAGTGTGTGCTCAGTGTACCTACTCGTATAATAATATAGCAGTGTGTGCTCAGTGTACCTACTCGTATAATAATACAGCAGTGTGTGCTCAGTTTACCTACTCGTATAATAATACAGTAGTGTGTGCTCAGTGTACCTACTCATATAATAATACAGCAGTGTGTGCTCAGTGTACCTACTCATATAATAATACAGCAGTGTGTGCTCAGTGTAACTACTCGTATAATAATACAGCAGTGTGTGCTCAGTGTACCTACTCGTATAATAATACAGCAGTGTGTGCTCAGTGTACCTACTCGTATAATAATACAGCAGTGTGTGCTCAGTGTACCTACTCGTATAATAATACAGCAGTGTGTGCTCAGTGTACCCACTCGTATAATAATACAGCATGTGTGCTCAGTGTACCTACTCGTATAATAATACAGCGTGTGTGCTCAGTGTACCTACTCGTATAATAATACAGCAGTGTGTACTCAGTGTACCTACTTGTATTATAATACAGCAGTGTGTGCTCAGTGTACCTACTCTTTTAATAATACAGCAGTGTGTGTTCAGTGTACCTACTCATATAATAATACAGCAGTGTGTGCTCAGTGTACCTACTCGTATAATAATACAGCAGTGTGTGCTCAGTGTACCTACTCGTATAATAATACAGCAGTGTGTGCTCAGTGTACCTACTTGTATAATAATACAGCAGTGTGTGCTCAGTGTAACTACTCGTATAATAATAGAGCAGTGTGTGCTCAGTGTACCTACTCGTATAATAATACAGCAGTGTGTGCTCAGTGTACCTACTCGTATAATAATACAGCAGTGTGTACTCAGTGTACCCAGTTGTATTATAATACAGCAGTGTGTGCTCAGTGTACCTACTCGTATAATAATACAGCAGTGTGTGCTCAGTGTACCTACTCGTATAATAATACAGCAGTGTGTGCTCAGTGTACCTACTCGTATAATAATACAGCAGTGTATGCTCAGTGTAACTACTCGTATAATAATAGAGCAGTGTGTGCTCAGTGTACCTACTCGTATAATAATACAGCAGTGTGTGCTCAGTGTACCTACTCGTATAATAATACAGCAGTGTGTACTCAGTGTACCTAGTTGTATTATAATACAGCAGTGTGTGCTCAGTGTACCTACTCGTATAATAATACAGCAGTGTGTGCTCAGTGTACCTACTCGTATAATAATACAGCAGTGTGTGCTCAGTGTACCTACTCGTATAATAATACAGCAGTATGTGCTCAGTGTACCTACTTGTATAATAATACAGCATTGTGTGCTCAGTGTACCTACTTGTATAATAATACAGCTGTGTGCTCAGTGTACCTACTTGTATAATAATACTGCAGTGTGTGCTCAGTGTACCTACTCATATAATAATACAGCAGTGTGTGCTCAGTATACATACTTGTATAATAATACAGCAATGTGTGCTCAGTGTACATACTCATATAATAATATAGCAGTGTGTGCTCAGTGTACCTACTCATATAATAATACAGCAGTGTGTGCTCATTGTACCTACTTGTATAATAATACAGCAATGTGTGCTCAGTGTACCTACTTGTATAATAATACAGCAGTGTGTGCTCAGTGTACCTACTTGTATTATAATACAGCAGTGTGTGCTCAATGTATCTACTTGTATTATGATACAGCAGTGTGTGCTCAGTGTATCTACTTGTATAATAATACAGCAGTCTGTGCTCAGTGTACCTACTTGTATAATAATACAGCAGTGTGCTCAGTGTACCTACTTGTATTATAATACAGCAGTGTGTGCTCAGTGTACCTACTTGTATAATAATACAGCAGTGTGTGCTCAGTGTACCTACTCGTATAATAATACAGCAGTGTGTGCTCAGTGTACCTACTCGTATAATAATACAGCAGTGTGTGCTTAGTGTACCTACTTGTATAATAATACAGCAGTGTGTGCTCAGTGTACCTACTTGTATAATAATACAGCAGTGTGTGCTCAGTGTACATACTCGTATAATAATACAGCAGTGTGTGCTCAGTGTACCTACTCGTATAATAATACAGCAGTGTCTGCTCAGTGTACCAAGTTGTATTATAATACAGCAGTGTGTGCTCAGTGTACCTACTCGTTTAATAATACAGCAGTGTGTGCTCAGTGTGCCTACTCGTATAATAATACAGCAGTGTGAGCTCAGTGTACCTACTCATATAATAATACAGCAGTGTGGGCTCAGTGTACCTACTCGTATAATAATACAGCAGTGTGTGCTCAGTGTACCTACTCGTATAATAATACAGCAGTGTGTGCTCAGTGTACCTACCCATATAATAATACAGCAGTGTGTGCTCAGTGTACCTACCCATATAATAATACAGCAGTGTGTGCTCAGTGTACCTACTTGTATAATAATACAGCAATGTGTGCTCAGTGTACCTATTTGTATAATAATACAGCAGTGTGTGCTCAGTGTACCTACTCATATAATAATACAGCAGTGTGTGCTCAGTGTACCTACTCGTATAATAATACAGCAGTGTGTGCTCAGTGTACCTACTTGTCTAATAATACAGCAGTGTGTGCTCAGTGTACCTACTCATATAATAATACAGCAGTGTGTGTTCAGTGTACCTACTCATATAATAATACAGCAGTGTGTGCTCAGTGTACCTACTCGTATAATAATACAGGAATATGTGCTCAGTATACCTACTCGTATAATAATACAGCAGTGTGTGCTCAGTACCTACTCATATAATAATACAGCAGTGTGTGCTCAGTGTACCTACTCGTATAATAATACAGCAGTGTGTGCTCAGTGTACCTACTTGTATTATAATACAGCAGTGTGTGCTCAATGTATCTACTTGTATTATGATACATCAGTGTGTGCTCAGTGTACCTACTTGTATAATAATACAGCAGTGTGCTCAGTGTACCTACTTGTATTATAATACAGTAGTGTGTGCTCAGTGTACCTACTTGTATAATAATACAGCAATGTGTGCTCAGTGTACCTACTTGTATAATAATACAGCAGTGTGTGCTCAGTGTACCTACTCATATAATAATACAGCAGTGTGTGCTCAGTGTACCCACTCGTATAATAATACAGCAGTGTGTGCTCAGTGTACCTACTTGTATAATAATACAGCAGTGTGTGCTCAGTGTACCTAGTTGTATAATAATACAGCAGTGTGTGCTCAGTGTACCTACTCGTATAATAATACAGCAGTGTGTGCTCAGTGTACCTACTCGTATAATAATACAGCAGTGTGTGCTCAGTGTACCTAGTTGTATTATAATACAGCAGTGTGTGCTCAGTGTACCTACTCGTTTAATAATACAGCAGTGTTTGCTCAGTGTACCTACTCGTTTAATAATACAGCAGTGTTTGCTCAGTGTACCTACTCGTATAATAATACAGCAGTGTATGCTCAGTGTACCTACTCGTATAATAATACAGCAGTGTGGGCTCAGTGTACCTACTCGTATAATAATACAGTAGTGTGTGCTCAGTGTACCTACTCGTATAATAATACAGCAGTGTGTGCTCAGTTTAACTACTCGTATAATAATACAGCAGTGTGTGCTCAGTGTACCTACTTGTATAATAATACAGCAGTGTGCTCAGTGTACCTACTTGTATTATAATACAGCAGTGTGTGCTCAGTGTACCTACTTGTATAATAATACAGCAGTGTGTGCTCAGTGTACCTACTCGTATAATAATACAGCAGTGTGTGCTCAGTGTACCTACTCGTATAATAATACAGCAGTGTGTGCTTAGTGTACCTACTTGTATAATAATACAGCAGTGTGTGCTCAGTGTACCTACTTGTATAATAATACAGCAGTGTGTGCTCAGTGTACATACTCATATAATAATACAGCAGTGTGTGCTCAGTGTACCTACTCGTATAATAATACAGCAGTGTGTGCTCAGTGTACCAAGTTGTATTATAATACAGCAGTGTGTGCTCAGTGTACCTACTCGTTTAATAATACAGCAGTGTGTGCTCAGTGTGCCTACTCGTATAATAATACAGCAGTGTGAGCTCAGTGTACCTACTCGTATAATAATACAGCAGTGTGGGCTCAGTGTACCTACTCGTATAATAATACAGCAGTGTGTGCTCAGTGTACCTACTCATATAATAATACAGCAGTGTGTGCTCAGTGTACCTACCCATATAATAATACAGCAGTGTGTGCTCAGTGTACCTACCCATATAATAATACAGCAGTGTGTGCTCAGTGTACCTACTTGTATAATAATACAGCAATGTGTGCTCAGTGTACCTATTTGTATAATAATACAGCAGTGTGTGCTCAGTGTACCTACTCATATAATAATACAGCAGTGTGTGCTCAGTGTACCTACTCGTATAATAATACAGCAGTGTGTGCTCAGTGTACCTACTTGTCTAATAATACAGCAGTGTGTGCTCAGTGTACCTACTCATATAATAATACAGCAGTGTGTGTTCAGTGTACCTACTCATATAATAATACAGCAGTGTGTGCTCAGTGTACCTACTCGTATAATAATACAGGAATATGTGCTCAGTATACCTACTCGTATAATAATACAGCAGTGTGTGCTCAGTACCTACTCGTATAATAATACAGCAGTGTGTGCTCAGTGTACCTACTCGTATAATAATACAGCAGTGTGTGCTCAGTGTACCTACTTGTATTATAATACAGCAGTGTGTGCTCAATGTATCTACTTGTATTATGATACATCAGTGTGTGCTCAGTGTACCTACTTGTATAATAATACAGCAGTGTGCTCAGTGTACCTACTTGTATTATAATACAGTAGTGTGTGCTCAGTGTACCTACTTGTATAATAATACAGCAATGTGTGCTCAGTGTACCTACTTGTATAATAATACAGCAGTGTGTGCTCAGTGTACCTACTCATATAATAATACAGCAGTGTGTGCTCAGTGTACCCACTCGTATAATAATACAGCAGTGTGTGCTCAGTGTACCTACTTGTATAATAATACAGCAGTGTGTGCTCAGTGTACCTAGTTGTATAATAATACAGCAGTGTGTGCTCAGTGTACCTACTCGTATAATAATACAGCAGTGTGTGCTCAGTGTACCTACTCGTATAATAATACAGCAGTGTGTGCTCAGTGTACCTAGTTGTATTATAATACAGCAGTGTGTGCTCAGTGTACCTACTCGTTTAATAATACAGCAGTGTTTGCTCAGTGTACCTACTCGTTTAATAATACAGCAGTGTTTGCTCAGTGTACCTACTCGTATAATAATACAGCAGTGTATGCTCAGTGTACCTACTCGTATAATAATACAGCAGTGTGGGCTCAGTGTACCTACTCGTATAATAATACAGTAGTGTGTGCTCAGTGTACCTACTCGTATAATAATACAGCAGTGTGTGCTCAGTGTACCTACTCGTATAATAATACAGCAGTGTGTGCTCAGTTTAACTACTCGTATAATAATACAGCAGTGTGTGCTCAGTGTACCTACTTGTATAATAATACAGCAGTGTGTGCTCAGTGTACCTACTCGTATAATAATATAGCAGTGTGTGCTCAGTGTACCTACTCGTATAATAATACAGCAGTGTGTGCTCAGTTTACCTACTCGTATAATAATACAGTAGTGTGTGCTCAGTGTACCTACTCATATAATAATACAGCAGTGTGTGCTCAGTGTACCTACTCATATAATAATACAGCAGTGTGTGCTCAGTGTAACTACTCGTATAATAATACAGCAGTGTGTGCTCAGTGTACCTACTCGTATAATAATACAGCAGTGTGTGCTCAGTGTACCTACTCGTATAATAATACAGCAGTGTGTGCTCAGTGTACCTACTCGTATAATAATACAGCAGTGTGTGCTCAGTGTACCCACTCGTATAATAATACAGCATGTGTGCTCAGTGTACCTACTCGTATAATAATACAGCGTGTGTGCTCAGTGTACCTACTCGTATAATAATACAGCAGTGTGTACTCAGTGTACCTACTTGTATTATAATACAGCAGTGTGTGCTCAGTGTACCTACTCTTTTAATAATACAGCAGTGTGTGTTCAGTGTACCTACTCATATAATAATACAGCAGTGTGTGCTCAGTGTACCTACTCGTATAATAATACAGCAGTGTGTGCTCAGTGTACCTACTCGTATAATAATACAGCAGTGTGTGCTCAGTGTACCTACTTGTATAATAATACAGCAGTGTGTGCTCAGTGTAACTACTCGTATAATAATAGAGCAGTGTGTGCTCAGTGTACCTACTCGTATAATAATACAGCAGTGTGTGCTCAGTGTACCTACTCGTATAATAATACAGCAGTGTGTACTCAGTGTACCTAGTTGTATTATAATACAGCAGTGTGTGCTCAGTGTACCTACTCGTATAATAATACAGCAGTGTGTGCTCAGTGTACCTACTCGTATAATAATACAGCAGTGTGTGCTCAGTGTACCTACTCGTATAATAATACAGCAGTGTATGCTCAGTGTAACTACTCGTATAATAATAGAGCAGTGTGTGCTCAGTGTACCTACTCGTATAATAATACAGCAGTGTGTGCTCAGTGTACCTACTCGTATAATAATACAGCAGTGTGTACTCAGTGTACCTAGTTGTATTATAATACAGCAGTGTGTGCTCAGTGTACCTACTCGTATAATAATACAGCAGTGTGTGCTCAGTGTACCTACTCGTATAATAATACAGCAGTGTGTGCTCAGTGTACCTACTCGTATAATAATACAGCAGTATGTGCTCAGTGTACCTACTTGTATAATAATACAGCATTGTGTGCTCAGTGTACCTACTTGTATAATAATACAGCTGTGTGCTCAGTGTACCTACTTGTATAATAATACTGCAGTGTGTGCTCAGTGTACCTACTCATATAATAATACAGCAGTGTGTGCTCAGTATACATACTTGTATAATAATACAGCAATGTGTGCTCAGTGTACATACTCATATAATAATATAGCAGTGTGTGCTCAGTGTACCTACTCATATAATAATACAGCAGTGTGTGCTCATTGTACCTACTTGTATAATAATACAGCAATGTGTGCTCAGTGTACCTACTTGTATAATAATACAGCAGTGTGTGCTCAGTGTACCTACTTGTATTATAATACAGCAGTGTGTGCTCAATGTATCTACTTGTATTATGATACAGCAGTGTGTGCTCAGTGTATCTACTTGTATAATAATACAGCAGTCTGTGCTCAGTGTACCTACTTGTATAATAATACAGCAGTGTGCTCAGTGTACCTACTTGTATTATAATACAGCAGTGTGTGCTCAGTGTACCTACTTGTATAATAATACAGCAGTGTGTGCTCAGTGTACCTACTCGTATAATAATACAGCAGTGTGTGCTCAGTGTACCTACTCGTATAATAATACAGCAGTGTGTGCTTAGTGTACCTACTTGTATAATAATACAGCAGTGTGTGCTCAGTGTACCTACTTGTATAATAATACAGCAGTGTGTGCTCAGTGTACATACTCGTATAATAATACAGCAGTGTGTGCTCAGTGTACCTACTCGTATAATAATACAGCAGTGTCTGCTCAGTGTACCAAGTTGTATTATAATACAGCAGTGTGTGCTCAGTGTACCTACTCGTTTAATAATACAGCAGTGTGTGCTCAGTGTGCCTACTCGTATAATAATACAGCAGTGTGAGCTCAGTGTACCTACTCATATAATAATACAGCAGTGTGGGCTCAGTGTACCTACTCGTATAATAATACAGCAGTGTGTGCTCAGTGTACCTACTCGTATAATAATACAGCAGTGTGTGCTCAGTGTACCTACCCATATAATAATACAGCAGTGTGTGCTCAGTGTACCTACCCATATAATAATACAGCAGTGTGTGCTCAGTGTACCTACTTGTATAATAATACAGCAATGTGTGCTCAGTGTACCTATTTGTATAATAATACAGCAGTGTGTGCTCAGTGTACCTACTCATATAATAATACAGCAGTGTGTGCTCAGTGTACCTACTCGTATAATAATACAGCAGTGTGTGCTCAGTGTACCTACTTGTCTAATAATACAGCAGTGTGTGCTCAGTGTACCTACTCATATAATAATACAGCAGTGTGTGTTCAGTGTACCTACTCATATAATAATACAGCAGTGTGTGCTCAGTGTACCTACTCGTATAATAATACAGGAATATGTGCTCAGTATACCTACTCGTATAATAATACAGCAGTGTGTGCTCAGTACCTACTCATATAATAATACAGCAGTGTGTGCTCAGTGTACCTACTCGTATAATAATACAGCAGTGTGTGCTCAGTGTACCTACTTGTATTATAATACAGCAGTGTGTGCTCAATGTATCTACTTGTATTATGATACATCAGTGTGTGCTCAGTGTACCTACTTGTATAATAATACAGCAGTGTGCTCAGTGTACCTACTTGTATTATAATACAGTAGTGTGTGCTCAGTGTACCTACTTGTATAATAATACAGCAATGTGTGCTCAGTGTACCTACTTGTATAATAATACAGCAGTGTGTGCTCAGTGTACCTACTCATATAATAATACAGCAGTGTGTGCTCAGTGTACCCACTCGTATAATAATACAGCAGTGTGTGCTCAGTGTACCTACTTGTATAATAATACAGCAGTGTGTGCTCAGTGTACCTAGTTGTATAATAATACAGCAGTGTGTGCTCAGTGTACCTACTCGTATAATAATACAGCAGTGTGTGCTCAGTGTACCTACTCGTATAATAATACAGCAGTGTGTGCTCAGTGTACCTAGTTGTATTATAATACAGCAGTGTGTGCTCAGTGTACCTACTCGTTTAATAATACAGCAGTGTTTGCTCAGTGTACCTACTCGTTTAATAATACAGCAGTGTTTGCTCAGTGTACCTACTCGTATAATAATACAGCAGTGTATGCTCAGTGTACCTACTCGTATAATAATACAGCAGTGTGGGCTCAGTGTACCTACTCGTATAATAATACAGTAGTGTGTGCTCAGTGTACCTACTCGTATAATAATACAGCAGTGTGTGCTCAGTGTACCTACTCGTATAATAATACAGCAGTGTGTGCTCAGTTTAACTACTCGTATAATAATACAGCAGTGTGTGCTCAGTGTACCTACTTGTATAATAATACAGCAGTGTGTGCTCAGTGTACCTACTCGTATAATAATATAGCAGTGTGTGCTCAGTGTACCTACTCGTATAATAATACAGCAGTGTGTGCTCAGTTTACCTACTCGTATAATAATACAGTAGTGTGTGCTCAGTGTACCTACTCGTATAATAATACAGCAGTGTGTGCTCAGTGTACCTACTCATATAATAATACAGCAGTGTGTGCTCAGTGTAACTACTCGTATAATAATACAGCACTGTGTGCTCAGTGTACCTACTCGTATAATAATACAGCAGTGTGTGCTCAGTGTACCTACTCGTATAATAATACAGCAGTGTGTGCTCAGTGTACCTACTCGTATAATAATGCAGCAGTGTGTGCTCAGTGTACCTACTCGTATAATAATACAGCATGTGTGCTCAGTGTACCTACTCGTATAATAATACAGCGTGTGTGCTCAGTGTACCTACTCGTATAATAATACAGCAGTGTGTACTCAGTGTACCTACTTGTATTATAATACAGCAGTGTGTGCTCAGTGTACCTACTCTTTTAATAATACAGCAGTGTGTGTTCAGTGTACCTACTCATATAATAATACAGCAGTGTATGCTCAGTGTACCTACTCGTATAATAATACAGCAGTGTGTGCTCAGTGTACCTACTCGTATAATAATACAGCAGTGTGTGCTCAGTGTACCTACTTGTATAATAATACAGCAGTGTGTGCTCAGTGTACCTACTCGTATAATAATACAGCAGTGTGTGCTCAGTGTACCTACTCGTATAATAATGCAGCAGTGTGTGCTCAGTGTACCTACTCGTATAATAATACAGCATGTGTGCTCAGTGTACCTACTCGTATAATAATACAGCGTGTGTGCTCAGTGTACCTACTCGTATAATAATACAGCAGTGTGTACTCAGTGTACCTACTTGTATTATAATACAGCAGTGTGTGCTCAGTGTACCTACTCTTTTAATAATACAGCAGTGTGTGTTCAGTGTACCTACTCATATAATAATACAGCAGTGTGTGCTCAGTGTACCTACTCGTATAATAATACAGCAGTGTGTGCTCAGTGTACCTACTCGTATAATAATACAGCAGTGTGTGCTCAGTGTACCTACTTGTATAATAATACAGCAGTGTGTGCTCAGTGTAACTACTCGTATAATAATAAAGCAGTGTGTGCTCAGTGTACCTACTCGTATAATAATACAGCAGTGTGTGCTCAGTGTACCTACTCGTATAATAATACAGCAGTGTGTACTCAGTGTATCTAGTTGTATTATAATACAGCAGTGTGTGCTCAGTGTACCTACTCGTATAATAATACAGCAGTGTGTGCTCAGTGTACCTACTCGTATAATAATACAGCAGTGTGTGCTCAGTGTACCTACTCGTATAATAATACAGCAGTGTGTGCTCAGTGTAACTACTCGTATAATAATAGAGCAGTGTGTGCTCAGTGTACCTACTCGTATAATAATACAGCAGTGTGTGCTCAGTGTACCTACTCGTATAATAATACAGCAGTGTGTACTCAGTGTACCTAGTTGTATTATAATACAGCAGTGTGTGCTCAGTGTACCTACTCGTATAATAATACAGCAGTGTGTGCTCAGTGTACCTACTCGTATAATAATACAGCAGTGTGTGCTCAGTGTACCTACTCGTATAATAATACAGCAGTATGTGCTCAGTGTACCTACTTGTATAATAATACAGCATTGTGTGCTCAGTGTACCTACTTGTATAATAATACAGCTGTGTGCTCAGTGTACCTACTTGTATAATAATACTGCAGTGTGTGCTCAGTGTACCTACTCATATAATAATACAGCAGTGTGTGCTCAGTATACATACTTGTATAATAATACAGCAATGTGTGCTCAGTGTACATACTCATATAATAATATAGCAGTGTGTGCTCAGTGTACCTACTCATATAATAATACAGCAGTGTGTGCTCAGTGTACCTACTTGTATAATAATACAGCAATGTGTGCTCAGTGTACCTACTTGTATAATAATACAGCAGTGTGTGCTCAGTGTACCTACTCGTATAATAATACAGCAGTGTGTGCTCAGTGTACCTACCCATATAATAATACAGCAGTGTGTGCTCAGTGTACCTACTCATATAATAATACAGCAATATGTGCTCAGTATACCTACTCGTATAATAATACAGCAGTTTGTGCTCACTGTAACTACTCGAATAATAATACAGCAGTGTGTGCTCAGTGTACCTACTCATATAATAATACAGCAGTGTGTGCTCAGTGTAACTACTCGTATAATAATACAGTAGTGTGAGCTCAGTGTACATACTTGTATAATAATACAGCAGTGTGTGCTCAGTGTACCTACTGGTATAATAATACAGCAGTGTGTGCTCAGTGTACCTACTCCTATAATAATACAGCAGTGTGTGCTCAGTTTACCTACTCGTATAATAATACAGCAGTGTGTGCTCAGTGTACCTACCCATATAATAATACAGCAGTGTGTGCTCAGTGTACCTACTCGTATAATAATACAGCAGTATGTGCTCAGTGTACCTACCCATATAATAATACAGCAGTGTGTGCTCAGTGTACCTACATGTATAATAATACAGTAGTGTGTGCTCAGTGTACCTACTTGTATAATAATATAGCAGTGTGTGCTCAGTGTACCTACTCGTATAATAATACAGCAGTGTGTGCTCAGTGAACCTACTTGTATAATAATACAGCAGTGTGTGCTCAGTGTACCTACTTGTATAATAATACAGCAGTGTGTGCTCAGTGTACCTACTCATATAATAATACAGCAGTGTGTGCTCAGTGTACCTACCTGTATAATAATACAGCAGGCAGTGTGTGCTCAGTGTACCTACTCATATAATAATACAGCAGTGTGTGCTCAATGTACCTACCTGTTTAATAATACAGCAGTGTGTACTCAGTGTACCTACTCATATAATAATACAGCAGTGTGTACTCAGTGTACCTACTCGTATAATAATACAGCAGTTTGTGCTCAGTGTACCTACTTGTATAATAATACAGTAGTGTGTGCTCAGTGTACCTACTTGTATAATAATACAGCAGTGTGTGCTCAGTGTACCTACACATATAATAATACAGTAGTATGTGCTCAGTGTACCTTCTCGTAGAATAATACAGCAGTGTGTACTCAGTGTACCTACTCGTATAATAAGTCCTTGACTTGTGTCCTGTGTACCCTATGTTGCCAGTTTCTCTGGATTGTCCATTTCTGATTGCTCTGTGTACTTTCTATTGTTTGTTGTCCTTGACTTGTATCCTGTGTACCCTATGTTGCCAGTTTCTCTGGATTGTCCATTTCTGATTGCTCGTTCGGTATTCTCTATTGTTTGTTGTCCTCGACTTGTGTGCTGTGTACCCTATGTTGCCAGTTTCTCTGGATTGTCCATTTCTGATTGCTCGTTCGGTATTCTCTATTGTTTGTTGTCCTCGACTTGTGTCCTGTGTACCCTATGTTGCCAGTTTCTCAGGATTGTCCATTTCTGATTGCTCCTTGTGTATTCTCTAATGTTTGTTGTCCTTGACTTGTGTCCTGTGTACCCTATGTTACCAGTTTCTCAGGATTGTCCATTTCTGATTGCTCGTTCGGTATTCTCTAACGTTTGTTGTCCTTGACTTGTGTCCAATAGAGCTGGATACAATAATGTGTGCGAATTGATTGATTGATTGATTGATTGCTTAAGGTCCAGGAAGCAATATTTCAGTCATATTCAGGATGAGAAAAGTTTGTAAACAAAAAATCAGAAAGAGGGGACTCTGGGATGGGTCAACATGGGCAATGGCTTAACACGGGAACTTGTTTTTCTGTCTCTCCCGACGACAAGTTGGTTCTATTTTTATTTCCCGGGATTCCGACGGGTGACCCTGCTATAGTCGCCTTCTACGACAAACGCATATATAAAAAGTTACGAATGAAGGAATTGTCCCTAAGTGACCCCTTATATCACGGAAAGAAACAGCATCGGAATATGACAAAATAAACAACTGTGTCATGATGCCCCCCCCCTCTTTTATGACAATTGAAGGTCGGTTGCGCAGCGTGAGAACAGTAATTAATATTCTGCACTTTTTAGCTCACCTTGCCTTTAAGCCAAGTGAGCTATTGTCATCACTTTTCGTCCATCGTCCGTCCGTCAACATTTCACATTTTAATCTTCCCCTCAGAAACCACTGGGCCAATTGCAACCAAACTTTGGTGGAATGGTCCTTGGATGGCCCCCTTTCAAATTTGTGTCCGGTGATCCCGACTTCCAACCAAGATGGCCGCCAAGCTAAAAATAGAAAAAAGGGGGGATGAAATTTTAATTGTCCATTGCTGCTTTAGTGTAAGTCAAAATGAGCTCAAATTTTAACTGCAGCTACATGGCAAGGAATAGTTTAACATATATTCCGGGTTTTTCTGTGAAATTTTTCTTTCAGCCGATATATACCGATTATGCAAATTAGGCATATTTTGATAAAAGATCACATTTAAATCTTCTCCTCTGAAACCGCTGAACCAAATTAAACCAAACCTGGCAGGGATGGTCCCTGGGTGGGTCCCTTTCAAAATTGTGTCCGACAGGCCCGCCCTCCATTCAAGATGGCCGCTGTTACTAAAAATAGAAATTTCTTCAAATGGCCAAAACTGCTCTATTTTAAGCCAGAATGTGCCCAAATTTGAACTGTATAAGCATAATGATGAGCTTTTTAACATGTATTACAGAATTTTTTATGAACTTTGAACTTTTTGCCGATTTTGACCGATTATGCAAATTAGAAAAAAGGGGGGATGAAATTAAAAAAAAATCTTCTCCTCTGAAACTACTGAGCCAATCTCAACCAAACTTTGCTGAAATGATTCTTGGATGGCCCCCTTCCAAAATTGTGTTCGTTGATCCCGACTTCCAACCAAGATGGCCACCAAGCTCCAAATAGAAAAAAGTGGGGATGAAATTTTAATTGTCCATTGCTGCTTTAGTGTAAGTCAAAATGAGCTCAAATTTTAAATGCTGCTACATGGCAAGGAATAGTTTAACATATATTCCGGGTTTTTCTGTGAAATTTTTCTTTCAGCCGATATATACCGATTATGCAAATTAGGCATATTTTGATAAACGATCGCATTTAAATCTTCTCCTCTGAAACCGCTGAACCAAATTAAACCAAACCTGGCAGGGATGGTCCCCGGGTGGGTCCCTTTCAAAATTGTGTCCGACAGGCCCGCCCTCCATTCAAGATGGCCGCTGTTACTAAAAATAGAAATTTCTTCAAATGGCCAAAGTTGCTCTATTTTAAGCCAGAATGTGCCCAAATTTGAACTGTATAAGCATAATGATGAGCTTTTTAACATGTATTACAGAATTTTTTATTAACTTTGAACTTTTGCCGATTTTGACCGATTATGCAAATTAGAAAAAAGGGGGGATGAAATTAAAAAAAAATCTTCTCCTCTGAAACTACTGAGCCAATCTCAACCAAACTTTGCTGAAATGATTCTTGGATGGCCCCCTTCCAAAATTGTGTCCGGTGATCCCGACTTCCAACCAAGATGGTCGCCAAGCTCAAAATAGAAAAAAGGGGGGATGAAATTTAAAAAATCTTCTCCTCTGAAACTACTGAGCCAATCTCAACCAAACTTTGCTGAAATGATCCTTGGGTGGTTCCCTTCCAAATTTATGTCTGACATTTCAGACCTCCGACCAAGATGGCCACCACAGCCGAACTTAATTTAACATAGGACCCTATGGGAAATTCCCATAAAAATCTTCTTGTTTGAAACCATTTGTTCAATAAGAACTAAATGTTGATGAAATAGTCATTGGATGGTTCTCTTCCAAAAATATGTCAGGCAGTTCGATCCTTCGACCAAGATGGCCCCCACAGCCGAACTTAGTTTAACATAGGAACCTATGGGAAATTCACATAAAAATCTTCTTGTCTGGAACCAGTTGCTCAATTGGAACCAAACTTTGATAAAATAGTCATTGGATGGTCCTCTTCCAAAATTGTGTCTGGTGGTCCCGCCCTCTGACCAAGATGGCTGCACAGCTGTACTTAGTTTAACATAGACCCCTATGGGAAATTCACATAAAAACCATCTTGTCTGGAACCAGTAGCACAATTAGAACCAAACTTTGATGGAATAGTCATTGGATGGTCCTCTTCCAAAATTGTGTCCGGCAGTTGCGTTCTCCCGCCAAGATGGCCGCCACAGTGCAGTTGCGTTGTTATTGAAAGCAGCTTTGATCCAGGTGAGCGATTACAGGCTCCTAGAAGCCTCTGGTTTAAACCAATTAATTGTATATACATGTACCATATGAAAACTGGCGTTTTCCAAACTGACTAAAATCACACCTCTCACTTTCTCCCCCTTTTATCAATACAATGTATGTCACGACGTGACCTATCAGTAAAAGGTGGAACAAGTGAGAGATGTTATCGTACGAGGCGTGGACGGACGGACAAACAGCGGTATGCCATAATAAGCCCGTATTTTGACGGGCGTATAAAAATGAATGGCCCATATCCTGAAATTACGAATATATCATTTTTGGCCAAATTATTTTTCAAAACTTTCATCAGTTTAAAGCATTTGTCGGATTATCGGACTGTCGGACTATCGGACTGTCGGATTATAGCTACGGCCCCATCATGTCAATTTAGAATATTTCTTACATTCTGATGATTGGTTGCCATGGCAACAACCTTTACCTTTTGGGTTAAAAAATGTCATTTTAGGTTGTGTGATAGTCTCTTCTATTGAAAGAATTAATATGATTAAATTCTGACATGGGGCCAATTTTGGTAGTTAGTGAACCTAGCCCTTTTAATTGATATAGTAGTTGTTTTGGTTAATTACATGTATAATAATACATGGAGTTCGTATTTCACAACTCATACGTTACGCTTGCACTAGCAGTTTGTATTCAGGTTTGTATTTCACAACTCATACGTTATGCTTGCACAAGCAGTTTGTATTCAGGTTTTATTTTACAACGTTATCGTTTTCCGAGTACTAAGCTATGCGGCCAAGGACTTTTAAAGAATCATTTCATCTTGTATTTCAAACAGTTTTAGTCACTTGCAAACATATTACGAAAGATGGTAGTCACACTTAGATATTGGTTCCACTGGTTGGTTCAAAGTTGACTGTTCCTGTAATATATCGTATGATGGCCTTGACTGGTGTCTAATAATTGAATGATAGTTGAGGCTCTCTTTAATAGAACCAATACTAAGCATATGACAACTTCTGTTTCATGAAGATTATGTATGTTATGTATAAAGTTCAAGATTAGTTCCTTCTCAATAACAACGCTACTCACCCAGTTATATGTGAGGGTTGACATTTTACGAGTGCCACTAGTGGAGCAGGAACAGCTTACCCTTCCGGAGCACCCAAGTTCACCTCCGGTGTTTAGTGGGGTTCGTGTTACTTGATCTTTAGTTTTATGTGTATGTTTTGTAAATCGTTGTTTGTAGGGGGGTGCATGTCTTGTTTACGTTATTTGTGTTTGTTTGCATATAGTGGTGTCCAACGTTAACACTTATTGTGTTGTGTTATTCTTCGTATTGTGTACCCTATGTTGTCAGTTTCTCAGGATTGTCCATTTCTGATTGCTCCTTGTGTATTCTCTAATGTTTGTTGTCCTTGACTTGTGTCCTGTGTTCCCTATGTTGTCAGTTTCTCAGGATTGTCCATTTCTGATTGCTCCTTGTGTATTCTCTAATGTTTGTTGTCCTAGACTTGTGTCCTGTGTTCCCTATGTTGTCAGTTTCTCAGGATTGTCCATTTCTGATTGCTCCTTGTGTATTCTCTAATGTTTGTTGTCCTTGACTTGTGTCCTGTGTTCCCTATGTTGTCAGTTTCTCAGGATTGTCCATTTCTGATTGCTCCTTGTGTATTCTCTAATGTTTGTTGTCCTTGAATTGTATCCTGTGTGCCTTAAGTTGCCAGTTTCTCTGGATTGTCCATTTCTGATTGCTCATTGTGTATTGTCTAATGTTTGTTGTCCTTGACTTGTGTCTTGTGTACCCTATAATGCCAGTTTCTCTGGATTGTCCATTTTTGATTGCTCGTTCGGTAATCTCTATCGTTTGTTGTCCTTGACTTGTGTCCTTTGTACCCTATGTTGCCAGTTTTTCTGGATTGTCCATTTCTGATTGCTCCTTGTGTATTCTCTAATGTTTGTTGTCCTGCGTACCCTATGTTGCCAGTTTCTCTGGATTGTCCATTTCTGATTGCTCGTTCGGTATTCTCTATCGTTTGTTGTCCTCGACTTGTGTCCCGTGTACCCTATGTTGTCAGTTTCTCAGGATTGTCCATTTCTGATTGCTCCTTGTGTATTCTCTAATGTTTGTTGTCCTTGACTTGTGTCCTGTGTACCCTATGTTGCCAGTTTCTCTGGATTGTCCATTTCTGATTGCTCGTTGTATATTCTCTAATGTTTGTTGTACTTGACTTGTGTCTTGTGTACCCTATGTTGCCAGTTTCTCTGGATTGTCCATTTCTGATTGCTCGTTCGGTATTGTCTATCGTTTGTTGTCCTTGACTTGTGTCCTGTGTACCCTATGTTGCCAGTTTTTCTGGATTGTCCATTTCTGATTGCTCCTTGTGTATTCTCTAATGTTTGTTGTCCTGCGTACCCTATGTTGCCAGTTTCTCTGGATTGTCCATTTCTGATTGCTCGTTCGGTATTCTCTATCGTTTGTTGTCCTCGACTTGTGTCCTGTGTACCCGATGTTGTCAGTTTCTCAGGATTGTCCATTTCTGATTGCTCCTTGTGTATTCTCTATCGTTTGTTGTCCTCAACTTGTGTCCTGTGTTCCCTATGTTGTCAGTTTCTCAGGATTGTCCATTTCTGATTGCTCCTTGTGTATTCTCTATCGTTTGTTGTCCTCGACTTGTGTCCTGTGTACCCTATGTTGCCAGTTTCTCAGGATTGTCCATTTCTGATTGCTCCTTGTGTATTCTCTATCGTTTGTTGTCCTCGACTTGTGTCCTGTGTACCCTATGTTGCCAGTTTCTCAGGATTGTCCATTTCTGATTTCTCCTTGTGTATTCTCTATCGTTTGTTGTCCTCGACTTGTGTCCTGTGTACCCTATGTTGCCAGTTTCTCAGGATTGTCAATTTCTGATTGCTCCTTGTGTATTCTCTAATGTTTGTTGACCTCGACTTGTGTCCTTTGTACCCTATGTTGCCAATTTCTCTGGATTGTCCATTTCTGATTGCTCCTTGTGTATTCTCTACTGTTTGTTGTCCTCGACTTGTGTCCTGTGTACCCTATGTTGCCAGTTTCTCAGGATTGTCCATTTCTGATTGCTCCTTGTGTATTCTCTAATGTTTGTTGTCCTTGACTTGTGTCCTGTGTACCCTATGTTGCCAATTTCTCTGGATTGTCCATTTCTGATTGCTCATTGTGTATTCTCTAATGTTTGATGTCCTTGACTTGTGTCTTGTGTACCCTATAATGCCAGTTTCTCTGGATTGTCCATTTTTGATTGCTCGTTCGGTAATCTCTATCGTTTGTTGTCCTTGACTTGTGTCCTGTGTACCCTATGTTGCCAGTTTTTCTGGATTGTCCATTTCTGATTGCTCCTTGTGTATTCTCTAATGTTTGTTGTCCTGTGTACCCTATGTTGCCAGTTTCTCTGGATTGTCCATTTCTGATTGCTCGTTCGGTATTCTCTATCGTTTGTTGTCCTCGACTTGTGTCCGGTGTACCCTATGTTGTCAGTTTCTCAGGATTGTCCATTTCTGATTGCTCCTTGTGTATTCTCTAATGTTTGTTGTCCTTGACTTGTGTCCTGTGTACCCTATGTTGCCAGTTTCTCTGGATTGTCTATTTCTGATTGCTCGTTGTATATTCTCTAATGTTTGATGTCCTTGACTTTTGTCCTGTGTACCCTATGTTGTCAGTTTCTCAGATTGTCCATTTCTGATTGCTCCTTGTGTATTCTCTATCGTTTGTTGTCCTCGACTTGTGTCCTGTGTACCCTATGTTGCCAGTTTCTCAGGATTGTCCATTTCTGATTGCTCCTTGTGTATTCTCTATCGTTTGTTGCCCTCGACTTGTGTCCTGTGTACCCTATGTTGCCAGTTTCTCAGGATTGTCCATTTCTGATTGCTCCTTGTGTATTCTCTATCGTTTGTTGTCCTCGACTTGTGTCCTGTGTACCCTATGTTGCCAGTTTCTCAGGATTGTCAATTTCTGATTGCTCCTTGTGTATTCTCTAATGTATGTTGACCTCGACTTGTGTCCTGTGTACCCTATGTTGCCAGTTTCTCTGGATTGTCCATTTCTGATTGCTCCTTGTGTATTCTCAACTGTTTGTTGTCCTCGACTTGTGTCCTGTGTACCCTATGTTACCAGTTTCTCAGGATTGTCCATTTCTGATTGCTCCTTGTGTATTCTCTATCGTTTGTTGTCCTCAACTTGTGTCTTGTGTACCCTATGTTGCCAGTTTCTCTGGATTGTCCATTTCTGATTGCTCGTTCAGTATTTTCTATCGTTTGTTGTCCTCGACTTGTGTCCTGTGTACCCTATGTTGCCAGTTTCTCAGGATTGTCCATTTCTGATTGCTCCTTGTGTATTCTCTAATGTTTGTTGTCCTTGACTTGTGTCCTGTGTTCCCTATGTTGCCAGTTTCTCAGGATTGTCCATTTCTGATTGCTCCTTTTGTATTCTCTAATGTTTGTTGTCCTTGACTTGTGTCCTGTGTACCCTATGTTGCCAGTTTCTCTGGATTGTCCATTTCTGATTGCTCGTTGTATATTCTCTAATGTTTGTTGTCCTTGACTTGTGTCTTGTGTACCCTATGTTGCCAGTTTCTCTGGATTGTCCATTTCTGATTGCTCGTTCAGTATTCTCTATCGTTTGTTGTCCTTGACTTGTGTCCTGTGTACCCTATGTTGCCAGTTTTTCTGGATTGTCCATTTCTGATTGCTCCTTGTGTATTCTCTAATGTTTGTTGTCCTGCGTACCCTATGTTGCCAGTTTCTCTGGATTGTCCATTTCTGATTGCTCGTTCGGTATTCTCTATCGTTTGTTGTCCTCAACTTGTGTCCTGTTGTCAGTTTCTCAGGATTGTCCATTTCTGATTGCTCCTTGTGTATTCTCTATCATTTGTTGTCCTCAACTTGTGTCCTGTGTTCCCTATGTTGTCAGTTTCTCAGGATTGTCCATTTCTGATTGCTCCTTGTGTATTCTCTATCGTTTGTTGTCCTTGACTTGTGTCCTGTGTACCCTATGTTGCCAGTTTCTCAGGATTGTCCATTTCTGATTGCTCCTTGTGTATTCTCTATCGTTTGTTGTCCTCGACTTGTGTCCTGTGTACCCTATGTTGCCAGTTTCTCAGGATTGTCCATTTCTGATTGCTCCTTGTGTATTCTCTATCGTTTGTTGTCCTCGACTTGTGTCCTGTGTACCCTATGTTGCCAGTTTCTCAGGATTGTCAATTTCTGATTGCTCCTTGTGTATTCTCTAATGTTTGTTGACCTCGACTTGTGTCCTTTGTACCCTATGTTGCCAGTTTCTCTGGATTGTCCATTTCTGATTGCTCCTTGTGTATTCTCTACTGTTTGTTGTCCTCGACTTGTGTCCTGTGTACCCTATGTTGCCAGTTTCTCAGGATTGTCCATTTCTGATTGCTCCTTGTGTATTCTCTAATGTTTGTTGTCCTCGACTTGTGTCCTGTGTACCCTATGTTGCCAATTTCTCTGGATTGTCCATTTCTGATTGCTCATTGTGTATTCTCTAATGTTTGTTGTCCTTGACTTGTGTCTTGTGTACCCTATAATGCCAGTTTCTCTGGATTGTCCATTTTTGATTGCTCGTTCGTTAATCTCTATCGTTTGTTGTCCTTGACTTGTGTCCTGTGTTCCCTATGTTGCCAGTTTTTCTGGATTGTCCATTTCTGATTGCTCCTTGTGTATTCTCTAATGTTTGTTGTCCTGCGTACCCTATGTTGCCAGTTTCTCTGGATTGTCCATTTCTGATTGCTCGTTCGGTATTCTCTATCGTTTGTTGTCCTCGACTTGTGTCCGGTGTACCCTATGTTGTCAGTTTCTCAGGATTGTCCATTTCTGATTGCTCCTTGTGTATTCTCTATTGTTTGTTGTCCTTGACTTGTGTCCTGTGTACCCTATGTTGCCAGTTTCTCAGGATTGTCCATTTCTGATTGCTCGTTGTATATTCTCTAATGTTTGTTGTCCTTGACTTGTGTCTTGTGTACCCTATGTTGCCAGTTTTTCTGGATTGTCCATTTCTGATTGCTCCTTGTGTATTCTCTAATGTTTGTTGTCCTTGACTTGTGTCCTGTGTACCCTATGTTGCCAGTTTTTCTGGATTGTCCATTTCTGATTGCTCCTTGTGTATTCTCTAATGTTTGTTGTCCTGCGTACCCTATGTTGCCAGTTTCTCTGGATTGTCCATTTCTGATTGCTCGTTCGGTATTCTCTATCGTTTGTTGTCCTCGACTTGTGTCCTGTGTACCCTATGTTGTCAGTTTCTCAGATTGTCCATTTCTGATTGCTCCTTGTGTATTCTCTATCGTTTGTTGTCCTCGACTTGTGTCCTGTGTACCCTATGTTGCCAGTTTCTCAGGATTGTCCATTTCTGATTGCTCCTTGTGTATTCTCTATCGTTTGTTGTCCTCGACTTGTGTCCTGTGTACCCTATGTTGCCAGTTTCTCAGGATTGTCAATTTCTGATTGCTCCTTGTGTATTCTCTAATGTTTGTTGACCTCGACTTGTGTCCTTTGTACCCTATGTTGCCAATTTCTCTGGATTGTCCATTTCTGATTGCTCCTTGTGTATTCTCTACTGTTTGTTGTCCTCGACTTGTGTCCTGTGTACCCTATGTTGCCAGTTTCTCAGGATTGTCCATTTCTGATTGCTCCTTGTGTATTCTCTAATGTTTGTTGTCCTTGACTTGTGTCCTGTGTACCCTATGTTGCCAATTTCTCTGGATTGTCCATTTCTGATTGCTCATTGTGTATTCTCTAATGTTTGATGTCCTTGACTTGTGTCTTGTGTACCCTATAATGCCAGTTTCTCTGGATTGTCCATTTTTGATTGCTCGTTCGGTAATCTCTATCGTTTGTTGTCCTTGACTTGTGTCCTGTGTACCCTATGTTGCCAGTTTTTCTGGATTGTCCATTTCTGATTGCTCCTTGTGTATTCTCTAATGTTTGTTGTCCTGTGTACCCTATGTTGCCAGTTTCTCTGGATTGTCCATTTCTGATTGCTCGTTCGGTATTCTCTATCGTTTGTTGTCCTCGACTTGTGTCCGGTGTACCCTATGTTGTCAGTTTCTCAGGATTGTCCATTTCTGATTGCTCCTTGTGTATTCTCTAATGTTTGTTGTCCTTGACTTGTGTCCTGTGTACCCTATGTTGCCAGTTTCTCTGGATTGTCCATTTCTGATTGCTCGTTGTATATTCTCTAATGTTTGTTGTCCTTGACTTGTGTCCTGTGTACCCTATGTTGTCAGTTTCTCAGATTGTCCATTTCTGATTGCTCCTTGTGTATTCTCTATCGTTTGTTGTCCTCGACTTGTGTCCTGTGTACCCTATGTTGCCAGTTTCTCAGGATTGTCCATTTCTGATTGCTCCTTGTGTATTCTCTATCGTTTGTTGCCCTCGACTTGTGTCCTGTGTACCCTATGTTGCCAGTTTCTCAGGATTGTCCATTTCTGATTGCTCCTTGTGTATTCTCTATCGTTTGTTGTCCTCGACTTGTGTCCTGTGTACCCTATGTTGCCAGTTTCTCAGGATTGTCAATTTCTGATTGCTCCTTGTGTATTCTCTAATGTATGTTGACCTCGACTTGTGTCCTGTGTACCCTATGTTGCCAGTTTCTCTGGATTGTCCATTTCTGATTGCTCCTTGTGTATTCTCAACTGTTTGTTGTCCTCGACTTGTGTCCTGTGTACCCTATGTTACCAGTTTCTCAGGATTGTCCATTTCT
Source organism: Bathymodiolus brooksi (assembly GCA_963680875.1). Classification (NCBI taxonomy): domain Eukaryota; kingdom Metazoa; phylum Mollusca; class Bivalvia; order Mytilida; family Modiolidae; genus Bathymodiolus; species Bathymodiolus brooksi. The sequence goes on along the minus strand of OY804580.1, from coordinate 122,263,547 downwards.
GATTGCTCCTTGTGTATTCTCTATCGTTTGTTGTCCTCAACTTATGTCCTGTGTTCCCTATGTTGTCAGTTTCTCAGGATTGTCCATTTATGATTGCTCCTTGTGTATTCTCTAATGTTTGTTGTCCTTGACTTGTGTCTTGTGTACCCTATGTTGCCAGTTTCTCTGGATTGTCCATTTCTGATTGCTCGTTCAGTATTTTCTATCGTTTGTTGTCCTCGACTTGTGTCCTGTGTACCCTATGTTGCCAGTTTCTCAGGATTGTCCATTTCTGATTGCTCCTTGTGTATTCTCTAATGTTTGTTGTCCTTGACTTGTGTCCTGTGTTCCCTATGTTGCCAGTTTCTCAGGATTGTCCATTTCTGATTGCTCCTTTTGTATTCTCTAATGTTTGTTGTCCTTGACTTGTGTCCTGTGTACCCTATGTTGCCAGTTTCTCTGGATTGTCCATTTCTGATTGCTCGTTGTATATTCTCTAATGTTTGTTGTCCTTGACTTGTGTCTTGTGTACCCTATGTTGCCAGTTTCTCTGGATTGTCCATTTCTGATTGCTCGTTCAGTATTCTCTATCGTTTGTTGTCCTTGACTTGTGTCCTGTGTACCCTATGTTGCCAGTTTTTCTGGATTGTCCATTTCTGATTGCTCCTTGTGTATTCTCTAATGTTTGTTGTCCTGCGTACCCTATGTTGCCAGTTTCTCTGGATTGTCCATTTCTGATTGCTCGTTCGGTATTCTCTATCGTTTGTTGTCCTCAACTTGTGTCCTGTGTACCCTATGTTGTCAGTTTCTCAGGATTGTCCATTTCTGATTGCTCCTTGTGTATTCTCTATCATTTGTTGTCCTCAACTTGTGTCCTGTGTTCCCTATGTTGTCAGTTTCTCAGGATTGTCCATTTCTGATTGCTCCTTGTGTATTCTCTATCGTTTGTTGTCCTCGACTTGTGTCCTGTGTACCCTATGTTGCCAGTTTCTCAGGATTGTCAATTTCTGATTGCTCCTTGTGTATTCTCTAATGTATGTTGACCTCGACTTGTGTCCTGTGTACCCTATGTTGCCAGTTTCTCTGGATTGTCCATTTCTGATTGCTCCTTGTGTATTCTCAACTGTTTGTTGTCCTCGACTTGTGTCCTGTGTACCCTATGTTACCAGTTTCTCAGGATTGTCCATTTCTGATTGCTCCTTGTGTATTCTCTATCGTTTGTTGTCCTCAACTTGTGTCTTGTGTACCCTATGTTGCCAGTTTCTCTGGATTGTCCATTTCTGATTGCTCGTTCAGTATTTTCTATCGTTTGTTGTCCTCGACTTGTGTCCTGTGTACCCTATGTTGCCAGTTTCTCAGGATTGTCCATTTCTGATTGCTCCTTGTGTATTCTCTAATGTTTGTTGTCCTTGACTTGTGTCCTGTGTTCCCTATGTTGCCAGTTTCTCAGGATTGTCCATTTCTGATTGCTCCTTTTGTATTCTCTAATGTTTGTTGTCCTTGACTTGTGTCCTGTGTACCCTATGTTGCCAGTTTCTCTGGATTGTCCATTTCTGATTGCTCGTTGTATATTCTCTAATGTTTGTTGTCCTTGACTTGTGTCTTGTGTACCCTATGTTGCCAGTTTCTCTGGATTGTCCATTTCTGATTGCTCGTTCAGTATTCTCTATCGTTTGTTGTCCTTGACTTGTGTCCTGTGTACCCTATGTTGCCAGTTTTTCTGGATTGTCCATTTCTGATTGCTCCTTGTGTATTCTCTAATGTTTGTTGTCCTGCGTACCCTATGTTGCCAGTTTCTCTGGATTGTCCATTTCTGATTGCTCGTTCGGTATTCTCTATCGTTTGTTGTCCTCAACTTGTGTCCTGTTGTCAGTTTCTCAGGATTGTCCATTTCTGATTGCTCCTTGTGTATTCTCTATCATTTGTTGTCCTCAACTTGTGTCCTGTGTTCCCTATGTTGTCAGTTTCTCAGGATTGTCCATTTCTGATTGCTCCTTGTGTATTCTCTATCGTTTGTTGTCCTTGACTTGTGTCCTGTGTACCCTATGTTGCCAGTTTCTCAGGATTGTCCATTTCTGATTGCTCCTTGTGTATTCTCTATCGTTTGTTGTCCTCGACTTGTGTCCTGTGTACCCTATGTTGCCTGTTTCTCAGGATTGTCCATTTCTGATTGCTCCTTGTGTATTCTCTATCGTTTGTTGTCCTCGACTTGTGTCCTGTGTACCCTATGTTGCCAGTTTCTCAGGATTGTCAATTTCTGATTGCTCCTTGTGTATTCTCTAATGTTTGTTGACCTCGACTTGTGTCCTTTGTACCCTATGTTGCCAGTTTCTCTGGATTGTCCATTTCTGATTGCTCCTTGTGTATTCTCTACTGTTTGTTGTCCTCGACTTGTGTCCTGTGTACCCTATGTTGCCAGTTTCTCAGGATTGTCCATTTCTGATTGCTCCTTGTGTATTCTCTAATGTTTGTTGTCCTCGACTTGTGTCCTGTGTACCCTATGTTGCCAATTTCTCTGGATTGTCCATTTCTGATTGCTCATTGTGTATTCTCTAATGTTTGTTGTCCTTGACTTGTGTCTTGTGTACCCTATAATGCCAGTTTCTCTGGATTGTCCATTTTTGATTGCTCGTTCGTTAATCTCTATCGTTTGTTGTCCTTGACTTGTGTCCTGTGTTCCCTATGTTGCCAGTTTTTCTGGATTGTCCATTTCTGATTGCTCCTTGTGTATTCTCTAATGTTTGTTGTCCTGCGTACCCTATGTTGCCAGTTTCTCTGGATTGTCCATTTCTGATTGCTCGTTCGGTATTCTCTATCGTTTGTTGTCCTCGACTTGTGTCCGGTGTACCCTATGTTGTCAGTTTCTCAGGATTGTCCATTTCTGATTGCTCCTTGTGTATTCTCTATTGTTTGTTGTCCTTGACTTGTGTCCTGTGTACCCTATGTTGCCAGTTTCTCAGGATTGTCCATTTCTGATTGCTCGTTGTATATTCTCTAATGTTTGTTGTCCTTGACTTGTGTCTTGTGTACCCTATGTTGCCAGTTTTTCTGGATTGTCCATTTCTGATTGCTCCTTGTGTATTCTCTAATGTTTGTTGTCCTTGACTTGTGTCCTGTGTACCCTATGTTGCCAGTTTTTCTGGATTGTCCATTTCTGATTGCTCCTTGTGTATTCTCTAATGTTTGTTGTCCTGCGTACCCTATGTTGCCAGTTTCTCTGGATTGTCCATTTCTGATTGCTCGTTCGGTATTCTCTATCGTTTGTTGTCCTCGACTTGTGTCCTGTGTACCCTATGTTGTCAGTTTCTCAGATTGTCCATTTCTGATTGCTCCTTGTGTATTCTCTATCGTTTGTTGTCCTCGACTTGTGTCCTGTGTACCCTATGTTGCCAGTTTCTCAGGATTGTCCATTTCTGATTGCTCCTTGTGTATTCTCTATCGTTTGTTGTCCTCGACTTGTGTCCTGTGTACCCTATGTTGCCAGTTTCTCAGGATTGTCCATTTCTGATTGCTCCTTGTGTATTCTCTATCGTTTGTTGTCCTCGACTTGTGTCCTGTGTACCCTATGTTGCCAGTTTCTCAGGATTGTCAATTTCTGATTGCTCCTTGTGTATTCTCTAATGTTTGTTGACCTCGACTTGTGTCCTTTGTACCCTATGTTGCCAATTTCTCTGGATTGTCCATTTCTGATTGCTCCTTGTGTATTCTCTACTGTTTGTTGTCCTCGACTTGTGTCCTGTGTACCCTATGTTGCCAGTTTCTCAGGATTGTCCATTTCTGATTGCTCCTTGTGTATTCTCTAATGTTTGTTGTCCTTGACTTGTGTCCTGTGTACCCTATGTTGCCAATTTCTCTGGATTGTCCATTTCTGATTGCTCATTGTGTATTCTCTAATGTTTGATGTCCTTGACTTGTGTCTTGTGTACCCTATAATGCCAGTTTCTCTGGATTGTCCATTTTTGATTGCTCGTTCGGTAATCTCTATCGTTTGTTGTCCTTGACTTGTGTCCTGTGTACCCTATGTTGCCAGTTTTTCTGGATTGTCCATTTCTGATTGCTCCTTGTGTATTCTCTAATGTTTGTTGTCCTGTGTACCCTATGTTGCCAGTTTCTCTGGATTGTCCATTTCTGATTGCTCGTTCGGTATTCTCTATCGTTTGTTGTCCTCGACTTGTGTCCGGTGTACCCTATGTTGTCAGTTTCTCAGGATTGTCCATTTCTGATTGCTCCTTGTGTATTCTCTAATGTTTGTTGTCCTTGACTTGTGTCCTGTGTACCCTATGTTGCCAGTTTCTCTGGATTGTCCATTTCTGATTGCTCGTTGTATATTCTCTAATGTTTGTTGTCCTTGACTTGTGTCCTGTGTACCCTATGTTGTCAGTTTCTCAGATTGTCCATTTCTGATTGCTCCTTGTGTATTCTCTATCGTTTGTTGTCCTCGACTTGTGTCCTGTGTACCCTATGTTGCCAGTTTCTCAGGATTGTCCATTTCTGATTGCTCCTTGTGTATTCTCTATCGTTTGTTGCCCTCGACTTGTGTCCTGTGTACCCTATGTTGCCAGTTTCTCAGGATTGTCCATTTCTGATTGCTCCTTGTGTATTCTCTATCGTTTGTTGTCCTCGACTTGTGTCCTGTGTACCCTATGTTGCCAGTTTCTCAGGATTGTCAATTTCTGATTGCTCCTTGTGTATTCTCTAATGTATGCTGACCTCGACTTGTGTCCTGTGTACCCTATGTTGCCAGTTTCTCTGGATTGTCCATTTCTGATTGCTCCTTGTGTATACTCAACTGTTTGTTGTCCTCGACTTGTGTCCTGTGTACCCTATGTTACCAGTTTCTCAGGATTGTCCATTTCTGATTGCTCCTTGTGTATTCTCTATCGTTTGTTGTCCTCAACTTATGTCCTGTGTTCCCTATGTTGTCAGTTTCTCAGGATTGTCCATTTATGATTGCTCCTTGTGTATTCTCTAATGTTTGTTGTCCTTGACTTGTGTCTTGTGTACCCTATGTTGCCAGTTTCTCTGGATTGTCCATTTCTGATTGCTCGTTCAGTATTTTCTATCGTTTGTTGTCCTCGACTTGTGTCCTGTGTACCCTATGTTGCCAGTTTCTCAGGATTGTCCATTTCTGATTGCTCCTTGTGTATTCTCTAATGTTTGTTGTCCTTGACTTGTGTCCTGTGTTCCCTATGTTGCCAGTTTCTCAGGATTGTCCATTTCTGATTGCTCCTTTTGTATTCTCTAATGTTTGTTGTCCTTGACTTGTGTCCTGTGTACCCTATGTTGCCAGTTTCTCTGGATTGTCCATTTCTGATTGCTCGTTGTATATTCTCTAATGTTTGTTGTCCTTGACTTGTGTCTTGTGTACCCTATGTTGCCAGTTTCTCTGGATTGTCCATTTCTGATTGCTCGTTCAGTATTCTCTATCGTTTGTTGTCCTTGACTTGTGTCCTGTGTACCCTATGTTGCCAGTTTTTCTGGATTGTCCATTTCTGATTGCTCCTTGTGTATTCTCTAATGTTTGTTGTCCTGCGTACCCTATGTTGCCAGTTTCTCTGGATTGTCCATTTCTGATTGCTCGTTCGGTATTCTCTATCGTTTGTTGTCCTCAACTTGTGTCCTGTGTACCCTATGTTGTCAGTTTCTCAGGATTGTCCATTTCTGATTGCTCCTTGTGTATTCTCTATCATTTGTTGTCCTCAACTTGTGTCCTGTGTTCCCTATGTTGTCAGTTTCTCAGGATTGTCCATTTCTGATTGCTCCTTGTGTATTCTCTATCGTTTGTTGTCCTTGACTTGTGTCCTGTGTACCCTATGTTGCCAGTTTCTCAGGATTGTCCATTTCTGATTGCTCCTTGTGTATTCTCTATCGTTTGTTGTCCTCGACTTGTGTCCTGTGTACCCTATGTTGCCAGTTTCTCAGGATTGTCCATTTCTGATTGCTCCTTGTGTATTCTCTATCGTTTGTTGTCCTCGACTTGTGTCCTGTGTACCCTATGTTGCCAGTTTCTCAGGATTGTCAATTTCTGATTGCTCCTTGTGTATTCTCTAATGTTTGTTGACCTCGACTTGTGTCCTTTGTACCCTATGTTGCCAGTTTCTCTGGATTGTCCATTTCTGATTGCTCCTTGTGTATTCTCTACTGTTTGTTGTCCTCGACTTGTGTCCTGTGTACCCTATGTTGCCAGTTTCTCAGGATTGTCCATTTCTGATTGCTCCTTGTGTATTCTCTAATGTTTGTTGTCCTCGACTTGTGTCCTGTGTACCCTATGTTGCCAATTTCTCTGGATTGTCCATTTCTGATTGCTCATTGTGTATTCTCTAATGTTTGTTGTCCTTGACTTGTGTCTTGTGTACCCTATAATGCCAGTTTCTCTGGATTGTCCATTTTTGATTGCTCGTTCGTTAATCTCTATCGTTTGTTGTCCTTGACTTGTGTCCTGTGTTCCCTATGTTGCCAGTTTTTCTGGATTGTCCATTTCTGATTGCTCCTTGTGTATTCTCTAATGTTTGTTGTCCTGCGTACCCTATGTTGCCAGTTTCTCTGGATTGTCCATTTCTGATTGCTCGTTCGGTATTCTCTATCGTTTGTTGTCCTCGACTTGTGTCCGGTGTACCCTATGTTGTCAGTTTCTCAGGATTGTCCATTTCTGATTGCTCGTTCGGTATTCTCTATCGTTTGTTGTCCTCGACTTGTGTCCGGTGTACCCTATGTTGTCAGTTTCTCAGGATTGTCCATTTCTGATTGCTCCTTGTGTATTCTCTATTGTTTGTTGTCCTTGACTTGTGTCCTGTGTACCCTATGTTGCCAGTTTCTCAGGATTGTCCATTTCTGATTGCTCGTTGTATATTCTCTAATGTTTGTTGTCCTTGACTTGTGTCTTGTGTACCCTATGTTGCCAGTTTCTCTGGATTGTCCATTTGTGATTGCTCGTTCGGTATTCTCTATCATTTGTTGTCCTTGACTTGTGTCCTGTGTACCCTATGTTGCCAGTTTTTCTGGATTGTCCATTTCTGATTGCTCCTTGTGTATTCTCTATCATTTGTTGTCCTTGACTTGTGTCCTGTGTACCCTATGTTGCCAGTTTTTCTGGATTGTCCATTTCTGATTGCTCCTTGTGTATTCTCTAATGTTTGTTGTCCTGCGTACCCTATGTTGCCAGTTTCTCTGGATTGTCCATTTCTGATTGCTCGTTCGGTATTCTCTATCGTTTGTTGTCCTCGACTTGTGTCCTGTGTACCCTATGTTGTCAGTTTCTCAGATTGTCCATTTCTGATTGCTCCTTGTGTATTCTCTATCGTTTGTTGTCCTCGACTTGTGTCCTGTGTACCCTATGTTGCCAGTTTCTCAGGATTGTCCATTTCTGATTGCTCCTTGTGTATTCTCTATCGTTTGTTGTCCTCGACTTGTGTCCTGTGTACCCTATGTTGCCAGTTTCTCAGGATTGTCCATTTCTGATTGCTCCTTGTGTATTCTCTATCGTTTGTTGTCCTCGACTTGTGTCCTGTGTACCCTATGTTGCCAGTTTCTCAGGATTGTCAATTTCTGATTGCTCCTTGTGTATTCTCTAATGTTTGTTGACCTCGACTTGTGTCCTGTGTACCCTATGTTGCCAGTTTCTCTGGATTGTCCATTTCTGATTGCTCCTTGTGTATTCTCTACTGTTTGTTGTCCTCAACTTGTGTCCTGTGTACCCTATGTTGCCAGTTTCTCAGGATTGTCCATTTCTGATTGCTCCTTGTGTATTCTCTATCGTTTGTTGTCCTCAACTTGTGTCCTGTGTTCCCTATGTTGTCAGTTTCTCAGGATTGTCCATTTATGATTGCTCCTTGTGTATTCTCTAATGTTTGTTGTCCTGCGTACCCTATGTTGCCAGTTTCTCTGGATTGTCCATTTCTGATTGCTCGTTCGGTATTCTCTATCGTTTGTTGTCCTCGACTTGTGTCCGGTGTACCCTATGTTGTCAGTTTCTCAGGATTGTCCATTTCTGATTGCTCCTTGTGTATTCTCTATTGTTTGTTGTCCTTGACTTGTGTCCTGTGTACCCTATGTTGCCAGTTTCTCAGGATTGTCCATTTCTGATTGCTCGTTGTATATTCTCTAATGTTTGTTGTCCTTGACTTGTGTCTTGTGTACCCTATGTTGCCAGTTTCTCTGGATTGTCCATTTGTGATTGCTCGTTCGGTATTCTCTATCATTTGTTGTCCTTGACTTGTGTCCTGTGTACCCTATGTTGCCAGTTTTTCTGGATTGTCCATTTCTGATTGCTCCTTGTGTATTCTCTAATGTTTGTTGTCCTGCGTACCCTATGTTGCCAGTTTCTCTGGATTGTCCATTTCTGATTGCTCGTTCGGTATTCTCTATCGTTTGTTGTCCTCGACTTGTGTCCTGTGTACCCTATGTTGTCAGTTTCTCAGATTGTCCATTTCTGATTGCTCCTTGTGTATTCTCTATCGTTTGTTGTCCTCGACTTGTGTCCTGTGTACCCTATGTTGCCAGTTTCTCAGGATTGTCCATTTCTGATTGCTCCTTGTGTATTCTCTATCGTTTGTTGTCCTCGACCTGTGTCCTGTGTACCCTATGTTGCCAGTTTCTCAGGATTGTCAATTTCTGATTGCTCCTTGTGTATTCTCTAATGTATGTTGACCTCGACTTGTGTCCTGTGTACCCTATGTTGCCAGTTTCTCTGGATTGTCCATTTCTGATTGCTCCTTGTGTATTCTCAACTGTTTGTTGTCCTCGACTTGTGTCCTGTGTACCCTATGTTACCAGTTTCTCAGGATTGTCCATTTCTGATTGCTCCTTGTGTATTCTCTATCGTTTGTTGTCCTCAACTTATGTCCTGTGTTCCCTATGTTGTCAGTTTCTCAGGATTGTCCATTTATGATTGCTCCTTGTGTATTCTCTAATGTTTGTTGTCCTTGACTTGTGTCTTGTGTACCCTATGTTGCCAGTTTCTCTGGATTGTCCATTTCTGATTGCTCGTTCAGTATTTTCTATCGTTTGTTGTCCTCGACTTGTGTCCTGTGTACCCTATGTTGCCAGTTTCTCAGGATTGTCCATTTCTGATTGCTCCTTGTGTATTCTCTAATGTTTGTTGTCCTTGACTTGTGTCCTGTGTTCCCTATGTTGCCAGTTTCTCAGGATTGTCCATTTCTGATTGCTCCTTTTGTATTCTCTAATGTTTGTTGTCCTTGACTTGTGTCCTGTGTACCCTATGTTGCCAGTTTCTCTGGATTGTCCATTTCTGATTGCTCGTTGTATATTCTCTAATGTTTGTTGTCCTTGACTTGTGTCTTGTGTACCCTATGTTGCCAGTTTCTCTGGATTGTCCATTTCTGATTGCTCGTTCAGTATTCTCTATCGTTTGTTGTCCTTGACTTGTGTCCTGTGTACCCTATGTTGCCAGTTTTTCTGGATTGTCCATTTCTGATTGCTCCTTGTGTATTCTCTAATGTTTGTTGTCCTGCGTACCCTATGTTGCCAGTTTCTCTGGATTGTCCATTTCTGATTGCTCGTTCGGTATTCTCTATCGTTTGTTGTCCTCAACTTGTGTCCTGTGTACCCTATGTTGTCAGTTTCTCAGGATTGTCCATTTCTGATTGCTCCTTGTGTATTCTCTATCATTTGTTGTCCTCAACTTGTGTCCTGTGTTCCCTATGTTGTCAGTTTCTCAGGATTGTCCATTTCTGATTGCTCCTTGTGTATTCTCTATCGTTTGTTGTCCTTGACTTGTGTCCTGTGTACCCTATGTTGCCAGTTTCTCAGGATTGTCCATTTCTGATTGCTCCTTGTGTATTCTCTAATGTTTGTTGACCTCGACTTGTGTCCTTTGTACCCTATGTTGCCAGTTTCTCTGGATTGTCCATTTCTGATTGCTCCTTGTGTATTCTCTACTGTTTGTTGTCCTCGACTTGTGTCCTGTGTACCCTATGTTGCCAGTTTCTCAGGATTGTCCATTTCTGATTGCTCCTTGTGTATTCTCTAATGTTTGTTGTCCTCGACTTGTGTCCTGTGTACCCTATGTTGCCAATTTCTCTGGATTGTCCATTTCTGATTGCTCATTGTGTATTCTCTAATGTTTGTTGTCCTTGACTTGTGTCTTGTGTACCCTATAATGCCAGTTTCTCTGGATTGTCCATTTTTGATTGCTCGTTCGTTAATCTCTATCGTTTGTTGTCCTTGACTTGTGTCCTGTGTTCCCTATGTTGCCAGTTTTTCTGGATTGTCCATTTCTGATTGCTCCTTGTGTATTCTCTAATGTTTGTTGTCCTGCGTACCCTATGTTGCCAGTTTCTCTGGATTGTCCATTTCTGATTGCTCGTTCGGTATTCTCTATCGTTTGTTGTCCTCGACTTGTGTCCGGTGTACCCTATGTTGTCAGTTTCTCAGGATTGTCCATTTCTGATTGCTCCTTGTGTATTCTCTATTGTTTGTTGTCCTTGACTTGTGTCCTGTGTACCCTATGTTGCCAGTTTCTCAGGATTGTCCATTTCTGATTGCTCGTTGTATATTCTCTAATGTTTGTTGTCCTTGACTTGTGTCTTGTGTACCCTATGTTGCCAGTTTCTCTGGATTGTCCATTTGTGATTGCTCGTTCGGTATTCTCTATCATTTGTTGTCCTTGACTTGTGTCCTGTGTACCCTATGTTGCCAGTTTTTCTGGATTGTCCATTTCTGATTGCTCCTTGTGTATTCTCTAATGTTTGTTGTCCTGCGTACCCTATGTTGCCAGTTTCTCTGGATTGTCCATTTCTGATTGCTCGTTCGGTATTCTCTATCGTTTGTTGTCCTCGACTTGTGTCCTGTGTACCCTATGTTGTCAGTTTCTCAGATTGTCCATTTCTGATTGCTCCTTGTGTATTCTCTATCGTTTGTTGTCCTCGACTTGTGTCCTGTGTACCCTATGTTGCCAGTTTCTCAGGATTGTCCATTTCTGATTGCTCCTTGTGTATTCTCTATCGTTTGTTGTCCTCGACTTGTGTCCTGTGTACCCTATGTTGCCAGTTTCTCAGGATTGTCCATTTCTGATTGCTCCTTGTGTATTCTCTATCGTTTGTTGTCCTCGACTTGTGTCCTGTGTACCCTATGTTGCCAGTTTCTCAGGATTGTCAATTTCTGATTGCTCCTTGTGTATTCTCTAATGTTTGTTGACCTCGACTTGTGTCCTGTGTACCCTATGTTGCCAGTTTCTCTGGATTGTCCATTTCTGATTGCTCCTTGTGTATTCTCTACTGTTTGTTGTCCTCAACTTGTGTCCTGTGTACCCTATGTTGCCAGTTTCTCAGGATTGTCCATTTCTGATTGCTCCTTGTGTATTCTCTATCGTTTGTTGTCCTCAACTTGTGTCCTGTGTTCCCTATGTTGTCAGTTTCTCAGGATTGTCCATTTATGATTGCTCCTTGTGTATTCTCTAATGTTTGTTGTCCTGCGTACCCTATGTTGCCAGTTTCTCTGGATTGTCCATTTCTGATTGCTCGTTCGGTATTCTCTATCGTTTGTTGTCCTCGACTTGTGTCCGGTGTACCCTATGTTGTCAGTTTCTCAGGATTGTCCATTTCTGATTGCTCCTTGTGTATTCTCTATTGTTTGTTGTCCTTGACTTGTGTCCTGTGTACCCTATGTTGCCAGTTTCTCTGGATTGTCCATTTGTGATTGCTCGTTCGGTATTCTCTATCATTTGTTGTCCTTGACTTGTGTCCTGTGTACCCTATGTTGCCAGTTTTTCTGGATTGTCCATTTCTGATTGCTCCTTGTGTATTCTCTAATGTTTGTTGTCCTGCGTACCCTATGTTGCCAGTTTCTCTGGATTGTCCATTTCTGATTGCTCGTTCGGTATTCTCTATCGTTTGTTGTCCTCGACTTGTGTCCTGTGTACCCTATGTTGTCAGTTTCTCAGATTGTCCATTTCTGATTGCTCCTTGTGTATTCTCTATCGTTTGTTGTCCTCGACTTGTGTCCTGTGTACCCTATGTTGCCAGTTTCTCAGGATTGTCCATTTCTGATTGCTCCTTGTGTATTCTCTATCGTTTGTTGTCCTCGACTTGTGTCCTGTGTACCCTATGTTGCCAGTTTCTCAGGATTGTCCATTTCTGATTGCTCCTTGTGTATTCTCTATCGTTTGTTGTCCTCGACTTGTGTCCTGTGTACCCTATGTTGCCAGTTTCTCAGGATTGTCAATTTATGATTGCTCCTTGTGTATTCTCTAATGTTTGTTGACCTCGACTTGTGTCCTGTGTACCCTATGTTGCCAGTTTCTCTGGATTGTCCATTTCTGATTGCTCCTTGTGTATTCTCTACTGTTTGTTGTCCTCAACTTGTGTCCTGTGTACCCTATGTTGCCAGTTTCTCAGGATTGTCCATTTCTGATTGCTCCTTGTGTATTCTCTATCGTTTGTTGTCCTCAACTTGTGTCCTGTGTTCCCTATGTTGTCAGTTTCTCAGGATTGTCCATTTATGATTGCTCCTTGTGTATTCTCTAATGTTTGTTGTCCTTGACTTGTGTCTTGTGTACCCTATGTTGCCAGTTTCTCTGGATTGTCCATTTCTGATTGCTCGTTCAGTATTCTCTATCGTTTGTTGTCCTCGACTTGTGTCCTGTGTACCCTATGTTGCCAGTTTCTCAGGATTGTCCATTTCTGATTGCTCCTTGTGTATTCTCTAATGTTTGTTGTCCTTGACTTGTGTCCTGTGTTCCCTATGTTGCCAGTTTCTCAGGATTGTCCATTTCTGATTGCTCCTTTTGTATTCTCTAATGTTTGTTGTCCTTGACTTGTGTCCTGTGTTCCCTATGTTGCCAGTTTCTCAGGATTGTCCATTTCTGATTGCTCGTTGTGTATTCTCTAATGTTTGTTGTCCTTGACGTGTGTCCTGTGTTCCCTATGTTGCCAGTTTCTCAGGATTGTCGATTTCTGATTGCTCCTTTTGTATTCTCTAATGTTTGTTGTCCTTGACTTGTGTCCTGTGTTCCATATGTTGCCAGTTTCTCAGGATTGTCCATTTCTGATTGCTCCTTGTGTATTCTCTAATGTTTGTTGTCCTCGACTTGTGTCCTGTGTACCCTATGTTGCCAGTTTCTAAGGATTGTCCATTTCTGATTGCTCGTTCGGTATTCTCTAATGTTTGTTGTCCTTGACTTGTGTCCTGTGTACCCTATGTTACCAGTTTCTCTATATTATCCATTTCTGATTGCTCGTTCAGTATTCTGTAACATTTGTTGAGTACGTGTACAATCTTTTGTTAATGTTCAACACAATATTTTTAAAATTAACATGGTTTCTTTTGTAGTATATTTAGATAAAAATGGTTTCTTATCATCTATAATAACGAATTTGGCAGATATGAAAAAGAATTGGAACGACCAACGGAATAAAACAGAAAAGGATGTTGCAGACATCGGAAGCCTTCTTATCCAGATCAATAGGAGTTGTAAGACGAAGTACTCCATGAAGACAATACCATGTACAACGTCTTCATTAACGAAGAGAATGTACTTACAAAGAAGAATCGTATAAAACATTCAGATACATTTATTTTTATTCCAAGAAATATTTAATTTCATAATTGTATTGATGGCCCACTTTGAACTTTATTTTTCTTTCTCTTTAATGTTGGTAATTTCGTTGTACCAGAGTTGTTGTTCCTACTATATCTGTACCTACAAACACGTTTTTTTTTTATTTACTGCATAACGTTTACGATCATTATACGTTTCAATGTCTCTGATATTTCAATTGTATTGTCATATTCTTGGTCGAAAATTTGAAATATCAGAGACATTGAAACAGTTTGATGATGGCGTATAATGATCGTAAACGTTAATTAGTAAAGGAGAAAACCAGACTTAATCGAAACGGTCAAACGATGATCTATGAAACACAATACAGAAAACAAAACATCGAGGAACACGAGCCTCAGTAAAACCGAGAATGAACTCAGGTGCTCTGGAAGGGTAAGCAGTTCCTGCTTCACTAGTGGTACCAGTCGTTTTACTCTAGTTACAAACCTGGTGATATTGAATGAGGAAAGGACTGGGATGTGTTTACGACAGGTGGAACATATCCTTGGTCATTTGTGACACTGATATTCCGTAACGGCTAACTAAATCATGGTGGCGACTAAAGACAAGTTAATATGAACAATTAGTTTATCAGGTGTAGAATTAATCATTTTACTTTTGAAAGAACTTCCTGTGTTTATTTTTCTAGACAAATATCATGTAATATACGTAATAACTCTTTTATAAATTATGGATAATAATGCCAATGTTCCATATCATATTGTAATGATTTCTTTATCTAAATCTAATATATATACTCTCACAAAATTTTTTGAAGTCTGAACAACCACTGTGTCAAATTTCAGTGTAATGTAATGCTTATTTCTGTATTTAAAATGATGTTGAAAATTTGAAGTAAATTATATTTTTTCACATGTTGCGTTTCTTTTTTTGGAAAATATATTTCAATATTAATTATAAAAAAATGTCCATAATATTATGTATCTTAAAGAAAAATAGTGACTGTAGGTAACTGCTTTCTCATCATTAAGATTTTAGAAATCCTACTGATCTACACCAAACTGAAGGTTTTCAGCAGAAAGTATAGAGTGAAGAACACTTCGAAAGCTCTTGAAATGTCATTGTTGATTTAACTGGTACTTGTATTCTATCATGTGTAGTTTTGTTTTACATAAATATATGTCACAACAAACGTTTTTTCGATATTTTATTATACCCCCCGCAAACAAAGTTTGGGGGGGGTGGGGGGGGGGGGGTATATAGGAATCACCCTGTCCGTCCGTCCGTCCATGTACCTTGTAAGCGCAACTCCTCCTAAACGGCTTATTGGAGTTTTGTGAAGCTTTACTCAGTTGTAGTGCACTACCTGCAGATGTGCATGAAGGAATGTGGTTGCTGTCCAAAATTTAAAAGGGGAGATAATTCAGCTTATACTTTCACGAAAAGGGGGGGGGGGGGGGGGGCATGTACCTTGTAAGTGCAACTCCTCCTAAACGGCTTATTGAATTTTTATGGAACTTTACACAGTTGTAGTACACAACCTGCAGATGTGCATGAAGGAATACCGGGATGTTGTCTCCTTGACCTAACTCCATATCCGTTCATTTTTCATAGGTAACTTGCTAATATACCTGTATTCCAAAGTTTGGACATCATAGTATTGCAAGCGGGGGGTATCACTCAGTGAGGTCACTCACAGTTCTAGTTAAAATCTAAATTAATCTTCCCTTGAGCATGACCAATGCAAATCAATTCATATTTAATATTTGATATTATCGAAAATTTTCATCGATCCAAACTTTTGACTTTTCTACACTTTACACTAACACTCCTCGTGAAAACGGTTCAAAAAAAATAAATTCATAGCGCACTCTACCACTAAAAATGGTAGGCAACGTTATAAGTTTATAGTTGTAGGTCATGAGTTAACTTATGGTAAGCAACGTTATAAGTTGATAGTTGTGGGTCATGACTTAACTTATGGTAGGCAACGTTATAAGTTTATAGTTGCGGGTCATGAGTTAACTTATGGTAGGCAACGTTATAAGTTGATAGTTGTGGCTCATGAGTTAACTTATGGTAGGCAACGTTATAAGTTGATAGTTGTGGGTCATGAGTTAACTTATGGTAGGCAATGTTATAAGTTTATAGTTGTGGGTCATGAGTTAACTTATGGTAGGCAACGTTATAAGTTTATAGTTGTGGGTCATGAGTTAACTTATGGTGGTAGGCAATGCTATAAGTTGATAGTTGTGGCTCATGAGTTAACTTATGGTAGGCAACGTTATAAGTTTATAGTTGTGGCTCATGAGCTAACTTATGGTAGGCAATGTTATAAGTTTATAGTTGTGGGTCATGAGTTAACTTATGGTAGGCAATGTTATAAGTTTATAGTTGTGGGTCATGAGTTAACTTATGGTAGGCAACGTTATAAGTTTATAGTTGTGGGTCATGAGTTAACTTATGGTGGTAGGCAATGCTATAAGTTGATAGTTGTGGCTCATGAGTTAACTTATGGTGGTAGGCAATGCTATCAGTTGATAGTTGTGGCTCATGAGTTAACTTATGGTAGGCAACGTTATAAGTTTATAGTTGTCGGTCATGACTTAACTTAAGGTAGACAATGTTATGAGTTTATAGTTGTGGGTCATGAGTTAACTTAAGGTAGGCAACGTTATAAGTTTATAGTTGTCGGTCATGACTTAACTTAAGGTAGGCAATGTTATGAGTTTATAGTTGTGGGTCATGAGTTAACTTATGGTAGGCAATGTTATAAGTTGATAGTTGTGGGTCATGCGTTAACTTATGGTAGGCAACGTTATAAGTTTATAGTTGTGGGTCATGAGTTAACTTATGGTAGGCAACGTTATAAGTTTATAGTTGTGGGTCATGACTTAACTTATGGTAGGCAACGTTATAAGTTGATAGTTGTGGGTCGTGAGTTAACTTATGGTAGGCAACGTTATAAGTTTATAGTTGTGGGTCACTTATTTTGTCAAGCACCAAATCAAAGTACAAAAGGTACTACACAGCAAATTAATACATGATCAGTATGTCAGAGTTTTTAGTTCACCTGGACCAGACCAAAGGTCCATGTGAACTATTGCCATCACTTGGCGTCCGTCGTCTGTCGTCCGTCGTCTAAACTTTTCACATTTCAAGCTTCTTCTCCGAAACCACTGGGCCAATTGGAACCAAGCTTAGCAGGAATGTTCCTTGGATGGTCCTCTACAAAGTTTCTGTTTTTTGTTCCAGTCGGATATTCAACATTGCTCTGATTGGCTGAAATTTCAAAGATCTTCTTCTCTGAAACTAATGAACTGACTGAACGCAAACTGTAAAAGAATGATCATTGGAATGTCCTTTACCAAATTTCTGTTTTTTATGCCTATCGAAAATCCAAGATAGCCGCCACCACAGGACATAGCTTAACATTGGACCCTATGGGAAAATGTTCAAATGCCTTCTTTTCAGAAACTACAAATATGATTAATGCCAAACTGAACATGAATGTTCATTGGATGGTCCTCTACAAACTTTAGATTTTTTGTTCCGATATGAAATTCAAAATGGCGACTACGGTAGGACTTAGTTTAGCATTGGACCCTATGGGGAAAATGTTTCAAAACGCTTCTTCTCTGAAACCACTTGGACAATTGAAACCAAACTGCCCAGGAATGATCATATGCAATTTCTGTTTTTATGCCGATCGGAAATCCAAGATGGCCACCACCGCAGGACATAGATTAACATTGGACACTGGGAAAATGTTCAAATGCCTTCTTCTCAGAAACTACAAATCAGACTGAATCCAAACTAGAAAGGAATGCTCATTGCAAGGTCCTCTACAAAGTTTAGGTTTTTTGTTCCGATATAAAATGGAAGATGGCGGCTACGGCAGGACTTATTTTAACATTGGACCCTATGGGAAAAGTGTCTCAAAACGCTTCCTCTCTGAAACCACTTGGACAATTTAAACCAAACTGCCCAAGAATGATCATTGGAAGGTCCTCTACAAAAGGTAGGATTTTTATGCCGATCGAAAATCCAAGATGGCCGCCACTGCAGGAAATAGATTGGATCCTATGGGAAAATGCTCAAATGCCTTTTTTTCAGAAACTACAAAAATGATTGAAGCCAAATTGAACATGAATATTCATTGGATGGTCCTCTACAAACTTTAGGCTTTTTGTTCCGATATGAAATTCAAAATGGCGGCTACGGCAGGACTTAGTTTAACATTGGACCCTATGGGAAAAATGTTTCAAACCGCTTCTCTTAAACCAATTGGCTAATTGAAGCCAATCTACCCAGGAATAATCATTTGAAGGTCCTCTTAAAAGTTTTTTTTGTATGCCGATCCGAAATCCAAGATGGCTGCCACCACAGCTGATAGTATTAAAACAGGACCGTATGGGAAAATACAGAAATCTTTTCTTCTCTGAAGCTATTGCACTGATTGAATCTAAACTGTGCATCAATCATTAGAAGGTCCTTTACAAACTGTGTTTTTATGTTGATCGGAATTCCAAGATGACTACCACTGCAGGACATAGTTTTTACATAGGACCAATTGGTTCTTTTTATAACCAGGTGAACGATACAGGCTCTTGAGAGCCTCTGGTTTAGTTCATGTTACTGTATTTTTTATGTAGTCATGTATGCTTTATTTGTCTTGTCTGTACATGTATATTATGTAAATTTTGTAATGCTAAAACCCAAATTGTTTATTTGTGTGCATTAATAAAATCAAATTGATAACTTGAGGATAACTTTTTTTCAGTAAATCCTCTGCATACCTATAGGAACAAATGTGTCCTTCTTCTTGACGACCTATTCTGTTATTCTTATGAGGCAGAGATTATACAAAAACGTAGTAATGACAATTTTGTTTTGCAGAAACTAAGCCTTTTATCTCTCTTAGAGATACATTGATGATGTTCTGTCAATTAATAATCGAAATGTTGCTGGACTCCCAATGAACTTGAGATAAAGAAATAACAGAAGCAGCTACCCACTGCCTTATTTCTTGACAATTACCCACTGCCTTATTTCTTGACAATTACCCATTGCCTTATTTCTTGAAAATTACCTACTGCCTTATTTCTTGACAATTACCCACTGCCTTATTTCTTGACAATTACCTACTGCCTTATTTCTTGACAATTACCTACTGCCTTATTTCTTGACAATTACCCACTGCCTTATTTCTTGACAATTACCTACTGCCTTATTTCTTGACAATTACCTACTGCCTTATTTCTTGACAATTACCTACTGCCTTATTTCTTGACAATTACCCACTGCCTTATTTCTTGACAATTACCTACTGCCTTATTTCTTGACAATTACCTCAAATTGTAGACATTAATGATCAACTTGCAACCAGAATTTATAACAAAAGAGACAATTCACATTTTGTCAACATAAATTTACCACACCTTAATAGAGATATACCAACCACTTCCGCGTTTCGAGTAACTCATACGCTACGCCGTAGCTGCCAGTTTATATTCAGACTTTTTACACCATCTTCGTACTAATAAATCAAGGAGTTTTAAAGGTTCGTCTCATCTTGTCTTTCAAAACGTTTTTCAGAAGATATTTTTTTTTTTTTTTTTTTTTTACAGAAGACATCATCACCTTGTTGACAATAATTCTGTCTGTTGCGTACAGATGATGAGAGGTGATATTGGGAATTATATTGTGATAGACTATTATGTCTTACTTTGTATACTATCTGATATTTAGTTTAGTCCAGAAATGCGTCGTGCACACTAAATTTGATATCTTTGAGTATCACTTCAGGAGAGTGAACGATCAGGTATTTGTGTGTCAGGGATATTGATTTTGTCGATGTTTCTACGATTTTGCGATTGAATTTTGGAACTGTTGCCACAGTATGTGTTTTTTCTTTTCGTTTTATTATTTATTATTTATGACAATGGTAAAGTGCAATGACCATCACATGTACATATCACAATCTGGTTTGACAAAGCAACAGCAATGAAACATTAAATTATTATTGAATGCATAATAAAACAAAGATCAGACAGAACTGAATGTCCTAAAGACACAAAAAAAGGAAGTTCTCATTTCAAAATTGATCCGTAAATCAGCTAAAACCGGTAATGAACTCAGGTACTCCGGAAGTACAAGCAGTTCTTGCTCCACATGTGACACCCGTCGTGTTACTTTTGTTAGAAACCCGGTGATAAAGTATGAATGAGTCAAAGTCAGTGTAGAATACAGTTCTGTTCAGAGTCAATGTAGAGTACAATTATGATCAAAGTAGTCATAGAAAATAATTTGGTCAGAGTTGGTTTAGTTTAAGCATATTTTGTTTGTTCAAAAAAGCAAAAAGGATAATTGACACAAATTAAACAAACTTATGAAATTTTCTTGGAGGTGGTTTAGTAAAAAAAATTATCGATATCGAATTTAATGCATACGATGATGTAGCCCTGTAGTAATGGCAAGGCATGATTAAAGAAACGAATAGCGCCATATTGGAATTTTTGCGGACAACATGAGATCGATGGAAAAATCTGATTTATCTATATTAGAGATCTTCAAACATACAGGTTGTGTCAAATATAAATTACAAATGAACCTTCTTTATATTTAAGATATTTCGATTTTAAATGACCACATACAAAAGTCCATATTTGGTTATTTGGCATGTGTGCATCGTTACTGCCCTGACTATGATCTCATATGTAATGACGATGTGTATATTATCTAATTATATATTTCTACTTCTACCAAAGTCTTACGCGGCCGTGGTGGTCGTAATTGTATGGTAGTTGGATTTATAACTAACTATGCAATCAGTGTCTATCACTACTAAAGTTGTGAGTTCGAATAAAGCTCATGGCGAGGTATACTCGATACAACATTATGCGATAAAGCTTGTCTGTGACTTGTGGCAGGTCGGTTGTTTTCTCCGGGTACTTCGGTTTCCTCAACCAATAAAGTTGACCGCCATGATACAACTGAAATATTGTTGAAAGTGACGTTAAACACCATACAGGTTTTATAAAAAAAGTTTGAAAATGCGAAAGGGGGTAATCAGAAGCCGCAAAGCGAAGGACAAACAGCACAATGGCCAAAAAGAAAAAGGACAAGAGGACAGCCAAGGATCTACAAAACAATACCCAGAAAAGAAAAGATTGTGTAACACGAAGCCCACTAAAAACCGAGTGAACCCAATTGCCCCAAAGAATGAGCAGTTGCTGTTCACTAGAGCCACCCGTTGTGAAACTTGGTGATAAGAAGTAATACATACAAAAAGATTCTACTTAATTATTGAAAAGACCCACTTCCAAAATCAGGGCAACTAACTTGATTAATTAAAAAATAAAGTATATTTATGACAATAATTTCCTTGATGTATCATGAATCATGATTTATCATGGCGTTCGTGTGGCTCGATCTTTATTTTTCTGTGTAGTGTTTTGTAGATCGTTGTTTGTCATTTTTCATTTGGTCATTGCGTTGTCTGTCCTTCTTTGATTTACGAATGCTGATTAACCTGTTGGTATCTTATGCTGATTAACCTGTTGGTATCTTATGCTGATTAACCTGTTGGTATCTTATGCTGATTAACCTGTTGGTATCTTATGCTGATTAACCTGTTGGTATCTTATGCTGATTAACCTGTTGGTATCTTATGCTGATTAACATGTTGGTATCTTATGCTGATTAACCTGTTGGTATCTTATGCTGATTAACCTGTTGGTATCTTATGCTGATTAACCTGTTGGTATCTTATGCTGATTAACCTGTTGGTATCTTATGCTGATTAACCTGTTGGTATCTTATGCTGATTAACATGTTGGTATCTTATGCTGATTAACCTGTTGGTATCTTATGATGATTAACCTGTTGGTATCTTATGCTGATTAACCTGTTGGTATCTTATGCTGATTAACCTGTTGGTATCTTATGATGATTAACCTGTTGGTATCTTATGATGATTAACCTGTTGGTATCTTATGATGATTAACATGTTGGTATCTTATGATGATTAACATGTTGGTATCTTATGCTGATTAACCTGTTGGTATTTTATGCTGATAAACTGTTGGTATCTTATGCTGATTAACATGTTGGTATCATATGCTGATTAACTTGTTGGTATCTTATGCTGATTAACATGTTGGTATCTTATGCTGATTAACCTGTTGGTATCTTATGCTGATTAACCTGTTGGTATCCTATGCTGATTAACCTGTTGGTATCTTATGCTGATTAACCTGTTGGTATCTTATGCTGATTAACCTGTTGGTATCTTATGCTGATTAACCTGTTGGCAACTTATGCTGATTAACCTGTTGGTATCTTATGCTGATTAACCTGTTGGTATCTTCAAACTGTTATTACTAATATTAAAGAACATCATTGACATGAGTAAGTGATTATAAGCACTGTTGTGGAATTTATTAGAGAAATGAGTTTTATACAGAAAATTCATTAAACTAACATATAAATCTAACGTCATAGTATATTACAGATTCATGTAAGCTTTCACCACGCTACGAGACTAAATAAAACACATCATGTTAATTTCCTGATTAAAAGTGATTTTGTATGTTATGTTTATTATTTCATCTGACTTATTGTTCTTACTAGAATTATACAATCTATATCAAAGTCTAAAGTGTTTGAATATCAAATACTTAATGGACCGTTTTTTTCCGTTATGCGATGTAGAGTGCTATTTATTTTTTCCGTAACGAAGATCTTTTACAATAATGAATGTTACTTCGTTGACATTGTACATTACTGCTTTGAAGACTAAACCTTATAGGATTGGTTGATAACAAACTGTTTTATACATTAACTGTCATACAGTTTGGATGTTTTAATTGAAGTAAAAGAAGGTTTTTAAAAGCGATGAAATATTTGTTTATCAAGATTATAATATGTGGTATTTTCAATTCCAACTTAATAAAGGTACACTGTACAGGTAAGACATGCTTTTATTAGTACATACATAATCAGGTGTAGTTTCAAAATTTGGCCTTAAATTGTAGTTTATTTATTGTTTATATCTGTTTTGTCACTGGAACGCTGTTTTACTGGTTTAACCCCGCCACTGGAACGCTGTAAAACAAGACAGAAATGTTGGAATCTAATTAATTAGTTTAACCCCGCCAATGGAACGCTGTAAAACAAGACAGAAATGTTGGAATCTCATTAACTAGTTTAACCCCGCCACTGGAACGCTGTAAAACAAGACAGAATTGCTGGAATCTAATTAACTAGTTTAACCCCGCCTTAATCTGTGCCTGCTTCTAGACAGAACTGTTGTATTTGTAGACATCCCAGAGGAGGGGTTCATGTTGATGTGATTCGTTACGTTGTCTACGATTCATGTTTTGATGTTTTGCATGTTTTATTGTTTAATCAGATACGAGTGCATGCTTGCCGATTATAAAATCATGCCTAAAGTATTTCAAGTTTTGTGAAAAGTCATATGTAATTCCCGCAAAAATCTTTCGGAAAGTGTCAAAAACAAATGCATGTTATCGAATAAAACCTTGTATTTCGACAATCAATAACAAACATGAAACACTAAGTTCTAGATAGAATAGTTTGAAGATATCAAAGGGGTTATCAGAATCCGTATATCTAAGAAGGGAGGTAATCAGAATCCGTATATCTAAGAAGGGAGGTAATCAGAATCCGTATATCT
Organism: Bathymodiolus brooksi; assembly: GCA_963680875.1. Classification (NCBI taxonomy): domain Eukaryota; kingdom Metazoa; phylum Mollusca; class Bivalvia; order Mytilida; family Modiolidae; genus Bathymodiolus; species Bathymodiolus brooksi. The sequence continues at coordinate 122,240,349 of OY804580.1, read as the reverse complement.
AAGAAGGGAGGTAATCAGAATCCGTATATCTAAGAAGGGAGGTAATCAGAATCCGTATATCTAAGAAGGGAGGTAATCAGAATCCGTATATCTAAGAAGGGAGGTAATCAGAATCCGTATATCTAAGAAGGGAGGTAATCAGAATCCGTATATCTAAGAAGGGAGGTAATCAGAATCCGTATATCTAAGAAGGGAGGTAATCAGAATCCGTATATCTAAGAAGGGAGGTAATCAGAATCCGTATATCTAAGAAGGGAGGTAATCAGAATCCGTATATCTAAGAAGGGAGGTAATCAGAATCCGTATATCTAAGAAGGGAGGTAATCAGAATCCGTATATCTAAGAAGGGAGGTAATCAGAATCCGTATATCTAAGAAGGGAGGTAATCAGAATCCGTATATCTAAGAAGGGAGGTAATCAGAATCAGTAAATCTAAGAAGGGAGGTAATCAGAATCCGTATATCTAAGAAGGGAGGTAATCAGAATCCGTATATCTAAGAAGGGAGGTAATCAGAATCCGTATTTCTAAGAAGGGAGGTAATCAGAATCCGTATATCTAAGAAGGGAGGTAATCAGAATCCGTATATCTAAGAAGGGAGGTAATCAGAATCCGTATATCTAAGAAGGGAGGTAATCAGAATCCGTATATCTAAGAAGGGAGGTAATCAGAATCCGTATATCTAAGAAGGGAGGTAATCAGAATCCGTATATCTAAGAAGGGAGGTAATCAGAATCCGTATATCTAAGAAGGGAGGTAATCAGAATCCGTATATCTAAGAAGGGAGGTAATCAGAATCCGTATATCTAAGAAGGGAGGTAATCAGAATCCGTATATCTAAGAAGGGAGGTAATCAGAATCCGTATATCTAAGAAGGGAGGTAATCAGAATCCGTATATCTAAGAAGGGAGGTAATCAGAATCCGTATATCTAAGAAGGGAGGTAATCAGAATCCGTATATCTAAGAAGGGAGGTAATCAGAATCCGTATATCTAAGAAGGGAGGTAATCAGAATCCGTATATCTAAGAAGGGAGGTAATCAGAATCGTATATCTAAGAAGGGAGGTAATCAGAATCCGTATATCTAAGAAGGGAGGTAATCAGAATCCGTATATCTAAGAAGGGAGGTAATCAGAATCCGTATATCTAAGAAGGGAGGTAATCAGAATCCGTATATCTAAGAAGGGAGGTAATCAGAATCCGTATATCTAAGAAGGGAGGTAATCAGAATCCGTATATCTAAGAAGGGAGGTAATCAGAATCCGTATATCTAAGAAGGGAGGTAATCAGAATCCGTATATCTAAGAAGGGAGGTAATCAGAATCTGTATATCTAAGAAGGGAGGTAATCAGAATCCGTATATCTAAGAAGGGAGGTAATCAGAATCCGTATATCTAAGAAGGGAGGTAATCAGAATCCGTATATCAAAGAAGGGAGGTAATCAGAATCTGTATATCTAAGAAGGGAGGTAATCAGAATCCGTATATCTAAGAAGGGAGGTAATCAGAATCCGTATATCTAAGAAGGGAGGTAATCAGAATCCGTATATCTAAGAAGGGAGGTAATCAGAATCCGTATATCTAAGAAGGGAGGTAATCAGAATCCGTATATCTAAGAAGGGAGGTAATCAGAATCCGTATATCTAAGAAGGGAGGTAATCAGAATCCGTATATCTAAGAAGGGAGGTAATCAGAATCCGTATATCTAAGAAGGGAGGTAATCAGAATCGTATATCTAAGAAGGGAGGTAATCAGAATCCGTATATCTAAGAAGGGAGGTAATCAGAATCCGTATATCTAAGAAGGGAGGTAATCAGAATCCGTATATCTAAGAAGGGAGGTAATCAGAATCCGTATATCTAAGAAGGGAGGTAATCAGAATCCGTATATCTAAGAAGGGAGGTAATCAGAATCCGTATATCTAAGAAGGGAGGTAATCAGAATCCGTATATCTAAGAAGGGAGGTAATCAGAATCCGTATATCTAAGAAGGGAGGTAATCAGAATCCGTATATCTAAGAAGGGAGGTAATCAGAATCCGTATATCTAAGAAGGGAGGTAATCAGAATCCGTATATCTAAGAAGGGAGGTAATCAGAATCCGTATATCTAAGAAGGGAGGTAATCAGAATCCGTATATCTAAGAAGGGAGGTAATCAGAATCCGTATATCTAAGAAGAATAGACAACACAATGCTCAAAATAAAAAGTATAAAAAGACAAACAACGATCTACAAAACATACATATAAAACTAAAGATCGAGTAACACGAACCCTACTAAATCCCGGGGGTGAACTCATGTACTCCGGAAGGGTGAGCACGGATTTATTGGTCCTTGCACTTCCTTCCTCTCGGACAATGTCTAAAAATTAGTTCCATTTTCACACGTGATCAAAAGATGACATGATCTGTCATATGTACAAAATGATAGATAACTGCCCCCTGAAAGGTTAACACAAGTTGACTGCTCTGTTTGTTTTGGACAGCATTCTACAACGTTTAAACTATCAGGAAAAACCGGAATGCATTACGCTCGAATATAGTGCAGTTGTGATTTCATATCTATTAGGCAAAATTCTCTAAATCAACATATACTACTTATTTCAAAATATTGTAAATGCAAAATGAAATTAAATTAACTATGAATTTCCTCAGTTTTCCTCTTTCATAGTTTTACAAGAATCTTGTAAAATTGAGACATTGACAGAGAGGAAGGAGAACGTAAGGGCCAGTAACTCTATGGAGAAGATTGGGCTTTGATTGATTGATTGATTGGTTGATTTTTAGTGTTTAACGCCACTTTCAGCAATATTTCAGCTATATCATGGCGACCAGTTTTAGTGGTGGAAAAAGCCGGAGTGCCCGGAGAGAACCACCGACCATGGGCAAACAACTGGTAAACTTTATCACTTGCGGCTGCCAGTCGAGTGCACCCTTTTTTGTAATTTACAAAGCCGGGTGCGAACTCACGCCGTATTGGCGATAGGCTTGTATGAGTTAATAGAGATTGGGTTTTAAGTTTGGGACTAATATCATAGTGGCACATGACAGGCTTCTGGTTTCTACTGATATCAATACAAAATGGATCAGAAGAAAACCACCTACCTGTCGCAAGTCACTGACAAATTTTATCACATAATGTTGTACACCTAGCCCTGATCCGAGATTGGAACTCACAACAGGATGATAAGCACTGATTGCTTAGGTAGTGGAAAATCCAACTACCAACACTCACGGCCACGACGGCCCTACAAAGATGTAAGTAAAATATGTGGCCCTAAGTATCAATAATCCACAATGCATGCTTCATTTCAGATATAATGTATCTCGGATGTTATCTAAACAATAACATGGCTGATAGGGTTTTAAAAGCACAGCATATGATAAATTGGGATTTTAAATCAAATCCTTACATGAGTGTTCCATGGTGTACTGCATATTGTCACGAATTTGGATATATATATGCTGGAGTTGAGGTAAGTTATTTAATAAGAAGAGTTTGAAGATATCAACGGGATAATCAGAATCCGTATATCAAAGAAGAACATACAACAGAAAAAGGACAAATAACGATCTACAAAACATACACATAAAACTAAATATCGAGTAACACGAACCTACTAAAACCAGGGTAAACTCATGTGCTTCTTGAAGGGTAAGCAGGTCCTGCTCTAATAGTGGCATCCGTCGTGCAATAAAAAAAAATATGGATGTGAATGAACATAAGAGGCTGTCTAATTTAACACTAAAGCACACATGAAGGTAAAGTGAACAGTACTTATATTGCTTTCCTACATTTCACAGTCAAGATAGATCATACGAATGTACCATAAATTGATTGTGAAACTGTCCATAGCCTGTCGATAAACGCTACATCTAGAAATCTTTGTCGTTTCAATGTCATTTGGTGTAGAGAAACTACTTTCACTGATGCAGTGTTCTTAACAAGAGAACAAATACAAAATATCCTACAAATACCGTCATCATCTGTCCGAAATCAGGTAAATAGAAAAGAAAGAAACGTTAGGGAAACCCGAATAGGCAATCAAGAATGGGCAATCCAGATACACTGGATATATTAGGCACACAAGGCACAGGACGAAAAAAAAGAGCAAAAAATACAACAAATCACAGAATATTAAAAAGATGTGCAACATGGACTCCACTAAAACAAAAACATGGGATGAACCCAGGTGCTCACGAATGGCAAGGAGTTCCTGTTTTATAAACTACCCCCCATTTTACTAATATTATCTAGTAGTGTAGGGCTCTACTATGCTCAATAAAGCCATACGCCCTCCAACAAACAACTGAGGGTAAAGACGAACCGAACATCGTTTTTATGCGGAAACCATTACGAACATCACAACACGGAACTTAGAGCTTAAAAACACATAATTCTGGTGGAGGAAACTGAAATACCCGGAGAAAACCACCGACCTGCTCCAAGTTACTGACAAACTGTATCACATAAATTTGTACCGAGCCTACACCTCACCATAAGCGGGATTCTCACAACTGCAGAGGCGATATGCGCTGATTGCACATGTAGTTGAAAACACTACTACCATATGATCACTACCACAACGGCCTTCTGTATGGCTTACATAACATTAACATATATAATACAATGATAACAATGGCTTACTCATCATTTGTAAGTCGCCGTTTTTAAGCCTTTATGGTGGTAGGCTTTAGAATAACTTGGCACTTTTATTTATCGTAAATTCTGTCTACAATAACACCAATGGACACATAGGTTATCGGAACATCCCATCTGCCTTTGTCGTAGGTACTGTGAATAGAATTAATTCCCAGGCTATATAACAGGTATATTGGCATGCCTTTGTCGTAGGTACTGTGAATGGAATTAATTCCCAAGCTATATAACAGGTATATTGGCATGCCTTTGTCGTAGGTACTGTGAATGGAATTAATTCCCAGGCTATATAACAGGTATATTGGCATGCCTTTGTCGTAGGTACTGTGAATGGAATTAATTCCCAGGCTATATAACAGGTATATTGGCATGCCTTTGTCGTAGGTACTGTGAATGGAATTAATTCCCAGGCTATATAACAGGTATATTGGCATGCCTTTGTCGTAGGTACTGTGAATGGAATTAATTCCCAGGCTATATAACAGGTATATTGGCATGCCTTTGTCGTAGGTACTGTGAATAGAATTAATTCCCAGGCTATATAACACGTATATTGGCATTTCATGTGGCGGTTAATGCATTGGTCATGGTATATTTATTTACTGCATAGGCGATGGACGATACGGTTGTTGTGAGATATCGGAATATAAAAACAGAACGGGTACTCCAGTTTCCTCCACCAGAATTATGTGTCGGAAAATGCGGTTGTCGCGAGGTATCGGGGTATATTTGCATTTCATTCCAGGTGTCGGATGCCACAGTTGTGAGATATTAGGGTATATTTGAGCTACCGTCCAGGTGGCGGACGATACGATTGTCGTGGTATATCGGGGTATATGTTCTTTACCTACCAAGTGTCAGACGATACAGTTGTCTATGAGATATCGGGGTATATTTGCTGTCCTTCTAGATGGTGGAGGATACGGTTGTCGCTGGATATCGGAATATATTGGTATTTCCATTTAGGCGGCGGTAAATGCTATCTTTAGATATCGAGGTATATTGGCATTTTCTTCGAGATTGACGATGACCCATTGTTTGTTAGATATCGATGTATATTTATTTTCCCTCCGGGTGTCCAAATCATGTGCACGTGTATATGTTGTATGACCATATCAAACGGATGTAATCATTAAACATTCTGCAAACTTTAGTTGAATTTTTTGCCAGAAAGAGGTATGAGTTACAGATATGTAAATATACTGAATATTAATTAATTGGTTCATGACATTTATCTGCAGAAAATTTGCTATGTTTGTATTTATGTTAGATAGACATTCAAATGACTCTATTTTATAATTGTTTCAGGGAGGAATTTATTGTTCTTGTGATTCAATCGTACCAAATGACTTGCAGTCTTTGTTCCAACCAGAAACATCCTGTTCAAAACCATGTGCTGGAAATATTACTACACTATGCGGAGGTTTCTTCCGCATAGACATTTATTATCTGAGTACGTATAACACGTATTATCCCAAAACACCAAAACATCACTCAGAACTCCTCGGATGTTTTGGCACTTAACACTAGCCTCGAAAGAGTAAACAGCAAATACTTCGCTTAATAACACCTGACTCTTAGAATAATGCTGGCAAAATAGTCAACGTATCACGTACATCATATAATGATATCAAAAGTCTTCAACTAATTTGTCTTTAACTAAAAGAACGTTCCCAAGTTAAACTTAGCAATTGTAAATGCACGAGAAAGCCTTGCTTCCGAATTATATTTATATGCGAATAAACGAATTAAACGAAAAAAAAAAAAAAAAAAGCAGCAATGAAATAAAAGGCAATAGTAATAACAAATTAAATATTAACACAGAACAATAAGAAAGACTAGGTAGAGTAAATATATTAATTACATTTTAAAGTACATCTATATTTAGTTCTGAATCCAATATAAATTAAATGAAATAAGAACGAAATCAAGACATAAAAGAAGGGAAAACACACTTTTCATACTTTTTCCAAGACAGTCAAGATTTGTTACCCCGGTTGTTTTAAAAGACTCAAAAGACCATGCACAAAAATGGCGACAATACAAATATTGATAGTTGTCAGCCTGGTCCAGTGAATATCTGGTCGTGTTAATTGGTTGCACTATGAAAGTAGAATATGTTGGTTGTAGATAATTACACTAGAAATAATTCTTACATAGCGTACTATAGGATATTAATACCATAAGAATAAATCTTAATGATACGGTTTATAGACATTTGTGTTACGTAAATAGACTATGAGAAAGCGGAATAGTTCTTCTATCCATTTAATACACAATCAACCAAATCTATGCTCTGAACTATTTTTAGTAATAACCTTGCCATTTAGGTTAAGGTCACAATACTATTTTGTAAATACATATTATTTTCTAAAAATGAAGAAACTGCTTAAAATCACCGTTTTTATTGTTCTAACGGACATTTTCTGCCAATCTTGCCTAATGTTTTTTTTTCTTTTTAGATTTTACCATGAGTACTCCAGATGTAGCAGGTAGCAATAGTTATGCTGTTACTACAGACGTCACAATGGCATCCAGTACATCGCTAAGCAACAACACCACCTCAAGTCAACTTTCGTCAGCAACAACAGAAACAGTTTCAACATCAACAACAGAAACAGTTTCAACATCAACAACAGAAACAGTTTCAACATCAACAACAGAAACAGCTTCAACCTCAACAACAGAAACAGCTTCAACATCAACAACAGAAACAGCTTCAACATCAACAATATTTTCTGATTTGACATCAACAGTACCCATGACAACAGAGAATGTACATACCGTATCGACATCAGACCCTACAATTACAAGTCCACAACAAACGGGAACATGTATCACCCATACTCTCTTTTGTCCGTGTTTTGATGTGGAATCAAAGGAATTTGTGAAGAAACTTCACGATTTCATACATGAAATATCTGTTGACAAAAAGATGACGTCATTGCATGTTAATTCTAAGATATCTGTAGATGATAAACGAATGTCGTCTGCTATGATAGGATATGTAGGGGCTTTATGCTTAAGCTTGCCGCTGCTCCTTATGATAGCGGTAGATATAATGAACTGTTTTACCAGAAAAAGGAAATATATCGTTGCATAGAACGATTTTAGCATATATTCGAAAATTCAAGCATTTTTGCGGTATATTTTATTTCCCGAGGATACATCTTGTCAAGGCTGCTTAGAGTTATGGTGTTTAACACCACATTCAACACTATTTCATCTATATAGTGGCGGTAAGTTTTTTTTTGGTGCAGGAAACCGGATTACCCGGAGAAAACCACCGACCTGCCACAAGTCACTGACAAACTTTATCACATAATGATGTGCTTACACCTTGGCATGAACATCTCACCTGCGCGGGATTCGAACTCAACGTTAGTGGTGTTTTAAAAGGAACCTGCAAAAAGTACGATAAGACTAATTATGATAGCTGTAGTATGACATGATGATATAATGTTGTATCAAGTACATCACACCTGAGTGGGATTCGAACTCACAACTTTGGGGGTGATAGGTACTTATTGGATAGATAGTTGTACATCCAACTACCATGCGATCACGACCATGACAGCCCCTCATCTTGTCAAGCAATGCTTTTATTAATGATGACGTATATACGTCAGAACATTCAACCCAGGCGAAAACAATTGTTTTAACGATATTAACTATGCTGGGATTAAGCAAAATCATTTGTAAATCTATATTTAAATGATAGTTAAGTCCATTGACAGTCTTTAATAGAACTTATATTATACACATGACAACGTCTGTGTCTCGAAGATTAAATGTATTATGCATAACGTTCAAGGATTTTTGTTTGCAAAAACTTTGCTCACCCAGGTATGTAAAGGTTTGTATTTTACTCACATTTGGTAAGCATTTATACGACCGCATTCTGTCACTAAGCGTGTGAGTTTGGGCCCGTAGAACTATTCCTCATTCTATTGAAATACCTGTACAAAGCCAGAAGTGATCGATCATGTGTGTTATGAATATCGACTCTATTTCTGTTATTTTTCTATTGTATTTTAGAACTCTTCCTACAGTGTTGTATATTTTGATTTTTCTATTGTATTTTAGAACTCTTCCTACAGTGTTGTATATTTTGATTTTTCTATTGTATTATGGAACTCTTCCTACAGTGTTGTATATTTTGATTTTTCTATTGTATTTTAGAACTCTTCCTACAGTGTTGTATATTTTGATTTTTCTATTGTATTTTAGAACTCTTCCTACAGTGTTGTATATTTTGATTTTTCTATTGTATTATGGAACTCTTCCTACAGTGTTGTATATTTTGATTTTTCTGTTGTATTTTAGAACTCTTCCTACAGTGTTGTATATTTTGATTTTTCTATTGTATTTTAGAACTCTTCTTACAGTGTTGTATATTTTGATTTTTCTATTGTATTATGGAACTCTTCCTACAGTGTTGTATATTTTGATTTTTCTATTGTATTTTAGAACTCTTCTTACAGTGGTGTATATTTTGATTTTTCTATTGTATTATGGAACTCTTCCTACAGTGTTGTATATTTTGATTTTTCTATTGTATTTTAGAACCCTTCTTACAGTGGTGTATATTTTGATTTTTCTATTGTATTATGGAACTCTTCCTACAGTGTTGTATATTTTGATCTTTCTATTGTATTTTAGAACTCTTCCTACAGTGTTGTATATTTTGATTTTTCTATTGTATTTTAGAACACTTCCTACAGTGTTGTATATTTTGATTTTTCTATTGTATTTTAGAACTCTTCTTACAGTGTTGTATATTTAGATTGTTCTATTGTATTATGGAACTCTTCCTACAGTGTTGTATATTTTATTTTTCTATTGTATTTTAGAACTCTTCTTACAGTGTTGTATATTTAGATTGTTCTATTGTATTATGGAACTCTTCTTACGGTGTTGTATATTTTATTTTTCTATTGTATTTTGGAACTCTTCCTACAGTGTTGTATATTTTGATTTTTCTATTGTATTATGGAACTCTTCCTACAGTGTTGTACATTTTTATTTTTCTATTGTATTTTAGAACTCTTCTTACAGTGTTGTATATTTAGATTGTTCTATTGTATTTTAGAACTCTTCTTACAGTGTTGTATATTTAGATTGTTCTATTGTATTATGGAACTCTTCTTACGGTGTTGTATATTTTATTTTTCTATTGTATTTTGGAACTCTTCCTACAGTGTTGTATATTTTGATTTTTTTATTGTATTATGGAACTCTTCCTATAGTGTTGTACATTTTGATTTTTCTATTGTATTTTAGAACTCTTCTTACAGTGTTGTATATTTAGATTGTTCTATTGTATTTTAGAACTCTTCCTACAGTGTTGTATATTTTGATTTTTCTATTGTATTTTGGAACTCTTCCTACAGTGTTGTATATTTAGATTGTTCTATTGTATTATGTAACTCTTCTTACGGTGTTGTATATTTTATTTTTCTATTGTATTATGGAACTCTTCCTACAGTGTTGTATATTTTGATTTTTCTATTGTATTTTAGAACTCTTCTTACAGTGTTGTATATTTAGATTGTTCTATTGTATTATGGAACTCTTCTTACGGTGTTGTATATTTTATTTTTCTATTGTATTTTGGAACTCTTCCTACAGTGTTGTATATTTTGATTTTTCTATTGTATTATGGAACTCTTCCTACAGTGTTGTACATTTTTATTTTTCTATTGTATTTTAGAACTCTTCTTACAGTGTTGTATATTTAGATTGTTCTATTGTATTTTAGAACTCTTCTTACAGTGTTGTATATTTAGATTGTTCTATTGTATTATGGAACTCTTCCTACAGTGTTGTATATTTTATTTTTTTATTGTATTTTAGAACTCTTCCTACAGTGTTGTATATTTTGATTTTTTTATTGTATTATGGAACTCTTCCTATAGTGTTGTACATTTTTATTTTTCTATTGTATTTTAGAACTCTTCTTACAGTGTTGTATATTTAGATTGTTCTATTGTATTTTAGAACTCTTCCTACAGTGTTGTATATTTTGATTTTTCTATTGTATTTTGGAACTCTTCCTACAGTGTTGTATATTTAGATTGTTCTATTGTATTATGTAACTCTTCTTACGGTGTTGTATATTTTATTTTTCTATTGTATTATGGAACTCTTCCTACAGTGTTGTATATTTTGATTTTTCTATTGTATTATGGAACTCTTCCTACAGTGTTGTACATTTTGATTTTTCTATTGTATTTTAGAACTCTTCTTACAGTGTTGTATATTTAGATTGTTCTATTGTATTATGGAACTCTTCCTACAGTGTTGTATATTTTGATTTTTCTATTGTATTTTAGAACTATTCTTACAGTGTTGTACATTTTATTTTTCTATTGTATTTTAGAACTCTTCCTACAGTGTTATATATTTAGATTTTTTTACTGTATTTTAGAACTCTTCTTACAGTGTTGTATATTTTATTTTATTTTTCTATTGTATTTTAGAACTCTTCTTACAGTGTTGTATATTTTATTTTTCTATTGTATTTTGGAACTCTTCCTACAGTGTTGTATATTTTATTTTTCTATTGTATTTTAGAACTCTTCCTACAGTGTTGTATATTTTATTTTTCTATTGTACTTTGGAACTCTTCCTACAGTGTTGTATATCTTATTTTTCTATTGTATTTTGGAACTCTTCCTACAGTGTTGTATATTTTGATTTTTCTATTGTATTATGGAACTCTTCCTACAGTGTTGTATATTTTGATTTTTCTATTGTATTATGGAACTCTTCCTACAGTGTTGTACATTTTGATTTTTCTATTGTATTTTAGAACTCTTCTTACAGTGTTGTATATTTTGATTTTTCTATTGTATTTTAGAATTCTTCTTACAGTGTTGTATATTTAGATTTTTCTATTGTATTATGGAACTCTTCCTACAGTGTTGTATATTTTGATTTTTCTATTGTATTTTAGAACTCTTCCTACAGTGTTGTATATTTTATTTTTCTATTGTATTTTAGAACTCTTCTTACAGTGTTGTATATTTTATTTTTCTATTGTATTTTAGAACTCTTCTTACAGTGTTGTATATTTTGATTTTTCTATTGTATTTTAGAATTCTTCTTACAGTGTTGTATATTTTGATTTTTCTATTGTATTATGGAACTCTTCCTACAGTGTTGTATATTTTGATTTTTCTATTGTATTTTAGAACTCTTCTTACAGTGTTGTATATTTTGATTTTTCTATTGTATTTTAGAACTCTTTCTACAGTGTTGTATATTTTATTTTTCTATTGTATTTTAGAACTCTTCTTACAGTGTTGTATATTTTATTTTTCTATTGTATTTTAGAACTCTTCTTACAGTGTTGTATATTTTGATTTTTCTATTGTATTTTAGAACTCTTCTTACAGTGTTGTATATTTTATTTTATTTTTCTATTGTATTTTAGAACTCTTCTTACAGTGTTGTATATTTTATTTTTCTATTGTACTTTGGAACTCTTCCTACAGTGTTGTATATTTTATTTTTCTATTGTACTTTGGAACTCTTCCTACAGTGTTGTATATCTTATTTTTCTATTGTATTTTGGAATTCTTCCTACAGTGTTGTATATTTTGATTTTTCTATTGTATTTTAGAACTCTTCCTACAGTGTTGTATATATTTTTTTTCTATTGTATTTTAGAACTCTTCCTACAGTGTTGAATATTTTAATTTTCTATTGTATTTTAGAACTCTTCTTACAGTGTTGTATATTTTATTTTTCTATTGTATTATGGAACTCTTCCTACAGTGTTGTATATTTTATTTTTCTATTGTATTTTAGAACTCTTCTTACAGTGTTGTATATTTTATTTTTCTATTGTATTTTAGAATTCTTCTTACAGTGTTGTATATTTTATTTTTCTATTGTATTATGGAACTCTTCCTACAGTGTTGTATATTTTATTTTTTTATTGTATTTTAGAACTCTTCCTACAGTGTTGTATATATTGATTTTTCTATTGTATTTTGGAACTCTTCCTACAGTGTTGTATATTTTGATTTTTCTATTGTATTCTAGAACTCTCTCTACAGTGTTGTATATTTTATTTTTCTATTGTATTTTAGAACTCTTCTTACAGTGTTGTATATTTTATTTTTCTATTGTATTTTAGAACTCTTCTTACAGTGTTGTATATTTTATTTTTCTATTGTATTTTAGAATTCTTCTTACAGTGTTGTATATTTTATTTTTCTATTGTATTTTAGAACTCTTCCTACAGTGTTGTATATATTGATTTTTCTATTGTATTTTGGAACTCTTCCTACAGTGTTGTATATTTTGATTTTTCTATTGTATTCTAGAACTCTCTCTACAGTGTTGTATATTTTATTTTTCTATTGTATTTTAGAACTCTTCTTACAGTGTTGTATATTTTATTTTTCTATTGTATTATGGAACTCTTCCTACAGTGTTGTATATTTTATTTTTCTATTGTATTATGGAACTCTTCCTAGAGTGTTGTATATTTTATTTTATTTTTCTATTGTATTTTAGAACTCTTCTTACAGTGTTGTATATTTTATTTTTCTATTGTATTTTGGAACTCTTCCTACAGTGTTGTATATTTTATTTTTCTATTGTATTATGGAACTCTTCCTACAGTGTTGTATATTTTATTTTTTTATTGTATTTTAGAACTCTTCCTACAGTGTTGTATATATTGATTTTTCTATTGTATTTTGGAACTCTTCCTACAGTGTTGTATATTTTGATTTTTCTATTGTATTATGGAACTCTTCCTACAGTGTTGTACATTTTATTTTTCTATTGTATTATGGAACTCTTCCTACAGTGTTGTATATCTTATTTTTCTATTGTATTTTGGAACTCTTCCTACAGTGTTGTATATTTTATTTTTCTATTGTATTTTAGAACTCTTCCTACAGTGTTGTATATTTAATTTTTCTATTGTATTATGGAACTCTTCCTACAGTGTTGTATATTTTATTTTTCTATTGTATTTTAGAACTCTTCTTACAGTGTTGTATATTTTATTTTTCTATTGTATTATGGAACTCTTCCTACAGTGTTGTATATTTTATTTTTCTATTGTATTATGGAACTCTTCCTACAGTGTTGTATATTTTATTTTTCTATTGTATTTTAGAACTCTTCTTACAGTGTTGTATATTTTATTTTTCTATTGTATTATGGAACTCTTCCTACAGTGTTGTATATTTTATTTTTCTATTGTATTTTGGAACTCTTCCTACAGTGTTGTATATTTTATTTTTCTATTGTATTTTAGAACTCTTCTTACAGTGTTGTATATTTTATTTTTCTATTGTATTATGGAACTCTTCTTACAGTGTTGTATATTTTATTTTTCTATTGTATTATGGAACTCTTCCTACAGTGTTGTATATTTTATTTTTCTATTGTATTATGGAACTCTTCCTACAGTGTTGTATATCTTATTTTTCTATTGTATTTTGGAACTCTTCCTACAGTGTTGTATATTTTATTTTTCTATTGTATTTTAGAACTCTTCTTACAGTGTTGTATATTTTATTTTTCTATTGTATTATGGAACTCTTCCTACAGTGTTGTATATTTTATTTTTCTATTGTATTATGGAACTCTTCCTACAGTGTTGTATATTTTATTTTTTTATTGTATTTTAGAACTCTTCCTACAGTGTTGTATATATTGATTTTTCTATTGTATTTTGGAACTCTTCCTACAGTGTTGTATATTTTGATTTTTCTATTGTATTATGGAACTCTTCCTACAGTGTTGTACATTTTATTTTTCTATTGTATTATGGAACTCTTCCTACAGTGTTGTATATCTTATTTTTCTATTGTATTATGGAACTCTTCCTACAGTGTTGTATATTTTATTTTTCTATTGTATTTTAGAACTCTTCTTACAGTGTTGTATATTTTATTTTTCTATTGTATTATGGAACTCTTCCTACAGTGTTGTATATTTTATTTTTGCATTTTATTTTTCCATATCATCAGCTGTTTATTGGGAAAGGGAACCATAATGAGTAATACAGTAATATAAGTAATGGGTGGACTGTACGGAGGTCAACGATTCCAACTTTGATTCTCAATTATATTAAAAAAAAAACAACACAAACGAACATCGAATGTCACTTTAACCTTACGTTTCAATGTAAGTAATTGATAGAAACTGGGCCGATATTTCTCAATTAATTACAAACTCTAAGAATGTCGCGTAAGTCAAGAGGCAATCCTACTTACTGTAAAGCTGATTGACCATAAAATAGTTCTGGGTCTTCCCATCATTTACAATATGTGGAATATTGTGGCCATTTCTTCTTGACATTCCACTGTTTCATGTTTCAGATACATGTAATTGCAAAACAAAATATTCATATTATTTTTTCAATACCTCAAAATTTGTCATTCAATATAAGCATGTAAAAATCAGTAACATATCATTTACATTTTAATACCTTAGACATCCCTTTTCTCTGTAGCCATTTCAAGGTGGTAAGCCTGAATTATTTAAAGTTTCATTAAAATCAATTTAAAGTTATAGAAGACATTGCACTCACATGCGGATCACAAATGTTGTATTTTGTTAGTAGATTTGTTGAATTGTTTCCCCTTTAAAGCAAAAAAAAAAGCAATTTGATTCTCTGAAGGTACTTTATTGTGAAGTTTCATCCAAGTTTGTTCAAGGGTTTAGGAGGAATTGAATTTATTTTAATACAAAGACATGTTATTTTCTAATAATAAAAAAAATCATGATATAGCTGGCATATTATAAGTATTTACCTATTATATTTTCTGCTTATACGTGTGGTTTTTAGTGTACGTTAAATTGTATTTACATGGAATATATCAGTACATAGATTTGTAGAGTTGATTTGGTCTCTCTAACTATACCTTTCATCTTCTCCTCACTAGTGACTCTGCTTTTAATATAGGGGTTATTTCCCCTTTACTGCAATTAAATGAGCTGCAGAAGTTTTTCTCTGTTAATGTTTCTACATTATAATTTCTCCAATGCATTTTCCAGATTCCGAAATGCCAATATGTATGGCTTGTTACCATCATGGAACATTCAATTGTTATAAAATTTCATATCAACTGATGTCCCATCAATTGTAATACATTGGCTTCATGAGAATACATATATAGTACGTAAAGAAAATGATGAGAAAGTTTCAAAACCTGCCATTTAGGATATTTTTCATTTTGGTATAGTTGTGATTTTTGTCTTTCCTGTGCAACCTTTTACTAATTAATTGGCAAAGCCTGGTAATAAATACTCATTTTTTTCAAATATAAATCTGCCTTTAAATGTCGAAGCATAATTAACCCCCCCCCCCCCCCTCAAATAAAATAATTAAATTCAGGGTTTCAAGAACAGGAATGACATTATTATAAATATACATGTGATACCTCTCCATAGACCATACCATAAAACCATATTGTTCTGTCCATTACAGTTGTCAACATGAATTCTACAATCAGTCTATCCATACCCATATATCTGTTAAGTAGTGATGTACCATACTTATTACAGAGTTTGTACCTTTTCCTGAATGTGTTACCTCATCAATCAAATACACAACTTTGTTTTCCTATACAATAAATAATAATAATTGTAATCGTTAATTTCTAAGTCAACAATTAGCATGTTAATCTTTATCATAAGAAATAAAAGTACAAACTTGAAATTTAAAAATGAATTTGTTTGCATGATTTTGTGACAGCTTCATTTCATAAAAGGAGACGGATAAGCTTGAGATGTAGATATATTCTCTGTATATATTCAGCCAGAGGATAAGCTTGAGATGTAGATATATTCTCTGTATATATTCAGCCAGAGGATAAGCTTGAGATGTAGATATATTTTCTGTATATATTCAGCCAGAGGATAAGCTTGAGATGTAGATATATTCTCTGTATATATTCAGCCAGAGGATAAGCTTGAGATGTAGATATATTCTCTGTATATATTCAGCCAGAGGATAAGCTTGAGATGTAGATATATTCTCTGTATATATTCAGCCAGAGGATAAGCTTGAGATGTAGATATATTCTCTGTATATATTCAGCCAGAGGATAAGCTTGAGATGTAGATATATTCTCTGTATATATTCAGCCAGAGGATAAGCTTGAGATGTAGATATATTCTCTGTATATATTCAGCTAGAGGATAAGCTTGAGATGTAGATATATTTTCTGTATATATTCAGCCAGAGGATAAGCTTGAGATGTAGATATATTCTCTGTATATATTCAGCCAGAGGATATGCTTGAGATGTAGATATATTCTCTGTATATATTCAGCCAGAGGATAAGCTTGAGATGTAGATATATTCTCTGTATATATTCAGCCAGAGGATAAGCTTGAGATGTAGATATATTCTCTGTATATATTCAGTCAGAGGATATGCTTGAGATGTAGATATATTCTCTATATATATTCAGCCAGAGGATATGCTTGAGATGTAGATATATTCTCTGTATATATTCAGCCAGAGGATAAGCTTGAAATGTAGATACATTCTCTGTATATATTCAGCCAGAGGATAAGCTTGAGATGTAGATACATTCTCTGTATATATTCAGCCAGAGGATAAGCTTGAGATGTAGATATATTCTCTATATATATTCAGCCAAAGGATATGCTTGAGATGTAGATATATTCTCTGTATATATTCAGCCAGAGGATAAGCTTGAGATGTAGATATATTCTCTGTATATATTCAGCCAGAGGATAAGCTTGAGATGTAGATATATTCTCTGTATATATTCAGCCAGAGGATATGCTTGAGATGTAGATATATTCTCTATATATATTCAGCCAGAGGATATGCTTGAGATGTAGATACATTCTCTGTATATATTCAGCCAGAGGATAAGCTTGAGATGTAGATACATTCTCTGTATATATTCAGCCAGAGGATAAGCTTGAGATGTAGATATATTCTCTGTATATAGTCAGCCAGAGAGTATTCTTGAGATGTAGATATATTCTCTGTATATATTCAGCCAGAGGATATGCTTGAGATGAAGATATATTCTCTGTATATATTCAACCAGAGGATAAGCTTGAGATGTAGATATATTCTCTGTATATATTCAGCCAGAGGATAAGCTTGAGATGTAGATATATTCTCTGTATATATTCAGCCAGAGGATATGCTTGAGATGTAGATATATTCTCTGTATATATTCAGCCAGAGGATAAGCTTGAGATGTAGATATATTCTCTGTATATATTCAGCCAGAGGATAAGCTTGAGATTTAAATATATTCTCTGTATATATTCAGCCAGAGGATAAGCTTGAGATGTAGATATGTTCTCTGTATATATTCAGCCAGAGGATATGCTTGAGATGTAGATATATTCTCTGTTTATATTCAGCCAGGGGATAAGCTTGAGATGTAGATATATTCTCTGTGTATATTCCGCCAGAGGATAAGCTTGAGATGTAGATATATTCTCTGTATATATTCAGCCAGGGGATAAGCTTGGGATGTAGATATATTCTCTGTATATATTCAGCCAGAGGATAAGCTTCAGATGTAGATATATTCTCTGTATATATTCAGCCAGAGGATATGCTTGAGATGTAGATATATTCTCTGTATATATTCAGCCAGAGGATATGCTTGAGATGTAGATATATTCTCTGTATATATTCAGCCAGAGGATATGCTTGAGCTGTAGATATATTCTCTGTATATATTCAGCCAGAGGATAAGCTTGAAATGTAGATATATTCTCTGTATATATTAAGAATAGTTAACCTCTGTTGAAAATATATACATTGTATGTGTGTACAAGTTGTAATGAATTGTGTCGCTTTGTTCAATTACACACATATTTTCAGAACACCCATTTGAATAGATGTGAATACATTTGAAATGCATTTTACAGTAAGAAAAATCAATTAATAGCTGATCTAAAAGTGAAAATGGCTCTCATTAAAGTGACTTTTTATTAATAGATGATCTAAAAGTGAAAATGGCTCTCATTAAAGTAACTTTTTATTAATAGATGATCTAAAAGTGAAAATTGCTCTCATTAAAGTAACTTTTTATTACATCAAGTACATGATATTTAATGAAGAAATTTCATACATAAAAGAAAAAATAATTACCAGATCCTTCAGAGCAGACTCCAAAAGCATTACATTTCCTTGTTGTTTTGAAGTAGATTGGTGTGGAAAATGAACTTGTTGTGCATAATCCCAGAAATAATGGAGAGTTGTTTCTACTGACATGGGAGGATTACCTGAAAACATTAAACATTATAAATATAATTACACATTATTACATTTAAAAACATAAAACATAAGCTTACAATTTTGAAAATATAAACAAGGAATCATTTTGTACAAATTCTATTCAATAAGATGAAGAACAAATTTAATACCATGTCTAAGATACTAGGCTTTTTAAATGCTGGAAGAACAAATTTAATACCATGTCTAACATACTAGGCTTTTTAAATGCTGGAAAAACAAATTTAATACCATGTCTAACATATTAGGCTTTTTAAATGCTGGAAGAATACATTTGAACCTGCATGTTTGTGGTATGTACCTAACTCAGTGTGAAACAATACTTAGTAAAATTAAAATGTTTTCATCTCCTTTCAAAATGTATGAAATATATTGATTAAACATTCAACATTTAATGATGTAGTTAATTTGAAAAAAAAACAATTTATCAAATATTATCATAAGAAGAGTTTGAAGATACCAAAGGGGTAATCAGAATCCGTGTATCGAAGAACAGACAACATAACGGCCAAAAGAAAAAGTACAAAAGGACAAGCTACCCGATTTGTGGACCCCCTTTTTAATTTTTTTTAATTCATCACTTTTGTGGGACGTTTTCATTATAAACAGTGTTGAACAACTTCAAACATGACCAAAAACTCAATCCGAGATCGATATAAGACCATTTCTAAAAACACAAAAACCCCCGATCCTCTAGGCTCTACTCTAAGTTATATTAATAGAGTACCTATGCAAACAACGATCTACAAAGCATACACATAAAACTAAAGATCGAGTAACACGAACCCCACTAAAACAGGGGGTGAACTCAGGTGCTCCGGAAGGGTAGGCAGTTCCTGATCTATAACTTCTGTGCATAAATAATTATCAAGTTTTTTTTATCAACTTGCATGTGTCGACCATATATAATCTTGTTATCCACAGGGTCGACACACGTAAGTTGTTAATATAAGATTGCATGAAGATCGACACGAACAAGTTAAATTAAGGAAAAAGAGATGAAATAATACAGACATTTTATTAAAAATAAATACAATGTCTGTATTAAACAGAGAGTAAAAAAAGGAGGGGCTGGTAAATCTGTGCCACGAGCGCTTGTTACCTGATCTAGTGTTGATTTACAGAACATTGATTGATCGTACATTTTTCAGGGAAAAGGAGAAGCTTCGCACGAGTTCTATGATAGAGCATCTTATGTTGTCGGAGACCTATCTCAGGGGCGGATCCAGGATTTCAAGTTAGGGGGGGGGGGGCGCACTTAAAAAATTGCGCCGAGCGGAGGAAGGCGCTAAAATTGTTCAGGTATTCCGTGTGAAAAATTACGATTTTACGCCAATTTGTTTTCTCCAATTTTAGGGGGGCGCGCGCCGGGTGCGACCCCCCCTCCTGGATCCGCCCCTGCATCTAAGAGATCAACCATCAGGGACGTAGCTAGGTATAAAATGAAATGTAGGCACAACTTGCGGCGGGGGGTCTTGGGGGCCGCTTACGGAATATGATTGTAAGCGTAAATAGATGTACAAATGGCGAAATCTGAACAATGAAAGACATGAAATATATTCTTATTTAATCAGGGAAACAATACATATATCGAAGTTGTTAATATTTTTTTGCTGAATTTTTACGTATGCCCTTAATGGAATATTTCATTAATACTTCAAAATCAGCGAAGAAAATTAGATCTGTAACTTGTCAGTATACGCATGTAGCCAAATATCAAAGCAGCTTAAATTCTCGAGGTTGTAGAAAAAAGTCCCGATATATGATTACAGATGATGAACATGGATACAGTTATAAGCATCTGCTATGTTGTGGCAGGGTATATCAAGAATAACGATGTTTTCTTACACTGGCAACACAGAGAGAAATGTCAGGCTGGATGGTCCGGCCGCCAGATGTTCCGGATGACCAAAATTGCCTAGGCAATTTGTTCCGGTTCGGAACTTTGAGCCTAGACTATTTGTTCCGATGCCAGGCAATATGGGCCGACCTGCTTTTACATTTATTAACCTATATATATTTTGTAATTTACAACGTATTAACAATAAAAATATTCATCTAGGCTATGTGTGTATAGATTTTTTAATTCGTAATTCGTTTGTTTGTTTGTTGGCACTGTTGTCGACACTGTTGACATACGTTGAAAATACAGAATATACTGAACATTTAACAGAAAGTGAAAAAAGAAAGTTAAGGAAGCAAGCAAAACATTATGTCTCAAAGGATTACCTTTTATACTACGTTAGTGCAAAGGGAGAAAATAGACGAGTGGTTAGAGAAACAGAAAAGCATAGGATCCTTCGTGCTTGCCATTCCGATAGTACCGCTGGTAGATATATCTTCTATGTCTTTTAAATACCGAGTCAGACGTTGCATGGCATTACTAGAGTTATTGTATTTTAATGCATGAGGAAGACGTAGTTAACAAATTAGTAAAAACACGAAGACTCATTCAGGAACAAGACATTGAAACAATTCCCAGCAAACTCCCAGGGAAAGTAATAAAATAAAAAAATTACGAGGTCAGGCCATATTTGAACGAAGACGCGCTTGCAGCCCTACAGGCAACTAGTAAGTATTTATTTGTGCGGAATATATAGCTGCGTATTTTATATATTATTTATATTAAATCAAGTTTATCTTATCCTTAGCAAAAGTTCGGCAGGATGATAATCAAACACACATACACACACTATCCACAAACAGGGTTGAAAACCTCAACATGAGACCACGAAGAACATCAATCATTACACACTGGTGCTATTGTTTATTGAAAGTTGTTCATTTTGTGGAATCACCTTTTTCTCAATGTAATCACATAATATAGCTTTCTATTTAAAATAGATATGTGAACACATATCCACAAATATATATGGATATGGAAATGGCATAATTCCAACATATGTATTTTTCAGTTCAAATGAAATTAAATGATGTTGAAGGCTCATACCATTTTCCATTGTGCAACAAACCATCAGTTCAAGATGTCGTTGGATGTGATAATTGCATGGAGTGGCATCACCTTAAGTGTCTGTGCCTAACCAAGGAACCAAAATCAAAAACGTGGTTGTGTGGCTATTGTGACTCCTAAAACCACACTAGAATGTTGTAGAGTTTGTAATAAAAGTTATTTCTTCTTGTGCCTTAATTTACGTCAGTAATTGCCTAGACCCGGACCATTCAGCCTAGGCTATTCATTCCGACCGGCCCGTTTAGCCTAGTCTATGTATTCTGGCGGGTCGGAACGAATTGCCTGCTACACCGGAAGTAATTAAGACCTATAATAACAGATGTGCAAACTTAATTTTATGTAATACATGTATCATTATCATATATAATAATATAATACAAAATTAAAAAGGAATCACGATTTTTTTTTCTAATTTATATACCTGCTTGGAAATTTGAATATAATAGAGTCGTTCAACTTTGAAGACAAAAGTTTTCGTTTTACTGTGTCATCCATTACGTTAATTTGGCAATGTCAGGGTATGGGGGTTCAATATTCTGTTGAGTATCGGTGGTTGAAAAGGAAGACTCCAAATCCGATTTGGTTGCTCCTGTCTGACTTGATTCAGATTCAACTGGTCCGCTATCAGTCTCGGATAAGCTAAGTGCTGGACTGTTTTCACTGGTATGTGCTAACTGTCCAGGATCATTTTCTGAAGATTCGCTTATCTTTTTAAACATTTCATCCAAAGTTCTAACTTTAAGCTTAGGCTTAGAGCCAGACATTTTTATACTGGAAGCCAATAGCCCCGATAACAGTTATTTTGACGGTCAATGACAAGCTAGTAAATGCATCAATTCATTTCTAGATTCAGATGTTAAAAAGCGTGTGAAAAACAAATTGTGTTTTTTTTTATGTCAAGACAAAACCTTTGACGATCAAATGAACTGTCAATTTCAAAGAATTAGTTAAGGTCACAATACTCATTGCAAATGTTTATCTTTCAACTTGTGGAAGCTTGTCATCAGTACAAGTAATATTTAGCGTACTTTTAATTTCTTCTATGTGCTGATAAACTGATCGAGGGCGTGCCTGAGATAAGTTTTTATCCTGCAATCAGTACATTTGCTGTACAAATATACTATACGAATAATGTTTTCCTTTATTCGTACTAGACGAATAAACTTTTCGTACTATACGAATAAACTTTTCAGCCTACGAATAAACTTTCCCGGTACCCTGTAGCTATGTACAGCGAAGGGCGCAGACACGTTTGAAACTGGTACTAATTAACGCGGACCACGAAGAAGACACCCTTGACAACATTCATGAAAGACAAGGAATGACGCTTGTTTCTGTCCTTTTTGCTTAAATCTGACAAGTTTTCCGACTTTTTTGACCTTGCAGGATAAATACAATATACGTACATTGTCGTTAAATATAAAATTCATTTGTACTCGCTGCGAAACAGTCCTGAAAAGGTCGCCGAAGGTTAGCTATTCTGCCTGTTTCTAAAGCTCGTACAAATAAATTTTATATTTATCGACAATGTACGTATATTGTATATATCTGCGCATACAAGAAATTAAAAGTACTCTAAATGTTTTGTATCATAACCAATCAAACGGAAGCAAATGTGTGATTGACGTCTGTTGCACTTGAGAAGACTGATCTTGGTCACGTACCCCAGCAGTCAGTGACCTGGGAAAAAGTTTTTAATAGAAGACGTGGTTAACGTCAAAACGTTAAATGGCAGCGAACATGACGGGCGATCTTTTAAACGATGATAACAGGGTCGTAGCTACCCCAAAATGAAGTGTACTCAAATATGTTTAAAAGTCTGGTGGAGGGTCACGACCCTCCCCCACCTTGCAGAGGTGGCCTTACGGCAGGGGGTCTGGGGGCGCTTAAGTCCCCCAGAAGCTCTCGGGTAAATGGTGCAAAATCCTGCATTCTTGCAATTTCCTGGCACTCAAAATTATCCCACGGAAACCCAATTTTCATGAGCAACAAGACAACTTTTGAACATAAATTTTGAGAAATAAAATATTAAGTAGAGCAATATAATACAAATATGTAGTTGACTTAGAAATTTTATTCTGTCAAATGTGTAGAGTAGTGTAGCTTGATTTGGAATCGAATACAATTAACATATGGGCTAAAGAATCTACACGGTGCACAGTAGAAACTATCTTGAGTTTTTGCATATTTCACCCAAGTGTGTTCAAGAAACCATTTAGCCTTTGCTCTCCTTGTAGAATTCGAGATTACCCTGAACAAATTATTAGCTAGTCTTCACTATTTGTACGCAAATTTTATTTCAAAGGAACATTTCTCGAATAGAAATAATTTATACTCTCTGTCAATGGTATAATAATGTATAAACATGATAAACTGTAATCTCAATCAATTCGAAACGATGTCGATATGCACCGGGTGTACAGAGTGGAAAATGCAAATTCCATCCGCGTTAAACCAATACATTTGTTCTTATTCCGGTTCGTTCCATATGATACGTATCCAGAAGATTTTAAAAGTTTGCTAAAAGTAAACTAAGATCAATATGCTTCCAATAACGTTAACGATCCCATGTGCTCTTTGTTTTTGGGTGTGCGTTGTGGTTTTCCTTTAAAAAGAAATACGATTAGTTTGTTTGTTCAAGCGAAATTAAAAAAATGCATACCTTAATAACAAATCCCCCACCCCAAACTCCATTCCTAAAACACGTGCACGACCATTGATCGGCATTGCACTTATATAACACACACCGTTCTATGCTGATTCCGTAAATGATAAGCGTAGTTTCCGGAATTGAATATAGGTACATTAAGTAATTATTAACATGTTTGTATTTGTTTGAATTTGATTTAGATTATTAATTCAGTTTTATTCTACCTTATGTCCTAGATTTACCATGTTTTCATTTTTGTCAAAATTTTCGATGTGTACGCAACTGCGTTTTTGCGTACGGGTTGCTACGCACCTGGATATGGATTTTATGCTTTCACAGGTGACATAGAACATTTTTTTTTTTTTTATTGAAATTGAAAAGTTTAGAGGCGAAGGTAAAATGTTGAAGCGGCACACATATGACACAACTTTTCTGAAAAAAAATTGATTTTTACAAAATTTTATGTGATCACTTTTTTTTATTGTAAAACTGAGAACATTTCATTTTTTTATTGAAATTGAAAATTTTAGAGGCGAAGGTAACATTTTGATGCGGCACACACATGAGACAACTTTTTCTGAAAAAATTCTTGAGTTTTACAAATTTTAGAAGAGAGCAAACAGTTTTTCATTTTATTTTTAAAGTAAATGGAAAGTCTGAGGCGGTTTTTCAGCATTTTTGAAGTGCGAGGCGGCAATATTTTTTTGAACGTGGTGTGACTCAGATATGATCACATTTTTTTTATTGCAAAACTGATGATTTGTCTTGTTTGAATAAAAAAAAATTGCACAGTAAAGTTAAAGAATTGTTCGTGTATTTTTATGTCATCTGCATGAACAAACACGTGGAGATCACTTTGTCTGTCTTTTTGCTTGTTTTATAGTTTTTTCCAGTGTCAGATTTAAGAAAACTTGCACTTAGTACCACTTTGCACTCAAAATGTCTAGCACTTGTCAAAAGATTACAGTGTGTGCCAATTGTAAAAAAAAAGTTACAATGTGTTTATTTCTGTGTTCTATCAAAATTAGGTCACATTTAAATCACGCTAAATAGAAAATGCTTTGCCCAAAAATAGATATCTTGACTCCACCTCCTGTATATATATATTATTTGGATATCTACGGGGGCAACCACTGTCGGGGTAACAGTGATTGCGTCCTTAAAATTATGTACAATGCAATATACAAATATAATTGATACATTAAACATTAATAAGTACAATAATAGTGAATAAGAATTACTGTCTACTGTATTAAAACAATTCATGTAACAAGCACTACTTAAGAAATATTTTCTCCATTAAAATGTAAAAATACAAGCACTGTATCATAAAACATCATACTGCACTGCATTGTAGTATTATAAAATAATGTAATATTAAAAGTGCAATTTGCCATTAGTGTTGATGAAAATAAAACAGTATTTTACCATTAAATAGTAAAAATATTCAATCAAACAACAGAATCATACATTTCTCGGCTACATAGACATTCTACATTTATAAATTCATAAATTACAACACACTGTTTAAATCATCTTTAGTATAATTTCTAGTTCTCTAAAGCAATTTTTCTCACATTAAAAGCTTTTACAAGATACAGTTTTGTTAAATAATTCAGTTCTTTACCCATTTCTGCACTGATGCCATATCCATAGTCACCAAACATAAATAAAAGCTTATAGTATGACGAAAGCTCCTCAAACTTGACACCCATATGATTACTGGAGAACACATATTCGATTTGACTAAAAATGTCTGCCCGTATATCTTCATATAGTGGGCATTCTAGTGCAAAGTGCTGTAAGTCCTCGACGCTGTGAAGAGGACACACAGAACACCTATCATTATCCGAAAGTGACATCCTAAATAGGGTAGCGTTTATGCTTAAGCAATTTGTTCTAGCAAGGAGCTTTAAACGAGAAGCTTCAAAATTGAAGTCCTCAGACAAGTATAATTGTTTACCCATAGAAACTCGACAATTCTTATACATAGACAGGCTACTTTTGGATAAAACTTTTCCAAATTCACTCTGCCTTACTGATTGACCATGAAAAGATCTAAACACTTCTATATCTACTGCACTTTGTATATAATGATCTAAGTCAAGATCTATAAATAATTTTTTAAAGTATGTATGATACTCGGAATTCTCAGAATTTCTAAGCATATTCAAAATTACTTTACACAATCGATCTTCTGCCAGATTCTGAAAACGTGCATAATATGCTACCCTTTGTCGGTTCATGAAGATATAGACGGGTTCCCAACCAAGCTCCAAAAACAGGGCTGATTTAGGTATGTTCATCCTAGCTGCAATAATGTAGCTCCTGTGACAACTTGTGTCTCGGCAGAGCTACAACGCGGTCCTATTCGTCACAATGGAGCAAAAAAAAAAGTAGTAGTTGAAACATAAAAACTCACTATTTACGCTTCAAACATTTCATTATAACTATTACTGATGATCACAGTCCTTGTTAAATCTGTTTGGCTGAGAAATATATGCTTTTCAAAGGTAGCAACCACCTTGTTCAAATTTATCGATCGTTTTCCATAACCGGAAACTACGGAAGGCGGAGCTTTTCTAAATATGGTATTTCTGATGTAAACATTCACGCCTAAATCGCCAAATATGGTATCGACATCCAAATAATGAGGCCGGAAATGACGAAATTCAAAATTTTCAGAGAGTGAAAGTAAACATGGATTTTTATTTTGTGGGAATTACATTCTAAAATACTGGTAGGTGATAAAAACTTGTTATAATTATGGACAAAAGGAAAGGTTATGTCTTATTATTGATAAATGCAGGCGTCAGAAGCTCTGTAAGCGAGCGCAAAAAATCTCGGCGGCTGCTCCATTACGTGTAATGGCATCCCGTTATAACCCTTGCGAGTAAGCGAGCACTTAGGGTTTTATTATTAGAACTATGTTCATCCTAGTATTCATAATAAGCTTAGCCATCTTGTACTGTATACTTTCCAACGATTCAACATGACCGACAGAGGATGGAAACCAAACAGAGCCTCCATGGGACACAGACGGTCTTAAAACCGAATGCCATAAAGCGTCTCCAAAACATAACCTGTTAAAATGTCCATGTTCACCAAGTATACGGATACAGTAATTCAACTTTTGATCTGCATTCTCCTTTTCATATGAATTTATATGATAATTTAACTTCAGAGCCCTAGAGAAATACACACCCAAATACTTATATTCGTTCACCTCCTCTATCAGGACGCTTCCTTTCGACGGATAGCACTCCGGATCATCTCCTTGCGTTTACGATAAGATTCAGCAAGAAGAGTACCCAGTGTACTATCAGCCGAATGGTTCTTGTCATGAATTCTCTTCAAACGGTTAGCTTCACGTCTGCGCTTCAGAAGTTGATCGAGTTCTTTATCTCAAAACTGTCTGTAGTTTTTCATTCTCTTAGTCTTTCCGATCATTTTATTTGCAACTTCGGTTACCTTACCCTTCCATACCTCCCAAGTACTATCAACGTTCCCTACGTTATCGTCTATAAGTGAAAAGTTGTCGAATTCTAACTGAAGAGAGGATTTAAAAAGTTCCCAATCCGTCGAGTCGTTAACTCTCCAAAATAAATCCGGCTTACTAACATTAGGTTTAATATATACGCTAGGTTTCAAAACAATTCGTACTATGACGTGGTCACTGTACAGGTCAAGTTATCCCTCTTCGTGGATAAATATACATATGCATGGTTATCTTCATTTAGAAAATACTAAAGATCAAAGGAAAACACACTGGGTTGTGATACAATAAACATAAAACAGACATAATTAAAATATGTAATGCGTTGTTTGTCATTTATCATCAATAACAAAAAAATTTTGGGGGGGGGGAATTATGTGTAGGCACGTGCCTAAAGTGCCTTACGGTAGCTATGTCCGGTATTTTACCGCTAAATATATATAATGTGTTGGTTTAATGGTCGACTTTTTTTTAAAAGGGGAGGATGCTTAAGAATGTATATATTGCGTGTATTTTATATTAGTTAGAAAACTGGTAAATGCTGTGCAAGTTCACATGTACCTCTCATAGTTTATCTGACAGTCAGTCTAGTAAGTGGTCCCTATGTGTACGTGCAAAGATAATCAGTAAATATGATAAAATAAACAAATACAAATTATTGATATCACTACACTTTTCAAGATCTAACGTTCAGTTGCGTAAATATGCGATGTCGGCCGAAACGCCCCGTAAATTCCTTCAGAACCCTGCTGCAAACAGTACACATAATAAACTAGAAGGTAGGTTATATCGTTATTTAATACAATGATTTAGTCAATAAAGAGATATCGTTACTCTGGATGTATTCATTGTTTTGTTTATCTACATGCATCATATGTTTTAAATCAATTTATTTCAAATCGTTAGACAGATCGGTAATTCATAATATACTATTTTACATCATGATAGAAATACGCCCTAACAGAACGTTGAATCTGATTAAATGTACTATAAGTAATGTGTTTTGAACGAAATAGAAACAAAACGTGATAATATCATATAGGTGGTATACGTAAAAATTGAAAGATTACATTGTCACGAAAAAAAAAAACAAAAACAAATAATCAAACAAACTATAAGTAAAAATACAGTGAATGGAATACAACAGACCCAAACATAAATAAACAGTAAAGAAGAGTTTTATAAATTTACCATGAAACTGAATAGACTAAACAAGATTATATGATTACACTAAGGGTTGTGTAACAATGTATTCCTGGATGTTCGGAATGAATAATGAATTAATATGCTAAAATAGAAAAAAAAAATGTGATACCAGAAATGGGATAGTGATAGCATAAAAGCTGGAATGACAATTGAATCGACAACAACACAAAACAGAGACCCTCTTTATGTAATATTTAGAGTACTTTAAATTTCGTGTATGTGCTGATAAACTGATCGAGGGCGTGCCCGAGATCAGTTTATCTGCGCATACAATAAATTAAAAGTATTCTAAATGTTTTGTATCATAACCTATCAAACGGAAGCAAATGTGTGATCGACGTCGGTCGCACTTGAGAAGACTGATCTTGGTCACGTACGCCAGCAGTCAGCGACATGGGAAAACGTTTTTAATAGAACACGTGGTTAACGTCAAAACGTTAAATGGCAGCGAACATGACGGACGATCTTTTAAACGATGGTATGGATTTTATGCTTTCACAGGTGGCAGAGAACATTTCATTTTTTTTTTTATTGAAATTGAAAATATTAGAGGCGAAGGTAAAATTTGGATGCGACACACACATGACAACGTTTTCTGAAAAAAATCATGATTTTTTTAAATCTTTTAGAAGAGAGCAAACAGTTTTTCATTTTATTTTTTTAAAGAAAATGGAAAATCTGAAGCGGTTTTTCAGAATTTTTGAAGTGCGAGGCGGCAATTTTTTTTCCAACGTGGTGTGACTCAAATCTGATCACCTTTTTATTGCAAAACTGAGAACATTTCATTTTTTTATAGAAATTGAACATTTTAGAGGCGAAGGTAAAATGTTGATGTGGCACACACATGACACAACTTTTTCTGAAAAAAATCTTGATTTTTACAAAATTTTAGGAGAGGGCAATCAGTTTTTCTTTTTATTTTTAAAGAAAATGGGAAGTCTGAGGAGGTTTCTTAGCATTTTTGAAGTGCGAGGCGACAATTTCTTTTTCAACGTGGTGTGACTCGAATATGATCACATTTTTTATTGCAAAACTGATAATTTGTCTTGTTTGAATAACAAAAATTGCTTAGTAAAGTTAAAGAATTGTTCGTGTATTTTTATGTCATCTGCATGAACAAACACATGGGAATCACTTTGTCAGTCTTTTTGTTTATTTTAAAGTTTTTTCCAGTGTCAGATTTAAGACAGCTTGCACTTATTAACACTTTGCACACAAAATGTCTATCACTTGTCAAAAAATTACAGTGTGTACCAATTGTCAAAAAAAAGTTACAATGTGTTTATTGCTGTGTTCTATCAAAATTAGGTCACATTTAAATCACGCTAAATAGAAAATGCTTTGCCCAAAAATAGATATACAATATACGTACATTGTCGGTAAATATAAAATGTATTTGTACGTGCTTTAGAAACAGGCAGAATAGCGAGCCTTCTGCGAGCTTTTCATGCATGTTTCGCAGCGAGTACAAATGAATTTTATATATAACGACAATGTACGTATTTTGTGTTTATCCTGCAATGTCAAAAAATTCGGAAAACTTGTCAGATTTAGACAAAAAGGACAGAAACAAGCGTCATTCCTCGCCTTTCATAAATGTTGTCAAGGGTGTCTTCTTCGTGGTCCGCGTTACACTAGTACCAGTTTCATACTTGTCTGCGCCCTCCGCTGTACATAGCTACAGGGTACCGGGAAAGTTTATTCGTAGGCTGAAAAGTTTATTCGTATAGTACGAAAAGTTTATTCGTCTAGTACGAATAAAGCAACGCTTTATTCGTATAGCATATTTGTACAGCAAATGTACTGATTGCAGGATCAATATCTTGACTCCACCTCATGTATGGTTATCTTCATTTAGAAAATACTAAAAACCAAAGGAAAACACACTGGGTTGTGATACAATAAACATAAAACAGACATAATTAAAATATGTAATGAGTTGTTTGTCATTTTTCATCAATAACTACATTTTGGGGGGAAAATTATGTATAGGCACGTGCCTAAAGTGCCTTACGGTAGCTACGCCCCTGCCGGCCGCTATTTTACTATTATATAAATAACAACTATATAAATGGGTGTCTATGTCCGGTATTTTACCGCTAAATATATATAATGTGTTGGTTTAATGGTCGACTTTTTTTTAAAAGGGGAGGATGCTTACGAATGTATATATTGCGTGTATTTTTTATTAGTTAGAAAACTGGTAAATGCTGTGCAAGTTCACATGTACCTCTCATAGTTTATCTGTCAGTCAGTCTAGTAAGTGGTCCCTATGTGTACGTGCAAAGATAATCAGTAAATATGATAAAATAAACAAATACAAATTGTTGATATCACTACACTTTTCAAGATCTAAAGTTCAGTTGCGTAAATATGCGATGTCGGCCGAAACGCCCCGTGAATTCCTTCAGAACCCTGCTGCAAACAGTACACATAATAAACTAGAAGGTATGTTATATCGTTATTTAATACAATGATTTAGTCAGTAAAGAGATGTCGTTTCTCTGGATGTATTCATTGTTTTGTTTATCTACATGCATCATATGTTTTAAATCAATTTATTTCAAATCGTTAGACAGATCGGTAATTCAAAATATACTATTTTACATCATGATAGAAATACGCCCTAACAGAACGTTGAATCTGATTAAATGTACTATAAGCAATGTGTTTTGAACGAAATAGAAACAAAACGTGATAATATCATATAGGTAGTATACGTAAAAATTGAAAGATTACATTGTCACGAAAAAAAAACAAACAAAAAAACAAAATCAAATAATCAAACAAACTATAAGTAAAAATACAGTGAATGGAATACAACAGACCCAAACATAAATAAACAGTAAAGAAGAGTTTTATAAATTTACCATGAAACTGAATAGACTAAACAAGATTATATGATTACACTAAGGGTTGTGTAACAATGTATTCCTGGATGTTCGGAATGAATAATGAATTAATATGCTAAAATAGAAAAAAAAAATGTGATACCAGAAATGGGATAGTGATAGCATACAAGTTGGAATGACAATTGAATCGACAACAACACAAAAACAAAGACGCTCTTTATGTAATATTTAGAGTACTTTTAATATCGTGTATGTGCTGATAAACTGATCGAGGGCGTGCCCGAGATCAGTTTATCTGCGCATGCAAGAAATTAAAAGTATTCTAAATGTTTTGTATCATAACCAATCAAACGGAAGAAATGTGTGATCGACGTCTGTCGCACTTGAGAAGACTGATCTTAGTCACGTACGCCAGCAGTCAGTGACGTGGGAAAACGTTTTTAATAGAACACGTGGTTAACGTCAAAACATTAAATGGCAGTGAACGTGACGGACGATCTTTTAAACGATGGTATGGATTTTATGCTTTCACGGGTGGCAGAGAACATTTCATTTTTTTTTTATTGAAATTGGAAATTTTAGAGGCGAAGATAAAATGTTGATGCGGCATACACATTACACAACGTTTTCTGAAAAAATTCTTGATTTTTACAAATTTTTAGAAGAGAGCGATCAGTTTTCACTTTTTTGTAAAAGAAAATGGAAAATCTGAAGCGGTTTTTCAGCATTTTTGAAGTGCGAGGCGGCAATCTTGTTTTCAACGTGGTGTGACTCAAATATGATCACTTTTTTTATTGCAAAACTGAGAACATTTCATTTGTTTTTTTAAATTGAAAATTTTAGAGGCGAAGGTAAAATTTTGATGCGGCACACACATGACACAATGTTTTCTGAAAAAATTCTTGATTTTTACAAATTTTTAGAAGAAAGCGAACAGTTTTTTCATTTTATTTTTAAAGAAAATGGAAAATCTGTGTTCTATCAAAATTAGGTCACAGTAAGAGCACGCTAAATAGAAAATGCTTTGCCCAAAAATAGCTATCTTGACTCCACCTCCTGTATGGTTCTTCTTCTTCTTCTTCTTATTCTTCTTCTTCTTCTTCTTCTTCTTCTTCTTCTTCTTCTTCTTCTTCTTCTTCTTCTTCTTCTTCTTCTTCTTCTTCCATTTAATGACCACCGTCAACTGGTTGACTATTCTGCCACTTTTTGGGTGTACGCATTATGGTTATCTTCATTTAGAAAATACTAAAGATCAAAGGAAAACATACTGGGTTGTGATACAATAAACATAAAACAGACATAATTAAAATATGTAATGCGTTGTTTGTCATTAAAAAATTGGGGGGGGGACAATATGTGTTGGCACGTGCCTAGAGTGCCTTACGGTAGCTACGCCCCTGACCATGTAACTTGAAGGGTCGGGGTATGTTTTTTCATACCACCACAGTCTTTATTCTCATAAACCATCGTAATACATTGGCATAGAGATACAATATATACAATATATACAGAAAATCAATAAATACAATAAATACAATAAAAACAATAGTAATTACCCAGGAGGTAGTAAACTAGAATTAATGTTTCTGATCAACTGACAGAGTTTCCTTAATTTTGATTGTATTTTACTACTTATTATTTCTTTAAATTTCAAAACATATAATTCTAGTTAATTACCGTTTTTCAATGCATGATTCTCTTTTGTCATGGAAATAACTGCATCGCATTATATAATGAAATTCGTCCCCAATTTGATTTTCTTGACTGAGTTTACATTTTCTATTTTCCCATGCGATATCATTCCATCTTCCAGTTCTATGGGTAATTTTGCATTGGTGGTTCTAAATTGCAAAAAGTGAAAATGTCTTTATTTTCTAAAATATTAAAATAGTTTTCAAATTCGAATATTTGTTTATAAACTCTGTAGTTCAATGCCTTTGGGGAATTTTCTAAATTGCTATTCCATTCTTGTAAACAAATGATCTCGGAGACATAATTTTACATAAGCGATCACCCACTCAGTATTAAAGTTTATATTCTGAAATGTCCATACATTTGATAAGCCACAATTATCCAATATATCTTTTACAAATTTTCCCCAAGGAGCAGATATATTTCCATTACAAAAGAAACTATGCAAAAGTTTATAAGATATGGCCGACAGCTTGGAAGCTTTTCCAGTAAGTAATTTGCACCAATATGATATTTCTCTAGTTTGTATATCTATATAAAGTGGAAAGCGACCAAGTTCGTCGTATTTCATAAGATTATTACATGTACGCGCCGTGCGCACCAAATTTGATATCTACGTTTTTATTATGAAATATATTACTGTTTTTTGTTCTTGTCACAAACTTACATCAGTTCAAATGCAATGAATAATTGAGTTTAAGATTGAATTAAGTGAATACATTGTATTTTCACATACAGTATACTACTATAAATCAACTCGATTGTCGTTTTACTATATATACCAATAAAACCAAATTTCAAACATTTCCACTAAATAATAAATGCGTTTTTAATGTTGATAACTCTGGTTACAAAACGATCTTAAATATAATATCTACTTTTTTATTAAGTAAATATATTACTTTTTTCACATTTAAGAATAAGGGTAATAATAAAATTACCGAATGTTATTTAATCATGCATAACATTATAAGTAACCAAGATT
Organism: Bathymodiolus brooksi; assembly: GCA_963680875.1. Classification (NCBI taxonomy): domain Eukaryota; kingdom Metazoa; phylum Mollusca; class Bivalvia; order Mytilida; family Modiolidae; genus Bathymodiolus; species Bathymodiolus brooksi. Next base: position 122,205,567 of record OY804580.1, on the reverse strand, counting down.
TGTAAATTCCCACTTAATAAAGTTTTCGTTTAATTCTAAAAGTCTCGACTGATTTTTTTCTTATCTACTAACATCAAAGTTATTATTTCCTGGAAAGAATGTTGAAATATGAACGTTATAGTTATAATGTTCTAATTATAGCTGTATACTATAAGAATTTACAGTGGCGTAGGTGTGCACAAGAGAGTGGCGGGAGAGATTTATGAGAGAAAAAAATCATTTGTCATGGAAGTATGTCGTTGCATCTCTTAGCTTACTGAACATTACAACTCATTCAAGCCTATCACCAATACGGCGTGGGTTCTCGCCCGACTTTGTAAATTACAAAAAATGGTGAACTCGACTCGCAGCCGCAAGTGATCAATTTTATCAGTTGGTTGCCCATGGTTGTTGGTTCTCCCCGGGTACTCTGGCTTCTTCCACCACTAAAACTGGTCGCCATGATATAGCTGAACTATTGCTGAAAGTGGCGTTAAATACCAAAAATCAAAATATCAAACCGAAGTCTCAAGTTTTATAATCAGATGTGAACTTCGGATTCGGTGACAGGTGACCTGTTACATTATTCACCATTTATACGTCTTTTGACTCCCGTATAAACGCCGTACTCTTTTTTTTCTCTCCCCTTTTTTTTGGTCACATGGATGACGACTTACATATACGTTTTATGTTATCATTGGTGACTAAATTTCTGTTGTTCATTTTTTATTCTGTCATAAGAACATTTTGGAGACACCAAAGGGGGTGATAAAGAATTCATAAATCGAATGTAATTAGTCGTCGTGATGCAGAACTGGTCATATGTTTAACAGTTAGTTCCATAAAAGAGAGACGATATCATCAACAAACTTTAAATAATAGATAGTACACATACCCATCGGAAGACATAATAGAGAAACAACAATCTATATATTTTTTTATAGAAATGATAAGATGAATAGACAAAACATCACAAGAAATTAAAATAAATAAATATATAATACATCATACAATACGACATGAACAGGGGGCTGAAACTGTGCGCTTTATAAGCACACTTTATACGATATCTCACACTTTATACGATATCTCGACTTTATACGATATCTCGACTTTATACGATATCTCGACTTTATACGATATCTCGGATTAGGTAGTATTTTTTCTTTTTCATTTTACTATTCTGAGATTGGGAAACTTTCTAATTAAGTCTGCATAACTGAAATATTATTGAAAGTGGCGTTAAACACCATAAATCAACCAAATATAATTCAGCCAACCGAGAAACAATTATATAGTCCGAGTTAAAATTGACTTCTACTAACGATGTCTCACAGTCGAGTGATAATAAATATATTTAACCAAGATATTGTGTAATAAAAGTACAACTTTCTCTATCAAATTGTGAAATTTCAATGAACTAATGCATATTCATGTGCCTTAGTTTTTTTTTATTTTTTTCTGTTATTATTTTCATTTTTTGGTTAGTATGAAATGACGTGGAGAAATAAACTACATGGCTGCCAGTGATTGGAGGAAACAAGGGTTACTCTTTTCCCGGTATTTCTTTTTCCAAACATTAAATCAAAACAAAAACATGGTGAAGCATATTGTTGAATTGTAAGTCAGGTGAAGTATACGAAATTAAAAGTCCACACTACTTGAGAGTGTAGCGAACGCCCATTAAACCTTAAATGATATACTATCAATTAATTATGTCGCCAATTTCAATAACATACTTTAACCTGGAATATCCCCCCCCCCCCCCCAAACAAAAACCCCCAAAAAACCATACACACACGCACACACAAACTAACAGACATGCAAGTAATATTACCTGGCAGTTTTAAACCAGAGATGTTAGTATTCTTTGAAGAAGACTAACCTATGTTTCATGTCAAACAAAATGAATGTTCTATAAATCAATACTAGTATAGACCAGGAAAGACTTTTTTTTGTTCCTAGAAAACATCTGTAAAAAATTGACAGCAATATAAATTCTATTCTAAAAGGATTGTGCATCCCGACACCTGACTTTTCCGTCATTCTGTGACATCCGACAAACATTTATGGTCCCAAAGTATTTCTAACTAAATTAAAATCTGAGTATTCCGACATCCTGTACAATCAGACTTATTTTCCTTGTCCCTTGGTGTGTCGGATTAGACAGGTTGTGACATCCTGTACAATCGGACACATTTACCTGGTCCCTTGGTGTGTCGGATTAGACAGGTTCCGACATCCTGTACAATCTGACACATTTCCCTGGTCCCTTGGTGTGTCGGATTAGATAGGTTCTGACATCCTGTACAATCTGACACATTTACCTGGTCCCTTGGTGTGTAGGATTAGACATGTTCTGACATCATGTACAATCTGACACATTTCCCTGATAATATGGTGTGTCGGATTAGACAGTTTCTGACATCCTGTACAATCTGACATATTTCCCTGATACCTTGGTGTGTCGGATTAGACAGGTTCTGACATCCTGTACAATCTGACACATTTACCTGATACCTTGGTGTGTCGGATTTAGACAGGTTCTGACATCCTGTACAATCTGACACATTTCCCTGATACCTTGGTGTGTCGTATTAGATAGGTTCTGACATCCTGTACAATCTGACACATTTTCCTGATACCTTGGTGTTTCGGATTAGACAGGTTCTGACATCCTGTACAATCTGACACATTTACCTGATACCTTGGTGTGTTGGATTAAACAGGTTGTGACATCATATACAATCTGACACATTTCCCTGATGCCTTGGTGTGTCGGATTAGATAGGTTCTGACATCCTGTACAATCTGACACATTTTCCTGATACCTTGGTGTGTCGGATTAGACAGATTCTGACATCCTGTACAATCTGACACATTTCCCTGATACCTTGGTGTGTCGGATTATACAGGTTCTGACATCATGTACAATCTGACACATTTCCCTGATACATTGGTGTGTCGGATTAGACAGGTTCTGACATCCTGTACAGCCTGATACATTTCCCTGATACCTTGGTGTGTCGGATTAGATAGGGTCTGACATCCTGTACATTCTGACACATTTACCCGATACCTTGGTGTGTTGGATTTGACAGGTTCTGACATCCTCGACACTATTACACATTTACCCGGTCCCTTGGTGTGTCGGATTAGACAGGTTCTGACATCCTGTACAATCTGACACATTTCCATGATACCTTGGTGTGTCGGATTTGATAGGTTCTGACATCCTGTAGAATCTGACATATTTCCCTGATACCTTGGTGTGTCGGATTATACAGTTTCTGACATCCTGTACAATCCTACACATTTACCTGGTCCCTTGGTGTTACGGAATAGACAGGCTCTGACATCATGTACAATCTGACACATTTCCCTGATACCTTGGTGTGTCGGATTAGATAGGTTCTGACATCCTGTACAATCTGAAACACTTACCTGATACCTTGGTGTTTCGGATTAGATAGGTTCTGACATCCTGTACAATCTGACACATTTTCCTGATACCTTGGTGTGTCGGATTAGACAGGTTCTGACATCCTGTACAATACTACACATTTACCTGGTCCCTTGATGTGTCGGAATAGACAGGTTCTGACATCCTATACAATCCGACACATTTCCCAGATACCTTGGTGTGTCGGATTAGATAGGTTCTGACATCCTGTACAATCTGTCACATTTACCTGATACCTTGGTGTGTCGGATTAGACAGGATCTGACATCCTGTACAATACGACACATTTACCTGATGCCTTGGTGTGTCGGACTAGATAGGTTCTGACATCCTGTACAATATGACACATTTCCTTTATCCATTGGTGTGTCGGATTAGACAGGTTCTGACATCCTGTACAGTCTGACACATTTCACTGATACCTTGGTGTGTCGGATTAGACAGGTTCTGACATCCTGTACATTCTGACACATTTACCCGATACCTTGGTTTGTCGGATTAGATAGGTTCTGACATCCTGTACAATCTGACACATTTACATGATACCTTGGTGTGTTGAATTAGACAGATTCTGACATCCTGTACAATCTGACACATATCCCTGATACATTGGTGTGTCGGATTAGACAGGTTCTGGCATCCTGTGCAATCTGACACATTTATCTGATACCTTGGTGTGTCGGATTAGATAGATTCTGACATCCTGTACATTCTGACACATTTACCCGATACCTTGGTGTGTTGGATTAGACAGGTTCTGACATCCTCGACACTATTACACATTTACCCGGTCCCTTGGTGTGTCGGATTAGACAGGTTCTGACATCCTGTACAATCTGACACATTTCCATGATACCTTGGTGTGTCGGATTTGATAGGTTCTGACATCCTGTAGAATCTGACATATTTCCCTGATACCTTGGTGTGTCGGATTATACAGTTTCTGACATCCTGTACAATCCTACACATTTACCTGGTCCCTGGGTGTTACGGAATAGACAGGCTCTGACATCATGTACAATCTGACACATTTCCCTGATACCTTGGTGTGTCGGATTAGATAGGTTCTGACATCCTGTACAATCTGAAACACTTACCTGATACCTTGGTGTTTCGGATTAGATAGGTTCTGACATCCTGTACAATCTGACACATTTTCCTGATACCTTGGTGTGTCGGATTAGACAGGTTCTGACATCCTGTACAATACTACACATTTACCTGGTCCCTTGATGTGTCGGAATAGACAGGTTCTGACATCCTGTACAATCCGACACATTTCCCAGATACCTTGGTGTGTCGGATTAGATAGGTTCTGACATCCTGTACAATCTGTCACATTTACCTGATACCTTGGTGTGTCGAATTAGACAGGATCTGACATCCTGTACAATACGACACATTTACCTGATGCCTTGGTGTGTCGGACTAGATAGGTTCTGACATCCTGTACAATATGACACATTTCCTTTATCCATTGGTGTGTCGGATTAGACAGGTTCTGACATCCTGTACAGTCTGACACATTTCCCTGATACCTTGGTGTGTCGGATTAGACAGGTTCTGACATCCTGTACATTCTGACACATTTACCCGATACCTTGGTTTGTCGGATTAGATAGGTTCTGACATCCTGTACAATCTGACACATTTACATGATACCTTGGTGTGTTGAATTAGACAGATTCTGACATCCTGTACAATCTGACACATATCCCTGATACCTTGGTGTGTCGGATTAGACAGGTTCTGGCATCCTGTGCAATCTGACACATTTATCTGATACCTTGGTGTGTCGGATTAGATAGATTCTGACATCCTGTACAATCTGACAGATTTCCCTGATACATTGGTGTGTCGGATTATACAGGTTCTGACATCCTGTACAATCTGACACATTTACCTGATACCTTGGTGTGTCGGATTAGACAGGTTCTGACATCATGTACAATCTGACACATTTCCCTGATACTTTGGTGTGTCGGATTAGACAGGTTCTGACATCCTGTACAGTCTGACACATTTCCCTGATACCTTGGTGTGTCGGATTAGACAGGTTCTGACATCCTGTACATTCTGACACATTTACCCGATACCTTGGTGTGTCGGAATAGACATGTTCTGACATCCTTGACAATACTACACATTTACCTGGTCCTTTGGTGTGTCGAATTAGATAGGTTCTGACATCCTGTACAATCTGACACATTTCCCTGATACCTTGGTGTGTCGGATTAGATAGGTTCTGACATCCTGTACAATCTGACACATTTCCCTGATACCTTGATGTGTCGGATTAGACAGGTTCTGACATCCTGTACAGTCTGACACATTTCCCTGATACCTTGGTGTGTCGGATTAGACAGGTTCTGACATCCTGTACATTCTGACACATTTACCCGATACCTTGGTGTGTCGGAATAGACATGTTCTGACATCCTGGACAATACTACACATTTACCTGGTCCTTTGGTGTGTCGAATTAGATAGGTTCTGACATCCTGTACAATCTGACACATTTCCCTGATACCTTGGTGTGTCGGATTAGATAGGTTCTGACATCCTGTACAATCTGACACATTTCCCTGATACCTTGATGTGTCGGATTAGACAGGATCTGACATCCTGTACAATACTACACATTTACCTGGTCCCTTGATGTGTCGGAATAGACAGGTTCTGACATCCTGTACAATCTGACACATGTACCTGATACCTTGGTGTATTGGATTAGATAGGTTCTGACATCCTGTACAATCTGACACATTTACAAGATACCTTGGTGTGCTGGATTAGACAGATTCTGACATCCTGTACAGCCTGATACATTTCCCTGATACATTGGTGTGTCGGATTAGACAGGTTCTGACATCCTGTACAGCCTGATACATTTCCCTGATACCTTGGTGTGTCGGATTAGATAGGGTCTGACATCCTGTACATTCTGACACATTTACCCGATACCTTGGTGTGTTGGATTAGACAGGTTCTGACATCCTCGACACTATTACACATTTACCCGGTCCCTTGGTGTGTCGGATTAGACAGGTTCTGACATCCTGTACAATCTGACACATTTCCATGATACCTTGGTGTGTCGGATTTGATAGGTTCTGACATCCTGTAGAATCTGACATATTTCCCTGATACCTTGGTGTGTCGGATTATACAGTTTCTGACATCCTGTACAATCCTACACATTTACCTGGTCCCTTGGTGTTACGGAATAGACAGGCTCTGACATCATGTACAATCTGACACATTTCCCTGATACCTTGGTGTGTCGGATTAGATAGGTTCTGACATCCTGTACAATCTGAAACACTTACCTGATACCTTGGTGTTTCGGATTAGATAGGTTCTGACATCCTGTACAATCTGACACATTTTCCTGATACCTTGGTGTGTCGGATTAGACAGGTTCTGACATCCTGTACAATACTACACATTTACCTGGTCCCTTGATGTGTCGGAATAGACAGGTTCTGACATCCTGTACAATCCGACACATTTCCCAGATACCTTGGTGTGTCGGATTAGATAGGTTCTGACATCCTGTACAATCTGTCACATTTACCTGATACCTTGGTGTGTCGGATTAGACAGGATCTGACATCCTGTACAATACGACACATTTACCTGATGCCTTGGTGTGTCGGACTAGATAGGTTCTGACATCCTGTACAATATGACACATTTCCTGTATCCATTGGTGTGTCGGATTAGACAGGTTCTGACATCCTGTACAGTCTGACACATTTCCCTGATACCTTGGTGTGTCGGATTAGACAGGTTCTGACATCCTGTACATTCTGACACATTTACCCGATACCTTGGTTTGTCGGATTAGATAGGTTCTGACATCCTGTACAATCTGACACATTTACATGATACCTTGGTGTGTTGAATTAGACAGATTCTGACATCCTGTACAATCTGACACATATCCCTGATACCTTGGTGTGTCGGATTAGACAGGTTCTGGCATCCTGTGCAATCTGACACATTTATCTGATACCTTGGTGTGTCGGATTAGATAGATTCTGACATCCTGTACAATCTGACAGATTTCCCTGATACATTGGTGTGTCGGATTATACAGGTTCTGACATCCTGTACAATCTGACACATTTACCTGATACCTTGGTGTGTCGGATTAGACAGGTTCTGACATCATGTACAATCTGACACATTTCCCTGATACTTTGGTGTGTCGGATTAGACAGGTTCTGACATCCTGTACAGTCTGACACATTTCCCTGATACCTTGGTGTGTCGGATTAGACAGGTTCTGACATCCTGTACATTCTGACACATTTACCCGATACCTTGGTGTGTCGGAATAGACATGTTCTGACATCCTTGACAATACTACACATTTACCTGGTCCTTTGGTGTGTCGAATTAGATAGGTTCTGACATCCTGTACAATCTGACACATTTCCCTGATACCTTGGTGTGTCGGATTAGATAGGTTCTGACATCCTGTACAATCTGACACATTTCCCTGATACCTTGATGTGTCGGATTAGACAGGATCTGACATCCTGTACAATACTACACATTTACCTGGTCCCTTGATGTGTCGGAATAGACAGGTTCTGACATCCTGTACAATCCGACACATTTCCCAGATACCTTGGTGTGTCGGATTAGATAGGTTCTGACATCCTGTACAATCTGTCACATTTACCTGATACCTTGGTGTGTCGGATTAGACAGGATCTGACATCCTGTACAATACGACACATTTACCTGATGCCTTGGTGTGTCGGACTAGATAGGTTCTGACATCCTGTACAATATGACACATTTCCTTTATCCATTGGTGTGTCGGATTAGACAGGTTCTGACATCCTGTACAGTCTGACACATTTCCCTGATACCTTGGTGTGTCGGATTAGATAGGTTCTGACATCCTGTACAATCTGACACATTTACATGATACCTTGGTGTGTTGAATTAGACAGATTCTGACATCCTGTACAATCTGACACATATCCCTGATACCTTGGTGTGTCGGATTAGACAGGTTCTGGCATCCTGTGCAATCTGACACATTTATCTGATACCTTGGTGTGTCGGATTAGATAGATTCTGACATCCTGTACAATCTGACAGATTTCCCTGATACATTGGTATGTCGGATTATGCAGGTTCTGACATCCTGTACAATCTGACACATTTACCTGATACCTTGGTGTGTCGGATTAGACAGGTTCTGACATCATGTACAATCTGACACATTTCCCTGATACTTTGGTGTGTCGGATTAGACAGGTTCTGACATACTGTACAGTCTGACACATTTCCCTGATACCTTGGTGTGTCGGATTAGACAGGTTCTGACATCCTGTACATTCTGACACATTTACCCGATACCTTGGTGTGTCGGAATAGACATGTTCTGACATCCTGGACAATACTACACATTTACCTGGTCCTTTGGTGTGTCGAATTAGATAGGTTCTGACATCCTGTACAATCTGACACATTTCCCTGATACCTTGGTGTGTCGGATTAGATAGGTTCTGACATCCTGTACAATCTGACACATTTCCCTGATACCTTGATGTGTCGGATTAGACAGGATCTGACATCCTGTACAATACTACACATTTACCTGGTCCCTTGATGTGTCGGAATAGACAGGTTCTGACATCCTGTACAATCTGACACATTTACCTGATACCTTGGTGTATTGGATTAGATAGGTTCTGACATCCTGTACAATCTGACACATTTACAAGATACCTTGGTGTGCTGGATTAGACAGATTCTGACATCCTGTACAATCTAACACATTTCCCTGATACCTTGGTGTGTCGGATTAGACAGGTTCTGGCATCCTCTGCAATCTGACACATTTATCTGATACTTTGGTGTGTGGGATTATATAGATTCTGACATCCTGTACAATCTGACACATTTACCTGATACCATGGTGTGTCGGATTAGACAGGTTCTGGCATCCTCTGCAATCTGACACATTTACCTGATACCTTGGTGTGTCGGATTAGACAGGTTCCGCTGTAGTACTTTCACTCTTATATCTTATAAACTTCTATTCTTGCTATTTCTAGATTTTATTATCAGAATAGGGAACTTTTTCTAACATTTCGATGATAAATTCTACAAAAAACAGAAAGCTACAGTGATTAATTTTTATATTTAACTTTTGGAAATTTCTGTTAATTTGAAAACTTTTGGCAAGTGTCTTCTTTATTTCATCATCACGGAAAACATTTTCCATTTTAATAAAAACGTCTACAAAAACACAATGGTATGGAAAACGACGATAGCTGAGTAGTGTGGGTTGCCTACATTTATTAAGTGGCTATGGGTGGATTTTAAAGAGAAAGGAAACAGATTGGGAAATATAATTCATAAAGATAAGCTAAAAGAATATGGAAAATCCTCATATAAATGACAGCAACATTGAGTGTGCACACGCAGGGCCGGATTAAAGCCAATTTATGCCCTAAGCACAGGCCAACCTTAGTACCCCCTCGCCTTCCACTGGCACAATGTAAAAACTAACACGACTCCTTGATGCCCAGACTCAACATAATTGGCAAATGCCTAATATTAAATTCAGATTTCAAATTGCAGTAAGGCCAAGCTTCTTATAGTAAAATCATTTAAATATCTGATTTTTATATTTATTTAACACAGTGATTGTACTCTGCTTTAGAGCAGAGAACATTATAAGCAGATTAATAACTTATAACTAGGACAGCAGATACAATGCAAGTCTTTAACTTGCTATTCAATCTTTTAAATGTTATAAAGGGAACAATACAAACAGAAATACTAAAAAGTGTGTCTTTCAACAGGAGCCAGTATTGTCAATATTTCAAAGAAAGAAACAAAATTACTCTTTACAGAGTTTTCTCCTACATTTCTTATTAGCAAAGTCTTTGATTAAATCCTCAAAGTTAATTTGGCGCAACAAATCTGCTTCAATCATGAGCAGAGATAAGGATTCCAACCTCTTTTGTCTCGTCATTGTTCTGTTTTGGATTTGTATACCCTTCATTTGAGAGAATGAGCATTCAGTTGTGCATTTTGTGACCATTAATGTTAAAAATATACGCAAGCTAATATCTACGTTTGGAAAAGCACACTCAATGTTGTCTTCTACAAATATTTTATTCACCATGACTGAATCTAGTCTTTGCATGAATGAAACTGCTGAAACTCAGTAGATAAATTACTGTTCAGGTCATCTGGATAAGTATCAATTAGTTTTTGACAACACTCTGAGTACCTTATACTAGCTTCAGTAAATGAGGAAGCTGCTTGTCCATGGTCGGTGGTTCTCTCAGGGTACTCCGGCTTCTTCCACCACTTACAAATATACTGGTCAATAAGATGCTTTTCAGTCGAGAATGCGCATTTCCCTAAACGTGGCAAAGTGTCACGGGCAACAAATTGTCTATTTGTTATACTACACGGAGGCTGGATTGAAGCAGGGAAGGGGGGGGGGGTCCACTCTCTCTACGAAGTTGTATACAGACGTACCGTTGGAATGTGTGGCCTTTTTCAGCTTTCATATATATGATTCGGTCGTAAATTATCCACCTCAGCTTATCAATGGTGGGTATTTTTATGCCAAGATACATGATACATTATATTTCTACAGGTGCAAGCAGCGTCTTCATTGTCAAAACAATACAATTATATTGATATTTTATAATTTAGCATGAGAAGATAGCAAATTGATCTAATTGTGTTATAAAACAGCTTATTTTCAATATACTCCCGAAAGTAATTTCTTATCCGATTTTCTTGAATCTTTCATCATTAAGCGACCGTGGTGGTCGTGATTGTATGGTAGTTGGATTTACAACTACCTGTGCAATCAGTGCCTATCATCAGTAACGTTATGAGTTCGAATCTAGCTCATGGCGAGTTGTACTCGATACAACTTTATGTGATAAAGTTTGTCAGTGACTTGCGACAGGTCGGTGTTTTTCTCCGGGTACTCCGTTTCCTCCAATAATAAAACTGACCGCCACGATATAACTGAAATATTGTTGAAAACCTGGGTGAACTCAGATGCTCCGGAAGAGTTGGCAGTTCCTGCTCAACTAATGCCATCCTTCGTGTTACTCTACTCACAAACCCGGTGATAAGTCATGAATGAGGAAAGAACCGAGAAGTGCTTACGACAAGTGGAACATATCCGTGGTCATTTGTGACACAGATATTCCATTTCGGTTAAGTAAGCCATGGAGACGATATTAAAACTTTTGAAGTGATGACTTCAACTTAACCAATAGAAACACTTGGTTCAGTAGCTTCCTTGTTAGAAGCAATCCTTTATCAAGGAAATCCTGATTGGAACCACAAGCTCTGGAATATTGAATAAACTGAGAGATATATATTCAATATGCAGGTGCTGCTGGAATGGTGCTACAAACAAATGGAAGTTCACAATGGGAAAATTGAAATCGTAACGTTTTTTTCTTAACTGTCAATTTCAAGGTGTATGTCAAAGTATGCAGCACACTTATCATTGTCTGTGTTATCATTTATTTAAAGCTCGATGGGATAGATGCGATCAACAAAATCACCAAACTTAAAATTATTTAGTGAAAGGACATCTTCTATACAATGTATAGTTATATCTTAATAAACAAGAACTTCAATCAACACCAGAATAAAACTGAGCAACGATGCTACGGAACATCAGGATTACTTCATATTGTGTCATTATGGTAAACATTCTATATTTTCACGTTTATGGTTTCGTGTTATGATTCCGACTACGATGTCTAAATAGCAACGTTATTCGTTTAGTGTTTCCCTCTTTTTCCTGTGTAATGGTTTATGTTTTATTTATGTCATCTGTATATAAAACCATGTCTAAATAGTAACGGTATTCGGTGTTTTCTTCCTTCTCCTGTGTAATGGTTTATGTTTTATTTATGTCATCTGTATATAAAACCATGTCTAAATAGTAACGGTATTCGGTGTTTTCTTCCTTCTCCTGTGTAATGGTTTATGTTTTATTTATGTCATCTGTATATAAAACCATGTCTAAATAGTAACGGTATTCGGTGTTTCCTTCCTTCTCCTGTGTAATAGTTTTTGTTTTATTTATGTCATCTGTATATAAAACCATGTCTAAATAGTAACGGTATTCGGTGTTTCCTTCCTTCTCTTGTGTAATAGTTTATGTTTTATTTATGTCATCTGTATATAAAACCATGTCTAATTAGTAACGGTATTCGGTGTTTTCTTCCTTCTCCTGTGTAATGGTTTATGTTTTATTTATGTCATCTGTATATAAAGCCATGTCTAAATAGTAACGGTATTCGGTGTTTCCTTTCTTCTCCTGTGTAATGGTTTATGTTTTATTTATGTCATCTGTATATAAAACCATGTCTAAATAGTAACGGTATTCGGTGTTTCCTTCCTTCTCCTGTGTAATGGTTTATGTTTTGTTTATGTCATCTGTATATAAAACCATGTCTAAATAGTAACGGTATTCGGTGTTTCCTTCCTTCTCCTGTGTAACGGTTTATGTTTTATTTATGTCATCTGTATATAAAACCATGTCTAAATAGTAACGGTATTCGGTGTTTCCTTCCTTCTCCTGTGTAATGGTTTATTTTTTATTTATGTTATCTGTATATAAAGCCATATCTAAATAGTAACGGTATTCGGTGTTTCCTTCCTTCTCCTGTGTAATGGTTTATGTTTTATTTATGTCATCTGTATATAAAACCATGTCTAATTAGTAACGGTATTCGGTGTTTTCTTCCTTCTCCTGTGTAATGGTTTATGTTTTGTTTATGTCATCTGTATATAAAACCATGTCTAAATAGTAACGGTATTCGGTGTTTCCTTCCTTCTCCTGTGTAATGGTTTATGTTTTATTTATGTTATCTGTATATAAAGCCATGTCTAAATAGTAACGGTATTCGGTGTTTCCTTCCTTCTCCTGTGTAATGGTTTATGTTTTATTTATGTCATCTGTATATAAAACCATGTCTAAATAGTAACGGTATACGGTGTTTCCTTCCTTCTCCTGTGTAATGGTTTATGTTTTATTTATGTCATATGTATATAAAACCATGTCTAAATAGTAACGGTATTCGGTATTTCCTTCCTTTTGTGTAATAGTTTATGTTTTATTTATGTCATCTGTATATAAAACCATGTCTAAATAGTAACGGTATTCGGTTTGTGTTTCCTTCCTTCTCCTGTGCAATGGTTTATGTTTTATTTATGTCATCTGTATATAAAACCATGTCTAAGTAGTAACGGTATTCGGTTTGTGTTTCCTTCCTTCTCCTGTGTAATGGTTTATGTTTTATTCATGTCATCTGTATATAAAACCATGTCTAAATAGTAACGGTATTCGGTGTTTCCTTCCTTCTCCTGTGTAATAGTTTATGTTTTATTTTTGTCATCTGTATATAAAACCATGTCTAAATAGTAAAGGTATTCGGTGTTTCCTTCCTTCTCCTGTGTAATGGTTTATGTTTTATTTATGCCATCTGTATATAAAACCATGTCTAAATAGTAACGGTATTCGGTGTTTCCTTCCTTCTCCTGTGTAATGGTTTATGTTTTATTTATGTCATCTGTATATAAAATCATATCTAAATAGAAACGGTATTCGGTGTTTCCTTCCTTCTCCTGTGTAATGGTTTATGTTTTATTTATGTCATCTGTATATAAAACCATGTCTAAATAGTAACGGTATTCGGTGTTTCCGTTCTTCTCCTGTGTTATGGTTTATGTTTTATTTATGTCATCTGTATATAAAACCATGTCTAAATAGTAACCGTATTCGGTGTTTCCTTCCTTCTCCTGTGTAATGGTTTATGTTTTATTTATGTCATCTGTATATAAAACCATGTCTAAATAGTAACGGTATTCGGAGTTTCCTTCCTACTCCTGTGTAACGGTTTATATTTTATTTATGGCATCTGTATATAAAACCATGTCTAAATAGTAACGGTATTCGGTGTTTCCTTCCTTCTCCTGTGTAATGGTTTATGTTTTATTTATGTTATCTGTATATAAAACCATGTCTAAATAGTAACGGTATTCGGTGTTTCCTTCCTTCTCCTGTGTAATGGTTTATGTTTTATTTATATCATCTGTATATAAAACCATGTCTAAATAATAACGGTATTCGGTGTTTCCTTCCTTCTCCTGTGTAATGGTTTATGTTTTATTTATGTCATATGTATATAAAACCATGTCTAAATAGTAACGGTATTCGGTGTTTCCTTCCTTCTCCTGTGTAATAGTTTATGTTTTATTTATGTCATCTGTATATAAAACCATGTCTAAATAGTAACGGTATTCGGTTTGTGTTTCCCTCTTTTTCCTGTGTAATGGTTTATGTTTTATTTATGTCATCTGTATATAAAACCATGTCTAAATAGTAACGGTATTCGGTGTTTTCTTCCTTCTCCTGTGTAATGGTTTATGTTTTATTTATGTCATCTGTATATAAAACCATGTCTAAATAGTAACGGTATTCGGTGTTTTCTTCCTTCTCCTGTGTAATGGTTTATGTTTTATTTATGTCATCTGTATATAAAACCATGTCTAAATAGTAACGGTATTCGGTGTTTCCTTCCTTCTCCTGTGTAATAGTTTTTGTTTTATTTATGTCATCTGTATATAAAACCATGTCTAAATAGTAACGGTATTCGGTGTTTCCTTCCTTCTCTTGTGTAATAGTTTATGTTTTATTTATGTCATCTGTATATAAAACCATGTCTAATTAGTAACGGTATTCGGTGTTTTCTTCCTTCTCCTGTGTAATGGTTTATGTTTTATTTATGTCATCTGTATATAAAGCCATGTCTAAATAGTAACGGTATTCGGTGTTTCCTTTCTTCTCCTGTGTAATGGTTTATGTTTTATTTATGTCATCTGTATATAAAACCATGTCTAAATAGTAACGGTATTCGGTGTTTCCTTCCTTCTCCTGTGTAATGGTTTATGTTTTGTTTATGTCATCTGTATATAAAACCATGTCTAAATAGTAACGGTATTCGGTGTTTCCTTCCTTCTCCTGTGTAACGGTTTATGTTTTATTTATGTCATCTGTATATAAAACCATGTCTAAATAGTAACGGTATTCGGTGTTTCCTTCCTTCTCCTGTGTAATGGTTTATGTTTTATTTATGTTATCTGTATATAAAGCCATGTCTAAATAGTAACGGTATTCGGTGTTTCCTTCCTTCTCCTGTGTAATGGTTTATGTTTTATTTATGTCATCTGTATATAAAACCATGTCTAATTAGTAACGGTATTCGGTGTTTTCTTCCTTCTCCTGTGTAATGGTTTATGTTTTGTTTATGTCATCTGTATATAAAACCATGTCTAAATAGTAACGGTATTCGGTGTTTCCTTCCTTCTCCTGTGTAATGGTTTATGTTTTATTTATGTTATCTGTATATAAAGCCATGTCTAAATAGTAACGGTATTCGGTGTTTCCTTCCTTCTCCTGTGTAATGGTTTATGTTTTATTTATGTCATCTGTATATAAAACCATGTCTAAATAGTAACGGTATACGGTGTTTCCTTCCTTCTCCTGTGTAATGGTTTATGTTTTATTTATGTCATATGTATATAAAACCATGTCTAAATAGTAACGGTATTCGGTGTTTCCTTCCTTTTGTGTAATAGTTTATGTTTTATTTATGTCATCTGTATATAAAACCATGTCTAAATAGTAACGGTATTCGGTTTGTGTTTCCTTCCTTCTCCTGTGCAATGGTTTATGTTTTATTTATGTCATCTGTATATAAAACCATGTCTAAATAGTAACGGTATTCGGTTTGTGTTTCCTTCCTTCTCCTGTGTAATGGTTTATGTTTTATTCATGTCATCTGTATATAAAACCATGTCTAAATAGTAACGGTATTCGGTGTTTCCTTCCTTCTCCTGTGTAATAGTTTATGTTTTATTTTTGTCATCTGTATATAAAACCATGTCTAAATAGTAACGGTATTCGGTGTTTCCTTCCTTCTCTTGTGTAATAGTTTATGTTTTATTTATGTCATCTGTATATAAAACCATGTCTAATTAGTAACGGTATTCGGTGTTTTCTTCCTTCTCCTGTGTAATGGTTTATGTTTTATTTATGTCATCTGTATATAAAGCCATGTCTAAATAGTAACGGTATTCGGTGTTTCCTTTCTTCTCCTGTGTAATGGTTTATGTTTTATTTATGTCATCTGTATATAAAACCATGTCTAAATAGTAACGGTATTCGGTGTTTCCTTCCTTCTCCTGTGTAATGGTTTATGTTTTGTTTATGTCATCTGTATATAAAACCATGTCTAAATAGTAACGGTATTCGGTGTTTCCTTCCTTCTCCTGTGTAACGGTTTATGTTTTATTTATGTCATCTGTATATAAAACCATGTCTAAATAGTAACGGTATTCGGTGTTTCCTTCCTTCTCCTGTGTAATGGTTTATTTTTTATTTATGTTATCTGTATATAAAGCCATGTCTAAATAGTAACGGTATTCGGTGTTTCCTTCCTTCTCCTGTGTAATGGTTTATGTTTTATTTATGTCATCTGTATATAAAACCATGTCTAATTAGTAACGGTATTCGGTGTTTTCTTCCTTCTCCTGTGTAATGGTTTATGTTTTGTTTATGTCATCTGTATATAAAACCATGTCTAAATAGTAACGGTATTCGGTGTTTCCTTCCTTCTCCTGTGTAATGGTTTATGTTTTATTTATGTTATCTGTATATAAAGCCATGTCTAAATAGTAACGGTATTCGGTGTTTCCTTCCTTCTCCTGTGTAATGGTTTATGTTTTATTTATGTCATCTGTATATAAAACCATGTCTAAATAGTAACGGTATACGGTGTTTCCTTCCTTCTCCTGTGTAATGGTTTATGTTTTATTTATGTCATATGTATATAAAACCATGTCTAAATAGTAACGGTATTCGGTATTTCCTTCCTTTTGTGTAATAGTTTATGTTTTATTTATGTCATCTGTATATAAAACCATGTCTAAATAGTAACGGTATTCGGTTTGTGTTTCCTTCCTTCTCCTGTGCAATGGTTTATGTTTTATTTATGTCATCTGTATATAAAACCATGTCTAAATAGTAACGGTATTCGGTTTGTGTTTCCTTCCTTCTCCTGTGTAATGGTTTATGTTTTATTCATGTCATCTGTATATAAAACCATGTCTAAATAGTAACGGTATTCGGTGTTTCCTTCCTTCTCCTGTGTAATAGTTTATGTTTTATTTTTGTCATCTGTATATAAAACCATGTCTAAATAGTAAAGGTATTCGGTGTTTCCTTCCTTCTCCTGTGTAATGGTTTATGTTTTATTTATGCCATCTGTATATAAAACCATGTCTAAATAGTAACGGTATTCGGTGTTTCCTTCCTTCTCCTGTGTAATGGTTTATGTTTTATTTATGTCATCTGTATATAAAATCATATCTAAATAGAAACGGTATTCGGTGTTTCCTTCCTTCTCCTGTGTAATGGTTTATGTTTTATTTATGTCATCTGTATATAAAACCATGTCTAAATAGTAACGGTATTCGGTGTTTCCGTTCTTCTCCTGTGTTATGGTTTATGTTTTATTTATGTCATCTGTATATAAAACCATGTCTAAATAGTAACCGTATTCGGTGTTTCCTTCCTTCTCCTGTGTAATGGTTTATGTTTTATTTATGTCATCTGTATATAAAACCATGTCTAAATAGTAACGGTATTCGGAGTTTCCTTCCTACTCCTGTGTAACGGTTTATATTTTATTTATGGCATCTGTATATAAAACCATGTCTAAATAGTAACGGTATTCGGTGTTTCCTTCCTTCTCCTGTGTAATGGTTTATGTTTTATTTATGTTATCTGTATATAAAACCATTTCTAAATAGTAACGGTATTCGGTGTTTCCTTCCTTCTCCTGTGTAATGGTTTATGTTTTATTTATATCATCTGTATATAAAACCATGTCTAAATAATAACGGTATTCGGTGTTTCCTTCCTTCTCCTGTGTAATGGTTTATGTTTTATTTATGTCATATGTATATAAAACCATGTCTAAATAGTAACGGTATTCGGTGTTTCCTTCCTTCTCCTGTGTAATAGTTTATGTTTTATTTATGTCATCTGTATATAAAACCATGTCTAAATAGTAACGGTATTCGGTTTGTGTTTCCCTCTTTTTCCTGTGTAATGGTTTATGTTTTATTTATGTCATCTGTATATAAAACCATGTCTAAATAGTAACGGTATTCGGTGTTTTCTTCCTTCTCCTGTGTAATGGTTTATGTTTTATTTATGTCATCTGTATATAAAACCATGTCTAAATAGTAACGGTATTCGGTGTTTTCTTCCTTCTCCTGTGTAATGGTTTATGTTTTATTTATGTCATCTGTATATAAACCCATGTCTAAATAGTAACGGTATTCGGTGTTTCCTTCCTTCTCCTGTGTAATAGTTTTTGTTTTATTTATGTCATCTGTATATAAAACCATGTCTAAATAGTAACGGTATTCGGTGTTTCCTTCCTTCTCTTGTGTAATAGTTTATGTTTTATTTATGTCATCTGTATATAAAACCATGTCTAATTAGTAACGGTATTCGGTGTTTTCTTCCTTCTCCTGTGTAATGGTTTATGTTTTATTTATGTCATCTGTATATAAAGCCATGTCTAAATAGTAACGGTATTCGGTGTTTCCTTTCTTCTCCTGTGTAATGGTTTATGTTTTATTTATGTCATCTGTATATAAAACCATGTCTAAATAGTAACGGTATTCGGTGTTTCCTTCCTTCTCCTGTGTAATGGTTTATGTTTTGTTTATGTCATCTGTATATAAAACCATGTCTAAATAGTAACGGTATTCGGTGTTTCCTTCCTTCTCCTGTGTAACGGTTTATGTTTTATTTATGTCATCTGTATATAAAACCATGTCTAAATAGTAACGGTATTCGGTGTTTCCTTCCTTCTCCTGTGTAATGGTTTATGTTTTATTTATGTTATCTGTATATAAAGCCATGTCTAAATAGTAACGGTATTCGGTGTTTCCTTCCTTCTCCTGTGTAATGGTTTATGTTTTATTTATGTCATCTGTATATAAAACCATGTCTAATTAGTAACGGTATTCGGTGTTTTCTTCCTTCTCCTGTGTAATGGTTTATGTTTTGTTTATGTCATCTGTATATAAAACCATGTCTAAATAGTAACGGTATTCGGTGTTTCCTTCCTTCTCCTGTGTAATGGTTTATGTTTTATTTATGTTATCTGTATATAAAGCCATGTCTAAATAGTAACGGTATTCGGTGTTTCCTTCCTTCTCCTGTGTAATGGTTTATGTTTTATTTATGTCATCTGTATATAAAACCATGTCTAAATAGTAACGGTATACGGTGTTTCCTTCCTTCTCCTGTGTAATGGTTTATGTTTTATTTATGTCATATGTATATAAAACCATGTCTAAATAGTAACGGTATTCGGTGTTTCCTTCCTTTTGTGTAATAGTTTATGTTTTATTTATGTCATCTGTATATAAAACCATGTCTAAATAGTAACGGTATTCGGTTTGTGTTTCCTTCCTTCTCCTGTGCAATGGTTTATGTTTTATTTATGTCATCTGTATATAAAACCATGTCTAAATAGTAACGGTATTCGGTTTGTGTTTCCTTCCTTCTCCTGTGTAATGGTTTATGTTTTATTCATGTCATCTGTATATAAAACCATGTCTAAATAGTAACGGTATTCGGTGTTTCCTTCCTTCTCCTGTGTAATAGTTTATGTTTTATTTTTGTCATCTGTATATAAAACCATGTCTAAATAGTAAAGGTATTCGGTGTTTCCTTCCTTCTCCTGTGTAATGGTTTATGTTTTATTTATGCCATCTGTATATAAAACCATGTCTAAATAGTAACGGTATTCGGTGTTTCCTTCCTTCTCCTGTGTAATGGTTTATGTTTTATTTATGTCATCTGTATATAAAATCATATCTAAATAGAAACGGTATTCGGTGTTTCCTTCCTTCTCCTGTGTAATGGTTTATGTTTTATTTATGTCATCTGTATATAAAACCATGTCTAAATAGTAACGGTATTCGGTGTTTCCGTTCTTCTCCTGTGTTATGGTTTATGTTTTATTTATGTCATCTGTATATAAAACCATGTCTAAATAGTAACCGTATTCGGTGTTTCCTTCCTTCTCCTGTGTAATGGTTTATGTTTTATTTATGTCATCTGTATATAAAACCATGTCTAAATAGTAACGGTATTCGGTGTTTCCTTCCTACTCCTGTGTAACGGTTTATATTTTATTTATGGCATCTGTATATAAAACCATGTCTAAATAGTAACGATATTCGGTGTTTCCTTCCTTCTCCTGTGTAATGGTTTATGTTTTATTTATGTTATCTGTATATAAAACCATGTCTAAATAGTAACGGTATTCGGTGTTTCCTTCCTTCTCCTGTGTAATGGTTTATGTTTTATTTATATCATCTGTATATAAAACCATGTCTAAATAGTAACGGTATTCGGTGTTTCCTTCCTTCTCCTGTGTAATGGTTTATGTTTTATTTATGTCATATGTATATAAAACCATGTCTAAATAGTAACGGTATTCGGTGTTTCCTTCCTTCTCCTGTGTAATAGTTTATGTTTTATTTATGTCATCTGTATATAAAACCATGTCTAAATAGTAACGGTATTCGGTTTGTGTTTCCTTCCTTCTCCTGTGTAATGGTTTATGCTTTATTTATGTCATCTGTATATAAAACCATGTCTAAATAGTAACGGTATTCGGTTTGTGTTTCCTTCCTTCTCCTGTGTAATGGTTTATGTTTTATTCATGTCATCTGTATATAAAACCATGTCTAAATAGTAACGGTATTCGGTGTTTCCTTCCTTCTCCTGTGTAATAGTTTATGTTTTATTTATGTCATCTGTATATAAAACCATGTCTAAATAGTAACGGTATTCGGTTTGTGTTTCCCTCTTTTTCCTGTGTAATGGTTTATGTTTTATTTATGTCATCTGTATATAAAACCATGTCTAAATAGTAACGGTATTCGGTGTTTTCTTCCTTCTCCTGTGTAATGGTTTATGTTTTATTTATATCATCTGTATATAAAACCATGTCTAAATAATAACGGTATTCGGTGTTTCCTTCCTTCTCCTGTGTAATGGTTTATGTTTTATTTATGTCATATGTATATAAAACCATGTCTAAATAGTAACGGTATTCGGTGTTTCCTTCCTTCTCCTGTGTAATAGTTTATGTTTTATTTATGTCATCTGTATATAAAACCATGTCTAAATAGTAACGGTATTCGGTTTGTGTTTCCCTCTTTTTCCTGTGTAATGGTTTATGTTTTATTTATGTCATCTGTATATAAAACCATGTCTAAATAGTAACGGTATTCGGTGTTTTCTTCCTTCTCCTGTGTAATGGTTTATGTTTTATTTATGTCATCTGTATATAAAACCATGTCTAAATAGTAACGGTATTCGGTGTTTTCTTCCTTCTCCTGTGTAATGGTTTATGTTTTATTTATGTCATCTGTATATAAACCCATGTCTAAATAGTAACGGTATTCGGTGTTTCCTTCCTTCTCCTGTGTAATAGTTTTTGTTTTATTTATGTCATCTGTATATAAAACCATGTCTAAATAGTAACGGTATTCGGTGTTTCCTTCCTTCTCTTGTGTAATAGTTTATGTTTTATTTATGTCATCTGTATATAAAACCATGTCTAATTAGTAACGGTATTCGGTGTTTTCTTCCTTCTCCTGTGTAATGGTTTATGTTTTATTTATGTCATCTGTATATAAAGCCATGTCTAAATAGTAACGGTATTCGGTGTTTCCTTTCTTCTCCTGTGTAATGGTTTATGTTTTATTTATGTCATCTGTATATAAAACCATGTCTAAATAGTAACGGTATTCGGTGTTTCCTTCCTTCTCCTGTGTAATGGTTTATGTTTTGTTTATGTCATCTGTATATAAAACCATGTCTAAATAGTAACGGTATTCGGTGTTTCCTTCCTTCTCCTGTGTAACGGTTTATGTTTTATTTATGTCATCTGTATATAAAACCATGTCTAAATAGTAACGGTATTCGGTGTTTCCTTCCTTCTCCTGTGTAATGGTTTATGTTTTATTTATGTTATCTGTATATAAAGCCATGTCTAAATAGTAACGGTATTCGGTGTTTCCTTCCTTCTCCTGTGTAATGGTTTATGTTTTATTTATGTCATCTGTATATAAAACCATGTCTAATTAGTAACGGTATTCGGTGTTTTCTTCCTTCTCCTGTGTAATGGTTTATGTTTTGTTTATGTCATCTGTATATAAAACCATGTCTAAATAGTAACGGTATTCGGTGTTTCCTTCCTTCTCCTGTGTAATGGTTTATGTTTTATTTATGTTATCTGTATATAAAGCCATGTCTAAATAGTAACGGTATTCGGTGTTTCCTTCCTTCTCCTGTGTAATGGTTTATGTTTTATTTATGTCATCTGTATATAAAACCATGTCTAAATAGTAACGGTATACGGTGTTTCCTTCCTTCTCCTGTGTAATGGTTTATGTTTTATTTATGTCATATGTATATAAAACCATGTCTAAATAGTAACGGTATTCGGTGTTTCCTTCCTTTTGTGTAATAGTTTATGTTTTATTTATGTCATCTGTATATAAAACCATGTCTAAATAGTAACGGTATTCGGTTTGTGTTTCCTTCCTTCTCCTGTGCAATGGTTTATGTTTTATTTATGTCATCTGTATATAAAACCATGTCTAAATAGTAACGGTATTCGGTTTGTGTTTCCTTCCTTCTCCTGTGTAATGGTTTATGTTTTATTCATGTCATCTGTATATAAAACCATGTCTAAATAGTAACGGTATTCGGTGTTTCCTTCCTTCTCCTGTGTAATAGTTTATGTTTTATTTTTGTCATCTGTATATAAAACCATGTCTAAATAGTAAAGGTATTCGGTGTTTCCTTCCTTCTCCTGTGTAATGGTTTATGTTTTATTTATGCCATCTGTATATAAAACCATGTCTAAATAGTAACGGTATTCGGTGTTTCCTTCCTTCTCCTGTGTAATGGTTTATGTTTTATTTATGTCATCTGTATATAAAATCATATCTAAATAGAAACGGTATTCGGTGTTTCCTTCCTTCTCCTGTGTAATGGTTTATGTTTTATTTATGTCATCTGTATATAAAACCATGTCTAAATAGTAACGGTATTCGGTGTTTCCGTTCTTCTCCTGTGTTATGGTTTATGTTTTATTTATGTCATCTGTATATAAAACCATGTCTAAATAGTAACCGTATTCGGTGTTTCCTTCCTTCTCCTGTGTAATGGTTTATGTTTTATTTATGTCATCTGTATATAAAACCATGTCTAAATAGTAACGGTATTCGGTGTTTCCTTCCTACTCCTGTGTAACGGTTTATATTTTATTTATGGCATCTGTATATAAAACCATGTCTAAATAGTAACGATATTCGGTGTTTCCTTCCTTCTCCTGTGTAATGGTTTATGTTTTATTTATGTTATCTGTATATAAAACCATGTCTAAATAGTAACGGTATTCGGTGTTTCCTTCCTTCTCCTGTGTAATGGTTTATGTTTTATTTATATCATCTGTATATAAAACCATGTCTAAATAGTAACGGTATTCGGTGTTTCCTTCCTTCTCCTGTGTAATGGTTTATGTTTTATTTATGTCATATGTATATAAAACCATGTCTAAATAGTAACGGTATTCGGTGTTTCCTTCCTTCTCCTGTGTAATAGTTTATGTTTTATTAATGTCATCTGTATATAAAACCATGTCTAAATAGTAACGGTATTCGGTTTGTGTTTCCTTCCTTCTCCTGTGTAATGGTTTATGCTTTATTTATGTCATCTGTATATAAAACCATGTCTAAATAGTAACGGTATTCGGTTTGTGTTTCCTTCCTTCTCCTGTGTAATGGTTTATGTTTTATTCATGTCATCTGTATATAAAACCATGTCTAAATAGTAACGGTATTCGGTGTTTCCTTCCTTCTCCTGTGTAATAGTTTATGTTTTATTTATGTCATCTGTATATAAAACCATGTCTAAATAGTAACGGTATTCGGTTTGTGTTTCCTTCCTTCTCCTGTGTAATGGTTTATGTTTTATTCATGTCATCTGTATATAAAACCATGTCTAAATAGTAACGGTATTCGGTGTTTCCTTCCTTCTCTTGTGTAATGGTTTATGTTTTATTTATGTCATCTGTATATAAAACCATGTCTAAATAGTAACGGTATTCGGTTTGTGGATCCTTCCTTCTCTTGTGTAATGGTTTATGTTTTATTTATGTCATCTGTATATAAAACCATGTCTAAATAGTAATGGTATTCGGTTTGTGTTTCCTTCCTTCTCCTGTGTAATGGTTTATGTTTTATTTATGTCATCTGTATATAAAACCATGTCTAAATAGTAACGGTATTCGGTGTTTCCTTCCTTCTCCTGTGTAATGGTTTATGTTTTATTTTTGTCATCTATATATAAAACCATGTCCAAATAGCAACGGTATTCGGTGTTTCCTTCCTTCTCCTGTGTAATAGTTTATGTTTTATTTATGTCATCTGTATATAAAACCATGTCTAAATAGTAACGGTATTCGGTGTTTCCGTCCTTCTCCTGTGTAATGGTTTATGTTTTATTTATGTCATCTGTATATAAAACCATGTCTAAATAGTAACGGTATTCGGTGTTTCCTTCCTTCTCCTGTGTAATAGTTTATGTTTTATTTATGTCATCTGTATATAAAACCATGTCTAAATAGTAACGGTATTCGGTGTTTCCTTCCTTCTCCTGTGTAATAGTTTATGTTTTATTTATATCATCTGTATATAAAACCATGTCTAAATAGTAACGGTATTCGGTGTTTCCTTCCTTCTCCTGTGTAATAGTTTATGTTTTATTTATGTCATCTGTATATAAAACCATGTCTAAATAGTAACGGTATTCGGTGTTTCCTTCCTTCTCCTGTGTAATGGTTTATGTTTTATTTATGTCATCTATATATAAAACCATGTCTAAATAGTAACGGTATTCGGTGTTTCCTTCCTTCTCTTGTGTAATAGTTTATGTTTTATTTATATCATCTGTATATAAAACCATGTCTAAATAGTAACGGTATTCGGTGTTTCCTTCCTTCTCCTGTGTAATAGTTTATGTTTTATTTATGTCATCTGTATATAAAACCATGTCTAAATAGTAACGGTATTCGGTGTTTCCTTCCGTCTCTTGTGTAATGGTTTATGTTTTATTTTTGTCATCTGTATATAAAACCATGTCTAAATAGTAACGGTATTCGGTGTTTCCTTCCTTCTCCTGTGTAATAGTTTATGTTTTATTTTTGTCATCTGTATATAAAACCATGTCTAAATAGTAACGGTATTCGGTGTTTCCTTCCTTCTCCTGTGTAATGGTTTATGTTTTATTTATGTCATCTATATATAAAACCATGTCTAAATAGTAACGGTATTCGGTGTTTCCTTCCTTCTCCTGTGTAATGGTTTATGTTTTATTTATGTCTTCTATATATAAAACCATGTCTAAATAGTAACGGTATTCGGTGTTTCCTTCCGTCTCTTGTGTAATGGTTTATGTTTTATTTTTGTCATCTGTATATAAAACCATGTCTAAATAGTAACGGTATTCGGTGTTTCCTTCCTTCTCCTGTGTAATGGTTTATGTTTTATTTTTGTCATCTGTATATAAAACCATGTCTAAATAGTAACGGTATTTGGTGTTTCCTTCCTTCTCCTGTGTAATAGTTTATGTTTTATTTATGTCATTTATATATAAAACCATGTCTAAATAGTAATGGTATTCGGTGTTTCCTTCCTTCTCTTGTGTAATGGTTTATGTTTTATTTATGTCATCTGTATATAAAACCATGTCTAAATAGTAACGGTATTCGGTGTTTCCTTCCTTCTCCTGTGTAATAGTTTATGTTTTATTTATATCATCTGTATATAAAACCATGTCTAAATAGTAACGGTATTCGGTGTTTCCTTCCTTCTCCTGTGTAATAGTTTATGTTTTATTTATGTCATCTGTATATAAAACCATGTCTAAATAGTAACGGTATTCGGTGGTTCCTTCCTTCTCTTGTGTAATGGTTTATGTTTTATTTATGTCATCTGTATATAAAACCATGTCTAAATAGTAACGGTATTCGGTGTTTCCTTCCTTCTCCTGTGTAATGGTTTATGTTTTATTTATGTCATCTATATATAAAACCATGTCTAAATAGTAACGGTATTCGGTGTTTCCTTCCTCCTCTTGTGTAATAGTTTATGTTTTATTTATATCATCTGTATATAAAACCATGTCTAAATAGTAACGGTATTCGGTGTTTCCTTCCTTCTCTTGTGTAATAGTTTATGTTTTATTTATGTCTTCTGTATATAAACCCATGTCTAAATAGTAACGGTATTCGGTGTTTCCTTCCGTCTCTTGTGTAATGGTTTATGTTTTATTTTTGTCATCTGTATATAAAACCATGTCTAAATAGTAGCGGTATTCGGTGTTTCCTTCCTTCTCCTGTGTAATAGTTTATGTTTTATTTTTGTCATCTGTATATAAAACCATGTCTAAATAGTAACGGTATTCGGTGTTTCCTTCCTTCTCCTGTGTAATGGTTTATGTTTTATTTATGTCTTCTATATATAAAACCATGTCTAAATAGTAACGGTATTCGGTGTTTCCTTCCCTCTCTTGTGTAATGGTTTATGTTTTATTTTTGTCATCTGTATATAAAACCATGTCTAAATAGTAACGGTATTCGGTGTTTCCTTCCTTCTCCTGTGTAATAGTTTATGTTTTATTTTTGTCATCTGTATATAAAACCATGTCTAAATAGTAACGGTATTCGGTGTTTCCTTCCTTCTCCTGTGTAATAGTTTATGTTTTATTTATGTCATCTATATATAAAACCATGTCTAAATAGTAACGGTATTCGATGTTTCCTTCCTTCTCCTGTGTAAAGGTTTATGTTTTATTTTTGTCATCTGTATATAAAACCATGTCTAAATAGTAACGGTATTCGATGTTTCCTTCCTTCTCCTGTGTAATGGTTTATGTTTTATTTATGTCATCTATATATAAAACCATGTCTAAATAGTAATGGTATTCGGTGTTTCCTTCCTTCTCTTGTGTAATCGTTTATGTATTATTTATGTCATCTGTATATAAAACCATGTCTAAATAGTAACGGTATTCGGTGTTTCCTTCCTTCTCCTGTGTAATAGTCTATGTTTTATTTATGTCATCTGTATATAAAACCATGTCTAAATAGTAACGGTATTCGGTGTTTCTTCCTTCTCCTGTGTAATGGTTTATGTTTTATTTATGTCATCTGTATATAAAACCATGTCTAAATAGTAACGGTATTCGGTGTTTCCTTCTTCTCCTGTGTAATGGTTTATGTTTTATTTATGTCATCTGTATATAAAACCATGTCTAAATAGTAACGGTATTCGGTGTTTCCTTCCTTCTCTTGTGTAATGGTTTATGCTTTAATTTTGTCATCTGTATATAAAACCATGTCTAAATAGTAACGGTATTCGGTGTTTCCTTCCTTCTCCTGTGTAATAGTTTATGTTTTATTTATGTCATCTGTATATAAAACCATGTCTAAATAGTAACGGTATTCGGTGTTTCCTTCCTTCTCCTGTGTAATGGTTTATGTTTTATTTATGTCATCTGTATATAAAACCATGTCTAAATAGTAACGGTATTCGGTGTTTCCTTCCTTCTCCTGTGAAATGGTTTATGTTTTATTTATGTCATCTGTATATAAAACCATGTATAAATAGTAACGGTATTCGGTGTTTCCTTCCTTCTCCTGTGTAATAGTCTATGTTTTATTTATGTCATCTGTATATAAAACCATGTCTAAATAGTAACGGTATTCGATGTTTCCTTCCTTCTCCTGTGTAATGGTTTATGTTTTATTTATGTCATCTATATATAAAACCATGTCTAAATAGTAACGGTATTCGGTGTTTCCTTCTTTCTCTTGTGTAACGGTTTATGTTTTATTTATGTCATCTGTATATAAAACCATTTCCAAATAGTAACGGTATTCGGTGTTTCCTTCCTTCTCCTGTGTAATGGTTTATGTTTTATTTATGTCATCTGTATATAAAACCATTTCTAAATAGTAACGGTATTCGGTGTTTCCTTCCTTCTCCTGTGTAATGGTTTATGTTTTATTCATGTCATCTGTATATAAAACCATGTCTAAATAATAACGGTATTCGGTGTTTCCTTCCTTCTCCTGTGTAACGGGTTATGTTTTATTTATGTCATCTGTATATAAAACCATGTCTAAATAGTAAAGGTATTCGGTGTTTCCTTCTTTCTCTTTTGTAATGGTTTATCTTTTTTTTATGTCATCTATATTTAAAACCATGTCTAAATAGTAACGGTATTCGGTGTTTCCTTCCTTCTCCTGTGTAATGGTTTATTTTTTATTCATGTCATCTGTATATAAAACCATGTCTAAATAGTAACGGTATTCGGTGTTTCCTTCCTTCTCCTGTGTAATAGTTTATGTTTTATTCATGTCATCTCTATATAAAACCATGTCTAAATAGTAACGGTATTCGGTGTTTCCTTCCTTCTCCTGTGTAATAGTTTATGCTTTATTCATGTCATCTCTATATAAAACCATGTCTAAATAGTAACGGTATTCGGTGTTTCCTTCCTTCTCCTGTGTAATGGTTTGTGTTTTATTTATGTCATCTATATATAAAATCATGTCTAAATAGTAACGGTATTCGGTGTTTCCTTCCTTCTCCTGTGTAATAGTTTATGTTTTATTTATGTCATCTGTATATAAAACCATGTCTAAATAGTAACGGTATTCGGTGTTTCCTTCCTTCTCTTTTGTAATGGTTTATGTTTTATTTATGTCATCTGTATATAAAACCATGTCTAAATAGTAACGGTATTCGGTTTGTGTTTCCTTCCTTCTCCTGTGTAATGGTTTATGTTTTATTCATGTCATCTGTATATAAAACCATGTCTAAATAGTAACGGTTTTCGGTGTTTCCTTCCTTCTCCTGTGTAATAGTTTATGTTTTATTTTTGTCATCTGTATATAAAACCATGTCTAAATAGTAACGGTATTCGGTGTTTCCTTCCTTCTCCTGTGTAATGGTTTATGTTTTATTTATGCCATCTGTATATAAAACCATGTCTAAATAGTAACGGTATTCGGTGTTTCGTTCCTTCTCCTGTGTAATGGTTTATGCTTTATTCATGTCATCTCTATATAAAACCATGTCTAAATAGTAACGGTATTCGGTGTTTCCTTCCTTCTCCTGTGTAATGGTTTATGTTTTATTTATGTCTTCTATATATAAAACCATGTCTAAATAGTAACGGTATTCGGTGTTTCCTTCCCTCTCTTGTGTAATGGTTTATGTTTTATTTTTGTCATCTGTATATAAAACCATGTCTAAATAGTAACGGTATTCGGTGTTTCCTTCCTTCTCCTGTGTAATAGTTTATGTTTTATTTTTGTCATCTGTATATAAAACCATGTCTAAATAGTAACGGTATTCGGTGTTTCCTTCCTTCTCCTGTGTAATAGTTTATGTTTTATTTATGTCATCTATATATAAAACCATGTCTAAATAGTAACGGTATTCGATGTTTCCTTCCTTCTCCTGTGTAAAGGTTTATGTTTTATTTTTGTCATCTGTATATAAAACCATGTCTAAATAGTAACGGTATTCGATGTTTCCTTCCTTCTCCTGTGTAATGGTTTATGTTTTATTTATGTCATCTATATATAAAACCATGTCTAAATAGTAATGGTATTCGGTGTTTCCTTCCTTCTCTTGTGTAATGGTTTATGTTTTATTTATGTCATCTGTATATAAAACCATGTCTAAATAGTAACGGTATTCGGTGTTTCCTTCCTTCTCCTGTGTAATAGTCTATGTTTTATTTATGTCATCTGTATATAAAACCATGTCTAAATAGTAACGGTATTCGGTGTTTCTTCCTTCTCCTGTGTAATGGTTTATGTTTTATTTATGTCATCTGTATATAAAACCATGTCTAAATAGTAACGGTATTCGGTGTTTCCTTCTTCTCCTGTGTAATGGTTTATGTTTTATTTATGTCATCTGTATATAAAACCATGTCTAAATAGTAACGGTATTCGGTGTTTCCTTCCTTCTCTTGTGTAATGGTTTATGCTTTAATTTTGTCATCTGTATATAAAACCATGTCTAAATAGTAACGGTATTCGGTGTTTCCTTCCTTCTCCTGTGTAATAGTTTATGTTTTATTTATGTCATCTGTATATAAAACCATGTCTAAATAGTAACGGTATTCGGTGTTTCCTTCCTTCTCCTGTGTAATGGTTTATGTTTTATTTATGTCATCTGTATATAAAACCATGTCTAAATAGTAACGGTATTCGGTGTTTCCTTCCTTCTCCTGTGAAATGGTTTATGTTTTATTTATGTCATCTGTATATAAAACCATGTATAAATAGTAACGGTATTCGGTGTTTCCTTCCTTCTCCTGTGTAATAGTCTATGTTTTATTTATGTCATCTGTATATAAAACCATGTCTAAATAGTAACGGTATTCGATGTTTCCTTCCTTCTCCTGTGTAATGGTTTATGTTTTATTTATGTCATCTATATATAAAACCATGTCTAAATAGTAACGGTATTCGGTGTTTCCTTCTTTCTCTTGTGTAACGGTTTATGTTTTATTTATGTCATCTGTATATAAAACCATTTCCAAATAGTAACGGTATTCGGTGTTTCCTTCCTTCTCCTGTGTAATGGTTTATGTTTTATTTATGTCATCTGTATATAAAACCATTTCTAAATAGTAACGGTATTCGGTGTTTCCTTCCTTCTCCTGTGTAATGGTTTATGTTTTATTCATGTCATCTGTATATAAAACCATGTCTAAATAATAACGGTATTCGGTGTTTCCTTCCTTCTCCTGTGTAACGGGTTATGTTTTATTCATGTCATCTGTATATAAAACCATGTCTAAATAGTAAAGGTATTCGGTGTTTCCTTCTTTCTCTTTTGTAATGGTTTATCTTTTCTTTATGTCATCTATATTTAAAACCATGTCTAAATAGTAACGGTATTCGGTGTTTCCTTCCTTCTCCTGTGTAATGGTTTATTTTTTATTCATGTCATCTGTATATAAAACCATGTCTAAATAGTAACGGTATTCGGTGTTTCCTTCCTTCTCCTGTGTAATAGTTTATGTTTTATTCATGTCATCTCTATATAAAACCATGTCTAAATAGTAACGGTATTCGGCGTTTCCTTCCTTCTCCTGTGTAATAGTTTATGCTTTATTTATGTCATCTCTATATAAAACCATGTCTAAATAGTAACGGTATTCGGTGTTTCCTTCCTTCTCCTGTGTAATGGTTTGTGTTTTATTTATGTCATCTATATATAAAATCATGTCTAAATAGTAACGGTATTCGGTGTTTCCTTCCTTCTCTTTTGTAATGGTTTATGTTTTATTTATGTCATCTGTATATAAAACCATGTCTAAATAGTAACGGTATTCGGTGTTTCCTTCCTTCTCTTGTGTAATGGTTTATGTTTTATTTATGTCATCTGTATATAAAACCATGTCTAAATAGTAACGGTATTCGATGTTTCCTTCCTTCTCCTGTGTAATGGTTTATGTTTTATTTATGTCATCTATATATAAAACCATGTCTAAATAGTAACGGTATTCGGTGTTTCCTTCTTTCTCTTGTGTAACGGTTTATGTTTTATTTATGTCATCTGTATATAAAACCATTTCCAAATAGTAACGGTATTCGGTGTTTCCTTCCTTCTCCTGTGTAATGGTTTATGTTTTATTTATGTCATCTGTATATAAAACCATTTCTAAATAGTAACGGTATTCGGTGTTTCCTTCCTTCTCCTGTGTAATGGTTTATGTTTTATTCATGTCATCTGTATATAAAACCATGTCTAAATAATAACGGTATTCGGTGTTTCCTTCCTTCTCCTGTGTAACGGGTTATGTTTTATTTATGTCATCTGTATATAAAACCATGTCTAAATAGTAAAGGTATTCGGTGTTTCCTTCTTTCTCTTTTGTAATGGTTTATCTTTTTTTTATGTCATCTATATTTAAAACCATGTCTAAATAGTAACGGTATTCGGTGTTTCCTTCCTTCTCCTGTGTAATGGTTTATTTTTTATTCATGTCATCTGTATATAAAACCATGTCTAAATAGTAACGGTATTCGGTGTTTCCTTCCTTCTCCTGTGTAATAGTTTATGTTTTATTCATGTCATCTCTATATAAAACCATGTCTAAATAGTAACGGTATTCGGTGTTTCCTTCCTTCTCTTTTGTAATGGTTTATGTTTTATTTATGTCATCTGTATATAAAACCATGTCTAAATAGTAACGGTATTCGGTTTGTGTTTCCTTCCTTCTCCTGTGTAATAGTTTATGTTTTATTTATGTCATCTGTATATAAAACCATGTCTAAATAGTAACGGTATTCGGTGTTTCCTTCCTTCTCTTGTGTAATGGTTTATGTTTTATTTATGTCATCTGTATATAAAACCATGTCTAAATAGTAACGGTATTCGATGTTTCCTTCCTTCTCCTGTGTAATGGTTTATGTTTTATTTATGTCATCTATATATAAAACCATGTCTAAATAGTAACGGTATTCGGTGTTTCCTTCTTTCTCTTGTGTAACGGTTTATGTTTTATTTATGTCATCTGTATATAAAACCATTTCCAAATAGTAACGGTATTCGGTGTTTCCTTCCTTCTCCTGTGTAATGGTTTATGTTTTATTCATGTCATCTGTATATAAAACCATGTCTAAATAATAACGGTATTCGGTGTTTCCTTCCTTCTCCTGTGTAACGGGTTATGTTTTATTTATGTCATCTGTATATAAAACCATGTCTAAATAGTAAAGGTATTCGGTGTTTCCTTCTTTCTCTTTTGTAATGGTTTATCTTTTTTTTATGTCATCTATATTTAAAACCATGTCTAAATAGTAACGGTATTCGGTGTTTCCTTCCTTCTCCTGTGTAATGGTTTATTTTTTATTCATGTCATCTGTATATAAAACCATGTCTAAATAGTAACGGTATTCGGTGTTTCCTTCCTTCTCCTGTGTAATAGTTTATGTTTTATTCATGTCATCTCTATATAAAACCATGTCTAAATAGTAACGGTATTCGGTGTTTCCTTCCTTCTCCTGTGTAATAGTTTATGCTTTATTCATGTCATCTCTATATAAAACCATGTCTAAATAGTAACGGTATTCGGTGTTTCCTTCCTTCTCCTGTGTAATGGTTTGTGTTTTATTTATGTCATCTATATATAAAATCATGTCTAAATAGTAACGGTATTCGGTGTTTCCTTCCTTCTCCTGTGTAATAGTTTATGTTTTATTTATGTCATCTGTATATAAAACCATGTCTAAATAGTAACGGTATTCGGTGTTTCCTTCCTTCTCTTTTGTAATGGTTTATGTTTTATTTATGTCATCTGTATATAAAACCATGTCTAAATAGTAACGGTATTCGGTTTGTGTTTCCTTCCTTCTCCTGTGTAATGGTTTATGTTTTATTCATGTCATCTGTATATAAAACCATGTCTAAATAGTAACGGTTTTCGGTGTTTCCTTCCTTCTCCTGTGTAATAGATTATGTTTTATTTTTGTCATCTGTATATAAAACCATGTCTAAATAGTAACGGTATTCGGTGTTTCCTTCCTTCTCCTGTGTAATGGTTTATGTTTTATTTATGCCATCTGTATATAAAACCATGTCTAAATAGTAACGGTATTCGGTGTTTCGTTCCTTCTCCTGTGTAATGGTTTATGCTTTATTCATGTCATCTCTATATAAAACCATGTCTAAATAGTAACGGTATTCGGTGTTTCCCTCCTTCTCCTGTGTAATGGTTTATGTTTTATTTATGTCTTCTATATATAAAACCATGTCTAAATAGTAACGGTATTCGGTGTTTCCTTCCCTCTCTTGTGTAATGGTTTATGTTTTATTTTTGTCATCTGTATATAAAACCATGTCTAAATAGTAACGGTATTCGGTGTTTCCTTCCTTCTCCTGTGTAATAGTTTATGTTTTATTTTTGTCATCTGTATATAAAACCATGTCTAAATAGTAACGGTATTCGGTGTTTCCTTCCTTCTCCTGTGTAATAGTTTATGTTTTATTTATGTCATCTATATATAAAACCATGTCTAAATAGTAACGGTATTCGATGTTTCCTTCCTTCTCCTGTGTAAAGGTTTATGTTTTATTTTTGTCATCTGTATATAAAACCATGTCTAAATAGTAACGGTATTCGATGTTTCCTTCCTTCTCCTGTGTAATGGTTTATGTTTTATTTATGTCATCTATATATAAAACCATGTCTAAATAGTAATGGTATTCGGTGTTTCCTTCCTTCTCTTGTGTAATGGTTTATGTTTTATTTATGTCATCTGTATATAAAACCATGTCTAAATAGTAACGGTATTCGGTGTTTCCTTCCTTCTCCTGTGTAATAGTCTATGTTTTATTTATGTCATCTGTATATAAAACCATGTCTAAATAGTAACGGTATTCGGTGTTTCTTCCTTCTCCTGTGTAATGGTTTATGTTTTATTTATGTCATCTGTATATAAAACCATGTCTAAATAGTAACGGTATTCGGTGTTTCCTTCTTCTCCTGTGTAATGGTTTATGTTTTATTTATGTCATCTGTATATAAAACCATGTCTAAATAGTAACGGTATTCGGTGTTTCCTTCCTTCTCTTGTGTAATGGTTTATGCTTTAATTTTGTCATCTGTATATAAAACCATGTCTAAATAGTAACGGTATTCGGTGTTTCCTTCCTTCTCCTGTGTAATAGTTTATGTTTTATTTATGTCATCTGTATATAAAACCATGTCTAAATAGTAACGGTATTCGGTGTTTCCTTCCTTCTCCTGTGTAATGGTTTATGTTTTATTTATGTCATCTGTATATAAAACCATGTCTAAATAGTAACGGTATTCGGTGTTTCCTTCCTTCTCCTGTGAAATGGTTTATGTTTTATTTATGTCATCTGTATATAAAACCATGTATAAATAGTAACGGTATTCGGTGTTTCCTTCCTTCTCCTGTGTAATAGTCTATGTTTTATTTATGTCATCTGTATATAAAACCATGTCTAAATAGTAACGGTATTCGATGTTTCCTTCCTTCTCCTGTGTAATGGTTTATGTTTTATTTATGTCATCTATATATAAAACCATGTCTAAATAGTAACGGTATTCGGTGTTTCCTTCTTTCTCTTGTGTAACGGTTTATGTTTTATTTATGTCATCTGTATATAAAACCATTTCCAAATAGTAACGGTATTCGGTGTTTCCTTCCTTCTCCTGTGTAATGGTTTATGTTTTATTTATGTCATCTGTATATAAAACCATTTCTAAATAGTAACGGTATTCGGTGTTTCCTTCCTTCTCCTGTGTAATGGTTTATGTTTTATTCATGTCATCTGTATATAAAACCATGTCTAAATAATAACGGTATTCGGTGTTTCCTTCCTTCTCCTGTGTAACGGGTTATGTTTTATTCATGTCATCTGTATATAAAACCATGTCTAAATAGTAAAGGTATTCGGTGTTTCCTTCTTTCTCTTTTGTAATGGTTTATCTTTTCTTTATGTCATCTATATTTAAAACCATGTCTAAATAGTAACGGTATTCGGTGTTTCCTTCCTTCTCCTGTGTAATGGTTTATTTTTTATTCATGTCATCTGTATATAAAACCATGTCTAAATAGTAACGGTATTCGGTGTTTCCTTCCTTCTCCTGTGTAATAGTTTATGTTTTATTCATGTCATCTCTATATAAAACCATGTCTAAATAGTAACGGTATTCGGCGTTTCCTTCCTTCTCCTGTGTAATAGTTTATGCTTTATTCATGTCATCTCTATATAAAACCATGTCTAAATAGTAACGGTATTCGGTGTTTCCTTCCTTCTCCTGTGTAATGGTTTGTGTTTTATTTATGTCATCTATATATAAAATCATGTCTAAATAGTAACGGTATTCGGTGTTTCCTTCCTTCTCCTGTGTAATAGTTTATGTTTTATTTATGTCATCTGTATATAAAACCATGTCTAAATAGTAACGGTATTCGGTGTTTCCTTCCTTCTCTTTTGTAATGGTTTATGTTTTATTTATGTCATCTGTATATAAAACCATGTCTAAATAGTAACGGTATTCGGTTTGTGTTTCCTTCCTTCTCCTGTGTAATGGTTTATGTTTTATTCATGTCATCTGTATATAAAACCATGTCTAAATAGTAACGGTTTTCGGTGTTTCCTTCCTTCTCCTGTGTAATAGTTTATGTTTTATTTTTGTCATCTGTATATAAAACCATGTCTAAATAGTAACGGTATTCGGTGTTTCCTTCCTTCTCCTGTGTAATGGTTTATGTTTTATTTATGCCATCTGTATATAAAACCATGTCTAAATAGTAACGGTATTCGGTGTTTCGTTCCTTCTCCTGTGTAATGGTTTATGTTTTATTTATGTCATCTGTATATAAAATCATGTCTAAATAGTAACGGTATTCGGTGTTTCCTTCCTTCTCCTGTGTAATGGTTTATGTTTTATTTATGTCATCTGTATATAAAACCATGTCTAAATAGTAACGGTATTCGGTGTTTCCGTTCTTCTCCTTTGTTATGGTTTATGTTTTATTTATGTCATCTGTATATAAAACCATGTCTAAATAGTAACGGTATTCGGTGTTTCCTTCCTTCTCCTGTGTAATGGTTTATGTTTTATTTATGTCATCTGTATATAAAACCATGTCTAAATAGTAACGGTATTCGGTGTTTCCTTCCTACTCCTGTGTAATGGTTTATGTTTTATTTATGTCATCTGTATATAAAACCATGTCTAAATAGTAACGGTATTAGGTGTTTCCTTCCTTCTCCTGTGTAATGGTTTATGTTTTATTTATGTTATCTGTATATAAAACCATGTCTAAATAGTAACGGTATTCGGTGTTTCCTTCCTTCTCCTGTGTAATGGTTTATGTTTTATTTATATCATCTGTATATAAAACCATGTCTAAATAGTAACGGTATTCGGTGTTTCCTTCCTTCTCCTGTGTAATGGTTTATGTTTTATTTATGTCATATGTATATAAAACCATGTCTAAATAGTAACGGTATTCGGTGTTTCCTTCCTTCTCCTGTGTAATAGTTTATGTTTTATTTATATCATCTATATATAAAACCATGTCTAAATAGTAACGGTATTCGGTGTTTCCTTCCTTCTCTTGTGTAATAGTTTATGTTTTATTTATGTCTTCTGTATATAAAACCATGTCTAAATAGTAACGGTATTCGGTGTTTCCTTCCGTCTCTTGGGTAATGGTTTATGTTTTATTTTTGTCATCTGTATATAAAACCATGTCTAAATAGTAACGGTATTTGGTGTTTCCTTCCTTCTCCTGTGTAATAGTTTATGTTTTATTTTTGTCATCTGTATATAAAACCATATCTAAATAGTAACGGTATTCGGTGTTTCCTTCCTTCTCCTGTGTAATGGTTTATGTTTTATTTATGTCTTCTATATATAAAACCATGTCTAAATAGTAACGGTATTTGGTGTTTCCTTCCCTCTCTTGTGTAATGGTTTATGTTTTATTTTTGTCATCTGTATATAAAACTGTGTCTAAATAGTAACGGTATTCGGTGTTTCCTTCCTTCTCCTGTGTAATAGTTTATGTTTTATTTATGTCATCTATATATAAAACCATGTCTAAATAGTAACGGTATTCGATGTTTCCTTCCTTCTCCTGTGTAAAGGTTTATGTTTTATTTTTGTCATCTGTATATAAAACCATGTCTAAATAGTAACGGTATTCGATGTTTCCTTCCTTCTCCTGTGTAATGGTTTATGTTTTATTTATATCATCTATATATAAAACCATGTCTAAATAGTAATGGTATTCGGTGTTTCCTTCCTTCTCTTGTGTAATGGTTTATGTTTTATTTATGTCATCTGTATATAAAACCATGTCTAAATAGTAACGGTATTCGGTGTTTCCTTCCTTCTCCTGTGTAATAGTCTATGTTTTATTTATGTCATCTGTATATAAAACCATGTCTAAATAGTAACGGTATTCGGTGTTTCTTCCTTCTCCTGTGTAATGGTTTATGTTTTATTTATGTCATCTGTATATAAAACCATGTCTAAATAGTAACGGTATTCGGTGTTTCCTTCTTCTCCTGTGTAATGGTTTATGTTTTATTTATGTCATCTGTATATAAAACCATGTCTAAATAGTAACGGTATTCGGTGTTTCCTTCCTTCTCTTGTGTAATGGTTTATGCTTTAATTTTGTCATCTGTATATAAAACCATGTCTAAATAGTAACGGTATTCGGTGTTTCCTTCCTTCTCCTGTGTAATAGTTTATGTTTTATTTATGTCATCTGTATATAAAACCATGTCTAAATAGTAACGGTATTCGGTGTTTCCTTCCTTCTCCTGTGTAATGGTTTATGTTTTATTTATGTCATCTGTATATAAAACCATGTCTAAATAGTAACGGTATTCGGTGTTTCCTTCCTTCTCCTGTGAAATGGTTTATGTTTTATTTATGTCATCTGTATATAAAACCATGTATAAATAGTAACGGTATTCGGTGTTTCCTTCCTTCTCCTGTGTAATAGTCTATGTTTTATTTATGTCATCTGTATATAATTCCATGTCTAAATAGTAACGGTATTCGGTGTTTCCTTCTTTCTCTTGTGTAACGGTTTATGTTTTATTTATGTCATCTGTATATAAAACCATTTCCAAATAGTAACGGTATTCGGTGTTTCCTTCCTTCTCCTGTGTAATGGTTTATGTTTTATTTATGTCATCTGTATATAAAACCATTTCTAAATAGTAACGGTATTCGGTGTTTCCTTCCTTCTCCTGTGTAATGGTTTATGTTTTATTCATGTCAACTGTATATAAAACCATGTCTAAATAATAACGGTATTCGGTGTTTCCTTCCTTCTCCTGTGTAACGGGTTATGTTTTATTCATGTCATCTGTATATAAAACCATGTCTAAATAGTAACGGTATTCGGTGTTTCCTTCCTTCTCCTGTGTAATGGTTTATTTTTTATTCATGTCATCTGTATATAAAACCATGTCTAAATAGTAACGGTATTCGGTGTTTTCTTCCTTCTCCTGTGTAATAGTTTATGTTTTATTCATGTCATCTCTATATAAAAACCA
This sequence comes from Bathymodiolus brooksi, assembly GCA_963680875.1. Lineage (NCBI taxonomy): Eukaryota > Metazoa > Mollusca > Bivalvia > Mytilida > Modiolidae > Bathymodiolus > Bathymodiolus brooksi. The sequence continues at coordinate 122,165,774 of OY804580.1, read as the reverse complement.
TGTCTAAATAGTAACGGTATTCGGCGTTTCCTTCCTTCTCCTGTGTAATAGTTTATGCTTTATTCATGTCATCTCTATATAAAACCATGTCTAAATAGTAACGGTATTCGGTGTTTCCCTCCTTCTCCTGTGTAATGGTTTGTGTTTTATTTATGTCATCTATATATAAAATCATGTCTAAATAGTAACGGTATTCGGTGTTTCCTTCCTTCTCCTGTGTAATAGTTTATGTTTTATTTATGTCATCTGTATATAAAACCATGTCTAAATAGTAACGGTATTCGGTGTTTCCTTCCTTCTCTTTTGTAATGGTTTATGTTTTATTTATGTCATCTGTATATAAAACCATGTCTAAATAGTAACGGTATTCGGTTTGTGTTTCCTTCCTTCTCCTGTGTAATGGTTTATGTTTTATTCATGTCATCTGTATATAAAACCATGTCTAAATAGTAACGGTATTCGGTGTTTCCTTCCTTCTCCTGTGTAATAGTTTATGTTTTATTTTTGTCATCTGTATATAAAACCATGTCTAAATAGTAACGGTATTCGGTGTTTCCTTCCTTCTCCTGTGTAATGGTTTATGTTTTATTTATGTCATCTGTATATAAAACCATGTCTAAATAATAACGGTATTCGGTGTTTCCTTCCTTCTCCTGTGTAATGGTTTATGTTTTATTTATGTCATCTGTATATAAAATCATGTCTAAATAGTAACGATATTCGGTGTTTCCTTCCTTCTCCTGTGTAATGGTTTATGTTTTATTTATGTCATCTGTATATAAAACCATGTCTAAATAGTAACGGTATTCGGTGTTTTCTTCCTTCTCCTGTGTAATGGTTTATGTTTTATTTATGTCATCTGTATATAAAGCCATGTCTAAATAGTAACGGTATTCGGTGTTTCCTTTCTTCTCCTGTGTAATGGTTTATGTTTTATTTATATCATCTGTATATAAAACCATGTCTAAATAGTAACGGTATTCGGTGTTTCCTTCCTTCTCCTGTGTAATGGTTTATGTTTTATTTATGTCATATGTATATAAAACCATGTCTAAATAGTAACGGTATTCGGTGTTTCCTTCCTTCTCCTGTGTAATAGTTTATGTTTTATTTATATCATCTGTATATAAAACCATGTCTAAATAGTAACGGCATTCGGTGTTTCCTTCCTTCTCTTGTGTAATAGTTTATGTTTTATTTATGTCTTCTGTATATAAAACCATGTCTAAATAGTAACGGTATTCGGTGTTTCCTTCCGTCTCTTCTGTAATGGTTTATGTTTTATTTTTGTCATCTGTATATAAAACCATGTCTAAATAGTAACGGTATTCGGTGTTTCCTTCCCTCTCTTGTGTAATGGTTTATGTTTTATTTTTGTCATCTGTATATAAAACCATGTCTAAATAGTAACGGTATTCGGTGTTTCCTTCCTTCTCCTGTGTAATAGTTTATGTTTTATTTTTGTCATCTGTATATAAAACCATGTCTAAATAGTAACGGTATTCGGTGTTTCCTTCCTTCTCCTGTGTAATAGTTTATGTTTTATTTATGTCATCTATATATAAAACCATGTCTAAATAGTAACGGTATTCGATGTTTCCTTCCTTCTCCTGTGTAATGGTTTATGTTTTATTTTTGTCATCTGTATATAAAACCATGTCTAAATAGTAACGGTATTCGATGTTTCCTTCCTTCTCCTGTGTAATGGTTTATGTTTTATTTATGTCATCTATATATAAAACCATGTCTAAATAGTAATGGTATTCGGTGTTTCCTTCCTTCTCTTGTGTAATGATTTATGTTTTATTTATGTCATCTGTATATAAAACCATGTCTAAATAGTAACGGTATTCGGTGTTTCCTTCCTTCTCCTGTGTAATAGTCTATGTTTTATTCATGTCATCTGTATATAAAACCATGTCTAAATAATAACGGTATTCGGTGTTTCCTTCCTTCTCCTGTGTAACGGGTTATGTTTTATTCATGTCATCTGTATATAAAACCATGTCTAAATAGTAACGGTATTCGGTGTTTCCTTCTTTCTCTTTTGTAATGGTTTATCTTTTTTTTATGTCATCTATATATAAAACCATGTCTAAATAGTAACGGTATTCGGTGTTTCCTTCCTTCTCCTGTGTAATGGTTTATTTTTTATTCATATCATCTGTATATAAAACCATATCTAAATAGTAACGGTATTCGGTGTTTCCTTCCTTCTCCTGTGTAATAGTTTATGTTTTATTCATGTCATCTCTATATAAAACCATGTCTAAATAGTAACGGTATTCGGCGTTTCCTTCCTTCTCATGTGTAACAGTTTATGCTTTATTCATGTCATCTCTATATAAAACCATGTCTAAATAGTAACGGTATTCGGTGTTTCCTTCCTTCTCCTGTGTAATGGTTTGTGTTTTATTTATGTCATCTATATATAAAATCATGTCTAAATAGTAACGGTATTCGGTGTTTCCTTCCTTCTCCTGTGTAATAGTTTATGTTTTATTTATGTCATCTGTATATAAAACCATGTCTAAATAGTAACGGTATTCGGTGTTTCCTTCCTTCTCTTTTGTAATGGTTTATGTTTTATTTATGTCATCTGTATATAAAACCATGTCTAAATAGTAACGGTATTCGGTTTGTGTTTCCTTCCTTCTCCTGTGTAATGGTTTATGTTTTATTCATGTCATCTGTATATAAAACCATGTCTAAATAGTAACGGTATTCGGTGTTTCCTTCCTTCTCCTGTGTAATAGTTTATGTTTTATTTTTGTCATCTGTTTATAAAACCATGTCTAAATAGTAACGGTATTCGGTGTTTCCTTCCTTCTCCTGTGTAATGGTTTATGTTTTATTTATGCCATCTGTATATAAAACCATGTCTAAATAGTAACGGTATTCGGTGTTTCCTTCCTTCTCCTGTGTAATGGTTTATGTTTTATTTATGTCATCTGTATATAAAATCATGTCTAAATAGTAACGGTATTCGGTGTTTCCTTCCTTCTCCTGTGTAATGGTTTATGTTTTATTTATGTCATCTGTATATAAAACCATGTCTAAATAGTAACGGTATTCGGTGTTTCTGTTCTTCTCCTGTGTTATGGTTTATGTTTTATTTATGTCATCTGTATATAAAACCATGTCTAAATAGTAACGGTATTCGGTGTTTCCTTCCTTCTCCTGTGTAATGGTTTATGTTTTATTTATGTCATCTGTATATAAAACCATGTCTAAATAGTAACGGTATTCGGTGTTTCCTTCCTACTCCTGTGTAACGGTTTATGTTTTATTTATGTCATCTGTATATAAAACCATGTCTAAATAGTAACGGTATTCGGTGTTTCCTTCCTTCTCCTGTGTAATGGTTTATGTTTTATTTATGTTATCTGTATATAAAACCATGTCTAAATAGTAACGGTATTCGGTGTTTCCTTCCTTCTCCTGTGTAATGGTTTATGTTTTATTTATATCATCTGTATATAAAACCATGTCTAAATAGTAACGGTATTCGGTGTTTCCTTCCTTCTCCTGTGTAATGGTTTATGTTTTATTTATGTCATATGTATATAAAACCATGTCTAAATAGTAACGGTATTCGGTGTTTCCTTCCTTCTCCTGTGTAATAGTTTATGTTTTATTTATGTCATCTGTATATAAAACCATGTCTAAATAGTAACGGTATTCGGTTTGTGTTTCCTTCCTTCTCCTGTGTAATGGTTTATGCTTTATTTATGTCATCTGTATATAAAACCATGTCTAAATAGTAACGGTATTCGGTTTGTGTTTCCTTCCTTCTCCTGTGTAATAGTTTATGTTTTATTTATGTCATCTGTATATAAAACCATGTCTAAATAGTAACGGTATTCGGTTTGTGTTTCCTTCCTTCTCCTGTGTAATGGTTTATGTTTTATTCATGTCATCTGTATATAAAACCATGTCTAAATAGTAACGGTATTCGGTGTTTCCTTCCTTCTCCTGTGTAATAGTTTATGTTTTATTTATGTCATCTGTATATAAAACCATGTCTAAATAGTAACGGTATTCGGTTTGTGTTTCCTTCCTTCTCCTGTGTAATGGTTTATGTTTTATTCATGTCATCTGTATATAAAACCATGTCTAAATAGTAACGGTATTCGGTGTTTCCTTCCCTCTCTTGTGTAATGGTTTATGCTTTATTTATGTCATCTGTATATAAAACCATGTCTAAATAGTAACGGTATTCGGTTTGTGGATCCTTCCTTCTCTTGTGTAATGTTTTATGTTTTATTTATGTCATCTGTATATAAAACCATGTCCAAATAGTAACGGTATTCGGTTTGTGTTTCCTTCCTTCTCCTGTGTAATGGTTTATGTTTTATTTATGTCATCTGTATATAAAACCATGTCTAAATAGTAACGGTATTCGGTGTTTCCTTCCTTCTCCTGTGTAATAGTTTATGTTTTATTTATGTCATCTGTATATAAAACCATGTCTAAATAGTAACGGTATTCGGTGTTTCCTTCCTTCTCCTGTGTAATGGTTTATGTTTTATTTATGTCATCTGTATATAAAACCATGTCTAAATAGTAACGGTATTCGGTGTTTCCTTCCTTCTCCTGTGTAATAGTTTATGTTTTATTTATTTCATCTGTATATAAAACCATGTCTAAATAGTAACGGTATTCGGTGTTTCCTTCCTTCTCCTGTGTAATAGTTTATGTTTTATTTTTGTCATCTGTTTATAAAACCATGTCTAAATAGTAACGGTATTCGGTGTTTCCTTCCTTCTCCTGTGTAATGGTTTATGTTTTATTTATGCCATATGTATATAAAACCATGTCTAAATAGTAACGGTATTCGGTGTTTCCTTCCTTCTCCTGTGTAATGGTTTATGTTTTATTTATGTCATCTGTATATAAAATCATGTCTAAATAGTAACGGTATTCGGTGTTTCCTTCCTTCTCCTGTGTAATGGTTTATGTTTTATTTATGTCATCTGTATATAAAACCATGTCTAAATAGTAACGGTATTCGGTGTTTCTGTTCTTCTCCTGTGTTATGGTTTATGTTTTATTTATGTCATCTGTATATAAAACCATGTCTAAATAGTAACGGTATTCGGTGTTTCCTTCCTTCTCCTGTGTAATGGTTTATGTTTTATTTATGTCATCTGTATATAAAACCATGTCTAAATAGTAACGGTATTCGGTGTTTCCTTCCTACTCCTGTGTAACGGTTTATGTTTTATTTATGTCATCTGTATATAAAACCATGTCTAAATAGTAACGGTATTCGGTGTTTCCTTCCTTCTCCTGTGTAATGGTTTATGTTTTATTTATGTTATCTGTATATAAAACCATGTCTAAATAGTAACGGTATTCGGTGTTTCCTTCCTTCTCCTGTGTAATGGTTTATGTTTTATTTATATCATCTGTATATAAAACCATGTCTAAATAGTAACGGTATTCGGTGTTTCCTTCCTTCTCCTGTGTAATGGTTTATGTTTTATTTATGTCATATGTATATAAAACCATGTCCAAATAGTAACGGTATTCGGTGTTTCCTTCCTTCTCCTGTGTAATAGTTTATGTTTTATTTATGTCATCTGTATATAAAACCATGTCTAAATAGTAACGGTATTCGGTTTGTGTTTCCTTCCTTCTCCTGTGTAATGGTTTATGCTTTATTTATGTCATCTGTATATAAAACCATGTCTAAATAGTAACGGTATTCGGTTTGTGTTTCCTTCCTTCTCCTGTGTAATAGTTTATGTTTTATTTATGTCATCTGTATATAAAACCATGTCTAAATAGTAACGGTATTCGGTTTGTGTTTCCTTCCTTCTCCTGTGTAATGGTTTATGTTTTATTCATGTCATCTGTATATAAAACCATGTCTAAATAGTAACGGTATTCGGTGTTTCCTTCCTTCTCCTGTGTAATAGTTTATGTTTTATTTATGTCATCTGTATATAAAACCATGTCTAAATAGTAACGGTATTCGGTTTGTGTTTCCTTCCTTCTCCTGTGTAATGGTTTATGTTTTATTCATGTCATCTGTATATAAAACCATGTCTAAATAGTAACGGTATTCGGTGTTTCCTTCCTTCTCTTGTGTAATGGTTTATGCTTTATTTATGTCATCTGTATATAAAACCATGTCTAAATAGTAACGGTATTCGGTTTGTGGATCCTTCCTTCTCTTGTGTAATGTTTTATGTTTTATTTATGTCATCTGTATATAAAACCATGTCCAAATAGTAACGGTATTCGGTTTGTGTTTCCTTCCTTCTCCTGTGTAATGGTTTATGTTTTATTTATGTCATCTGTATATAAAACCATGTCTAAATAGTAACGGTATTCGGTGTTTCCTTCCTTCTCCTGTGTAATAGTTTATGTTTTATTTATGTCATCTGTATATAAAACCATGTCTAAATAGTAACGGTATTCGGTGTTTCCTTCCTTCTCCTGTGTAATGGTTTATGTTTTATTTATGTCATCTGTATATAAAACCATGTCTAAATAGTAACGGTATTCGGTGTTTCCTTCCTTCTCCTGTGTAATAGTTTATGTTTTATTTATTTCATCTGTATATAAAACCATGTCTAAATAGTAACGGTATTCGGTGTTTACTTCCTTCTCCTGTGTAATAGTTTATGTTTTATTTATATCATCTGTATATAAAACCATGTCTAAATAGTAACGGTATTCGGTGTTTCCTTCCTTCTCCTGTGTAATAGTTTATGTTTTATTTATGTCATCTGTATATAAAACCATGTCTAAATAGTAACGGTATTCGGTGTTTCTTTCCTTCTCCTGTGTAATGGTTTATGTTTTATTTATGTCATCTATATATAAAACCATGTCTAAATAGTAACGGTATTCGGTGTTTCCTTCCTTCTCTTGTGTAATAGTTTATGTTTTATTTTTGTCATCTGTATATAAAAGCATGTCTAAATAGTAATGGTATTCGGTGTTTCCTTCCTTCTCCTGTGTAATGGTTTATGTTTTATTTATGTCATCTATATCTAAAAACATGTCTAAATAGTAACGGTATTCGGTGTTTCCTTCCTTCTCCTGTGTAATAGTTTATGTTTTATTTATGTCATCTATATATAAAACCATGTCTAAATAGTAATGGTATTCGGTGTTTCCTTCCTTCTCTTGTGTAATGGTTTATGTTTTATTTATGTCATCTGTATATAAAACCATGTCTAAATAGTAACGGTATTCGGTGTTTCCTTCCTTCTCCTGTGTAATAGTTTATGTTTTATTTATATCATCTGTATATAAAACCATGTCTAAATAGTAACGGTATTCGGTGTTTCCTTCCTTCTCCTGTGTAATAGTTTATGTTTTATTTATGTCATCTGTATATAAAACCATGTCTAAATAGTAACGGTATTCGGTGGTTCCTTCCTTCTCTTGTGTAATGGTTTATGTTTTATTTTTGTCATCTGTATATAAAACCATGTCTAAATAGTAACGGTATTCGGTGTTTCCTTCCTTCTCCTGTGTAATGGTTTATGTTTTATTTATGTCATCTATATATAAAACCATGTCTAAATAGTAACGGTATTCGGTGTTTCCTTCCTTCTCTTGTGTAATAGTTTATGTTTTATTTATGTCTTCTGTATATAAAACCATGTCTAAATAGTAACGGTATTCGGTGTTTCCTTCCGTCTCTTGTGTAATGGTTTATGTTTTATTTTTGTCATCTGTATATAAAACCATGTCTAAATAGTAACGGTATTCGGTGTTTCCTTCCTTCTCCTGTGTAATAGTTTATGTTTTATTTTTGTCATCTGTATATAAAACCATGTCTAAATAGTAACGGTATTCGGTGTTTCCTTCCTTCTCCTGTGTAATGGTTTATGTTTTATTTATGTCTTCTATATATAAAACCATGTCTAAATAGTAACGGTATTCGGTGTTTCCTTCCCTCTCTTGTGTAATGGTTTATGTTTTATTTTTGTCATCTGTATATAAAACCATGTCTAAATAGTAACGGTATTCGGTGTTTCCTTCCTTCTCCTGTGTAATAGTTTATGTTTTATTTTTGTCATCTGTATATAAAACCATGTCTAAATAGTAACGGTATTCGGTGTTTCCTTCCTTCTCCTGTGTAATAGTTTATGTTTTATTTATGTCATCTATATATAAAACCATGTCTAAATAGTAACGGTATTCGATGTTTCCTTCCTTCTCCTGTGTAATGGTTTATGTTTTATTTTTGTCATCTGTATATAAAACCATGTCTAAATAGTAACGGTATTCGATGTTTCCTTCCTTCTCTTGTGTAATGGTTTATGTTTTATTTATATCATCTATATATAAAACCATGTCTAATTAGTAATGGTATTCGGTGTTTCCTTCCTTCTCTTGTGTAATGGTTTATGTTTTATTTATGTCATCTGTATATAAAACCATGTCTAAATAGTAATGGTATTCGGTGTTTCATTCCTTCTCCTGTGTAATAGTTTATGTTTTATTTTTGTCATCTGTTTATAAAACCATGTCTAAATAGTAACGGTATTCGGTGTTTCCTTCCTTCTCCTGTGTAATGGTTTATGTTTTATTTATGTCATCTGTATATAAAACCATGTCTAAATAGTAACGGTATTCGGTGTTTCCTTCCTTCTCCTGTGTAATAGTTTATGTTTTATTTATTTCATCTGTATATAAAACCATGTCTAAATAGTAACGGTATTCGGTGTTTCCTTCCTTCTCCTGTGTAATAGTTTATGTTTTATTTTTGTCATCTGTTTATAAAACCATGTCTAAATAGTAACGGTATTCGGTGTTTCCTTCCTTCTCCTGTGTAATGGTTTATGTTTTATTTATGCCATATGTATATAAAACCATGTCTAAATAGTAACGGTATTCGGTGTTTCCTTCCTTCTCCTGTGTAATGGTTTATGTTTTATTTATGTCATCTGTATATAAAATCATGTCTAAATAGTAACGGTATTCGGTGTTTCCTTCCTTCTCCTGTGTAATGGTTTATGTTTTATTTATGTCATCTGTATATAAAACCATGTCTAAATAGTAACGGTATTCGGTGTTTCTGTTCTTCTCCTGTGTTATGGTTTATGTTTTATTTATGTCATCTGTATATAAAACCATGTCTAAATAGTAACGGTATTCGGTGTTTCCTTCCTTCTCCTGTGTAATGGTTTATGTTTTATTTATGTCATCTGTATATAAAACCATGTCTAAATAGTAACGGTATTCGGTGTTTCCTTCCTACTCCTGTGTAACGGTTTATGTTTTATTTATGTCATCTGTATATAAAACCATGTCTAAATAGTAACGGTATTCGGTGTTTCCTTCCTTCTCCTGTGTAATGGTTTATGTTTTATTTATGTTATCTGTATATAAAACCATGTCTAAATAGTAACGGTATTCGGTGTTTCCTTCCTTCTCCTGTGTAATGGTTTATGTTTTATTTATATCATCTGTATATAAAACCATGTCTAAATAGTAACGGTATTCGGTGTTTCCTTCCTTCTCCTGTGTAATGGTTTATGTTTTATTTATGTCATATGTATATAAAACCATGTCTAAATAGTAACGGTATTCGGTGTTTCCTTCCTTCTCCTGTGTAATAGTTTATGTTTTATTTATGTCATCTGTATATAAAACCATGTCTAAATAGTAACGGTATTCGGTTTGTGTTTCCTTCCTTCTCCTGTGTAATGGTTTATGCTTTATTTATGTCATCTGTATATAAAACCATGTCTAAATAGTAACGGTATTCGGTTTGTGTTTCCTTCCTTCTCCTGTGTAATAGTTTATGTTTTATTTATGTCATCTGTATATAAAACCATGTCTAAATAGTAACGGTATTCGGTTTGTGTTTCCTTCCTTCTCCTGTGTAATGGTTTATGTTTTATTCATGTCATCTGTATATAAAACCATGTCTAAATAGTAACGGTATTCGGTGTTTCCTTCCTTCTCCTGTGTAATAGTTTATGTTTTATTTATGTCATCTGTATATAAAACCATGTCTAAATAGTAACGGTATTCGGTTTGTGTTTCCTTCCTTCTCCTGTGTAATGGTTTATGTTTTATTCATGTCATCTGTATATAAAACCATGTCTAAATAGTAACGGTATTCGGTGTTTCCTTCCTTCTCTTGTGTAATGGTTTATGCTTTATTTATGTCATCTGTATATAAAACCATGTCTAAATAGTAACGGTATTCGGTTTGTGGATCCTTCCTTCTCTTGTGTAATGTTTTATGTTTTATTTATGTCATCTGTATATAAAACCATGTCCAAATAGTAACGGTATTCGGTTTGTGTTTCCTTCCTTCTCCTGTGTAATGGTTTATGTTTTATTTATGTCATCTGTATATAAAACCATGTCTAAATAGTAACGGTATTCGGTGTTTCCTTCCTTCTCCTGTGTAATAGTTTATGTTTTATTTATGTCATCTGTATATAAAACCATGTCTAAATAGTAACGGTATTCGGTGTTTCCTTCCTTCTCCTGTGTAATGGTTTATGTTTTATTTATGTCATCTGTATATAAAACCATGTCTAAATAGTAACGGTATTCGGTGTTTCCTTCCTTCTCCTGTGTAATAGTTTATTTTTTATTTATTTCATCTGTATATAAAACCATGTCTAAATAGTAACGGTATTCGGTGTTTACTTCCTTCTCCTGTGTAATAGTTTATGTTTTATTTATATCATCTGTATATAAAACCATGTCTAAATAGTAACGGTATTCGGTGTTTCCTTCCTTCTCCTGTGTAATAGTTTATGTTTTATTTATGTCATCTGTATATAAAACCATGTCTAAATAGTAACGGTATTCGGTGTTTCTTTCCTTCTCCTGTGTAATGGTTTATGTTTTATTTATGTCATCTATATATAAAACCATGTCTAAATAGTAACGGTATTCGGTGTTTCCTTCCTTCTCTTGTGTAATAGTTTATGTTTTATTTTTGTCATCTGTATATAAAAGCATGTCTAAATAGTAATGGTATTCGGTGTTTCCTTCCTTCTCCTGTGTAATGGTTTATGTTTTATTTATGTCATCTATATCTAAAAACATGTCTAAATAGTAACGGTATTCGGTGTTTCCTTCCTTCTCCTGTGTAATAGTTTATGTTTTATTTATGTCATCTATATATAAAACCATGTCTAAATAGTAATGGTATTCGGTGTTTCCTTCCTTCTCTTGTGTAATGGTTTATGTTTTATTTATGTCATCTGTATATAAAACCATGTCTAAATAGTAACGGTATTCGGTGTTTCCTTCCTTCTCCTGTGTAATAGTTTATGTTTTATTTATATCATCTGTATATAAAACCATGTCTAAATAGTAACGGTATTCGGTGTTTCCTTCCTTCTCCTGTGTAATAGTTTATGTTTTATTTATGTCATCTGTATATAAAACCATGTCTAAATAGTAACGGTATTCGGTGGTTCCTTCCTTCTCTTGTGTAATGGTTTATGTTTTATTTTTGTCATCTGTATATAAAACCATGTCTAAATAGTAACGGTATTCGGTGTTTCCTTCCTTCTCCTGTGTAATGGTTTATGTTTTATTTATGTCATCTATATATAAAACCATGTCTAAATAGTAACGGTATTCGGTGTTTCCTTCCTTCTCTTGTGTAATAGTTTATGTTTTATTTATGTCTTCTGTATATAAAACCATGTCTAAATAGTAACGGTATTCGGTGTTTCCTTCCGTCTCTTGTGTAATGGTTTATGTTTTATTTTTGTCATCTGTATATAAAACCATGTCTAAATAGTAACGGTATTCGGTGTTTCCTTCCTTCTCCTGTGTAATAGTTTATGTTTTATTTTTGTCATCTGTATATAAAACCATGTCTAAATAGTAACGGTATTCGGTGTTTCCTTCCTTCTCCTGTGTAATGGTTTATGTTTTATTTATGTCTTCTATATATAAAACCATGTCTAAATAGTAACGGTATTCGGTGTTTCCTTCCCTCTCTTGTGTAATGGTTTATGTTTTATTTTTGTCATCTGTATATAAAACCATGTCTAAATAGTAACGGTATTCGGTGTTTCCTTCCTTCTCCTGTGTAATAGTTTATGTTTTATTTTTGTCATCTGTATATAAAACCATGTCTAAATAGTAACGGTATTCGGTGTTTCCTTCCTTCTCCTGTGTAATAGTTTATGTTTTATTTATGTCATCTATATATAAAACCATGTCTAAATAGTAACGGTATTCGATGTTTCCTTCCTTCTCCTGTGTAATGGTTTATGTTTTATTTTTGTCATCTGTATATAAAACCATGTCTAAATAGTAACGGTATTCGATGTTTCCTTCCTTCTCTTGTGTAATGGTTTATGTTTTATTTATATCATCTATATATAAAACCATGTCTAATTAGTAATGGTATTCGGTGTTTCCTTCCTTCTCTTGTGTAATGGTTTATGTTTTATTTATGTCATCTGTATATAAAACCATGTCTAAATAGTAATGGTATTCGGTGTTTCATTCCTTCTCCTGTGTAATAGTCTATGTTTTATTTATGTCATCTGTATATAAAACCATGTCTAAATAGTAACGGTATTCGGTGTTTCCTTCCTTCTCCTGTGTAATGGTTTATATTTTATTTATGTCATCTGTATATAAAACCATGTCTAAATAGTAACGGTATTCGGTGTTTCCTTCTTCTCCTGTGTAATGGTTTATGTTTTATTTATGTCATCTGTATATAAAACCATGTCTAAATAGTAACGGTATTCGGTGTTTCCTTCCTTCTCTTGTGTAATGGTTTATGCTTTAATTTTGTCATCTGTATATAAAACCATGTCTAAATAGTAACGGTATTCGGTGTTTCCTTCCTTCTCCTGTGTAATAGTTTATGTTTTATTTATATCATCTGTATATAAAACCATGTCTAAATATTAACGGTATTCGGTGTTTCCTTCCTTCTCCTGTGTAATAGTTTATGTTTTATTTATGTCATCTGTATATAAAACCATGTCTAAATAGTAACGGTATTCGGTGTTTCTTTCCTTCTCCTGTGTAATGGTTTATGTTTTATTTATGTCATCTATATATAAAACCATGTCTAAATAGTAACGGTATTCGGTGTTTCCTTCCTTCTCTTGTGTAATAGTTTATGTTTTATTTATATCATCTGTATATAAAACCATGTCTAAATAGTAACGGTATTCGGTGTTTCCTTATTTCTCCTGTGTAATAGTTTATGTTTTATTTATGTCATCTGTATATAAAACCATGTCTAAATAGTAACGGTATTCGGTGTTTCCTTCCTTCTCCTGTGTAATAGTTTATGTTTTATTTTTGTCATCTGTATATAAAACCATGTCTAAATAGTAACGGTATTCGGTGTTTCCTTCCTTCTCCTGTGTAATGGTTTATGTTTTATTTATGTCATCTATATATAAAACCATGTCTAAATAGTAACGGTATTCGGTGTTTCCTTCCTTCTCCTGTGTAATGGTTTATGTTTTATTTATGTCTTCTATATATAAAACCATGTCTAAATAGTAACGGTATTCGGTGTTTCCTTCCGTCTCTTGTGTAATGGTTTATGTTTTATTTTTGTCATCTGTATATAAAACCATGTCTAAATAGTAACGGTATTCGGTGTTTCCTTCCTTCTCCTGTGTAATAGTTTATGTTTTATTTTTGTCATCTGTATATAAAACCATGTCTAAATAGTAACGGTATTCGGTGTTTCCTTCCTTCTCCTGTGTAATAGTTTATGTTTTATTTATGTCATCTATATATAAAACCATGTCTAAATAGTAATGGTATTCGGTGTTTCCTTCCTTCTCTTGTGTAATGGTTTATGTTTTATTTATGTCATCTGTATATAAAACCATGTCTAAATAGTAACGGTATTCGGTGTTTCCTTCCTTCTCCTGTGTAATAGTTTATGTTTTATTTATATCATCTGTATATAAAACCATGTCTAAATAGTAACGGTATTCGGTGTTTCCTTCCTTCTCCTGTGTAATAGTTTATGTTTTATTTATGTCATCTGTATATAAAACCATGTCTAAATAGTAACGGTATTCGGTGGTTCCTTCCTTCTCCTGTGTAATGGTTTATGTTTTATTTATGTCATCTGTATATAAAACCATGTCTAAATAGTAACGGTATTCGGTGTTTCCTTCCTTCTCCTGTGTAATGGTTATTGTTTTATTTATGTCATCTATATATAAAACCATGTCTAAATAGTAACGGTATTCGGTGTTTCCTTCCTTTTCTTGTGTAATAGTTTATGTTTTATTTATATCATCTGTATATAAAACCATGTCTAAATAGTAACGGTATTCGGTGTTTCCTTCCTTCTCTTGTGTAATAGTTTATGTTTTATTTATGTCTTCTGTATATAAAACCATGTCTAAATAGTAACGGTATTCGGTGTTTCCTTCCGTCTCTTGTGTAATGGTTTATGTTTTATTTTTGTCATCTGTATATAAAACCATGTCTAAATAGTAACGGTATTCGGTGTTTCCTTCCTTCTCCTGTGTAATAGTTTATGTTTTATTTTTGTCATCTGTATATAAAACCATGTCTAAATAGTAACGGTATTCGGTGTTTCCTTCCTTCTCCTGTGTAATGGTTTATGTTTTATTTATGTCTTCTATATATAAAACCATGTCTAAATAGTAACGGTATTCGGTGTTTCCTTCCCTCTCTTGTGTAATGGTTTATGTTTTATTTTTGTCATCTGTATATAAAACCATGTCTAAATAGTAACGGTATTCGGTGTTTCCTTCCTTCTCCTGTGTAATAGTTTATGTTTTATTTTTGTCATCTGTATATAAAACCATGTCTAAATAGTAACGGTATTCGGTGTTTCCTTCCTTCTCTTGTGTAATGGTTTATTCTTTAATTTTGTCATCTGTATATAAAACCATGTCTAAATAGTAACGGTATTCGGTGTTTCCTTCCTTCTCCTGTGTAATAGTTTATGTTTTATTTATATCATCTATATATAAAACCATGTCTAAATAGTAACGGTATTCGATGTTTCCTTCCTTCTCCTGTGTAATGGTTTATGTTTTATTTTTGTCATCTGTATATAAAACCATGTCTAAATAGTAACGGTATTCGATGTTTCCTTCCTTCTCTTGTGTAATGGTTTATGTTTTATTTATGTCATCTATATATAAAACCATGTCTAATTAGTAATGGTATTCGGTGTTTCCTTCCTTCTCTTGTGTAATGGTTTATGTTTTATTTATGTCATCTGTATATAAAGCCATGTCTAAATAGTAATGGTATTCGGTGTTTCATTCCTTCTCCTGTGTAATAGTCTATGTTTTATTTATGTCATCTGTATATAAAACCATGTCTAAATAGTAACGGTATTCGGTGTTTCCTTCCTTCTCCTGTGTAATAGTTTATGTTTTATTTATGTCATCTGTATATAAAACCATGTCTAAATAGTAACGGTATTCGGTTTGTGTTTCCTTCCTTCTCCTGTGTAATGGTTTATGCTTTATTTATGTCATCTGTATATAAAACCATGTCTAAATAGTAACGGTATTCGGTTTGTGTTTCCTTCCTTCTCCTGTGTAATAGTTTATGTTTTATTTATGTCATCTGTATATAAAACCATGTCTAAATAGTAACGGTATTCGGTTTGTGTTTCCTTCCTTCTCCTGTGTAATGGTTTATGTTTTATTCATGTCATCTGTATATAAAACCATGTCTAAATAGTAACGGTATTCGGTGTTTCCTTCCTTCTCCTGTGTAATAGTTTATGTTTTATTTATGTCATCTGTATATAAAACCATGTCTAAATAGTAACGGTATTCGGTTTGTGTTTCCTTCCTTCTCCTGTGTAATGGTTTATGTTTTATTCATGTCATCTGTATATAAAACCATGTCTAAATAGTAACGGTATTCGGTGTTTCCTTCCTTCTCTTGTGTAATGGTTTATGCTTTATTTATGTCATCTGTATATAAAACCATGTCTAAATAGTAACGGTATTCGGTTTGTGGATCCTTCCTTCTCTTGTGTAATGTTTTATGTTTTATTTATGTCATCTGTATATAAAACCATGTCCAAATAGTAACGGTATTCGGTTTGTGTTTCCTTCCTTCTCCTGTGTAATGGTTTATGTTTTATTTATGTCATCTGTATATAAAACCATGTCTAAATAGTAACGGTATTCGGTGTTTCCTTCCTTCTCCTGTGTAATAGTTTATGTTTTATTTATGTCATCTGTATATAAAACCATGTCTAAATAGTAACGGTATTCGGTGTTTCCTTCCTTCTCCTGTGTAATGGTTTATGTTTTATTTATGTCATCTGTATATAAAACCATGTCTAAATAGTAACGGTATTCGGTGTTTCCTTCCTTCTCCTGTGTAATAGTTTATTTTTTATTTATTTCATCTGTATATAAAACCATGTCTAAATAGTAACGGTATTCGGTGTTTACTTCCTTCTCCTGTGTAATAGTTTATGTTTTATTTATATCATCTGTATATAAAACCATGTCTAAATAGTAACGGTATTCGGTGTTTCCTTCCTTCTCCTGTGTAATAGTTTATGTTTTATTTATGTCATCTGTATATAAAACCATGTCTAAATAGTAACGGTATTCGGTGTTTCTTTCCTTCTCCTGTGTAATGGTTTATGTTTTATTTATGTCATCTATATATAAAACCATGTCTAAATAGTAACGGTATTCGGTGTTTCCTTCCTTCTCTTGTGTAATAGTTTATGTTTTATTTTTGTCATCTGTATATAAAAGCATGTCTAAATAGTAATGGTATTCGGTGTTTCCTTCCTTCTCCTGTGTAATGGTTTATGTTTTATTTATGTCATCTATATCTAAAAACATGTCTAAATAGTAACGGTATTCGGTGTTTCCTTCCTTCTCCTGTGTAATAGTTTATGTTTTATTTATGTCATCTATATATAAAACCATGTCTAAATAGTAATGGTATTCGGTGTTTCCTTCCTTCTCTTGTGTAATGGTTTATGTTTTATTTATGTCATCTGTATATAAAACCATGTCTAAATAGTAACGGTATTCGGTGTTTCCTTCCTTCTCCTGTGTAATAGTTTATGTTTTATTTATATCATCTGTATATAAAACCATGTCTAAATAGTAACGGTATTCGGTGTTTCCTTCCTTCTCCTGTGTAATAGTTTATGTTTTATTTATGTCATCTGTATATAAAACCATGTCTAAATAGTAACGGTATTCGGTGGTTCCTTCCTTCTCTTGTGTAATGGTTTATGTTTTATTTTTGTCATCTGTATATAAAACCATGTCTAAATAGTAACGGTATTCGGTGTTTCCTTCCTTCTCCTGTGTAATGGTTTATGTTTTATTTATGTCATCTATATATAAAACCATGTCTAAATAGTAACGGTATTCGGTGTTTCCTTCCTTCTCTTGTGTAATAGTTTATGTTTTATTTATGTCTTCTGTATATAAAACCATGTCTAAATAGTAACGGTATTCGGTGTTTCCTTCCGTCTCTTGTGTAATGGTTTATGTTTTATTTTTGTCATCTGTATATAAAACCATGTCTAAATAGTAACGGTATTCGGTGTTTCCTTCCTTCTCCTGTGTAATAGTTTATGTTTTATTTTTGTCATCTGTATATAAAACCATGTCTAAATAGTAACGGTATTCGGTGTTTCCTTCCTTCTCCTGTGTAATGGTTTATGTTTTATTTATGTCTTCTATATATAAAACCATGTCTAAATAGTAACGGTATTCGGTGTTTCCTTCCCTCTCTTGTGTAATGGTTTATGTTTTATTTTTGTCATCTGTATATAAAACCATGTCTAAATAGTAACGGTATTCGGTGTTTCCTTCCTTCTCCTGTGTAATAGTTTATGTTTTATTTTTGTCATCTGTATATAAAACCATGTCTAAATAGTAACGGTATTCGGTGTTTCCTTCCTTCTCCTGTGTAATAGTTTATGTTTTATTTATGTCATCTATATATAAAACCATGTCTAAATAGTAACGGTATTCGATGTTTCCTTCCTTCTCCTGTGTAATGGTTTATGTTTTATTTTTGTCATCTGTATATAAAACCATGTCTAAATAGTAACGGTATTCGATGTTTCCTTCCTTCTCTTGTGTAATGGTTTATGTTTTATTTATATCATCTATATATAAAACCATGTCTAATTAGTAATGGTATTCGGTGTTTCCTTCCTTCTCTTGTGTAATGGTTTATGTTTTATTTATGTCATCTGTATATAAAACCATGTCTAAATAGTAATGGTATTCGGTGTTTCATTCCTTCTCCTGTGTAATAGTCTATGTTTTATTTATGTCATCTGTATATAAAACCATGTCTAAATAGTAACGGTATTCGGTGTTTCCTTCCTTCTCCTGTGTAATGGTTTATATTTTATTTATGTCATCTGTATATAAAACCATGTCTAAATAGTAACGGTATTCGGTGTTTCCTTCTTCTCCTGTGTAATGGTTTATGTTTTATTTATGTCATCTGTATATAAAACCATGTCTAAATAGTAACGGTATTCGGTGTTTCCTTCCTTCTCTTGTGTAATGGTTTATGCTTTAATTTTGTCATCTGTATATAAAACCATGTCTAAATAGTAACGGTATTCGGTGTTTCCTTCCTTCTCCTGTGTAATAGTTTATGTTTTATTTATATCATCTGTATATAAAACCATGTCTAAATATTAACGGTATTCGGTGTTTCCTTCCTTCTCCTGTGTAATAGTTTATGTTTTATTTATGTCATCTGTATATAAAACCATGTCTAAATAGTAACGGTATTCGGTGTTTCTTTCCTTCTCCTGTGTAATGGTTTATGTTTTATTTATGTCATCTATATATAAAACCATGTCTAAATAGTAACGGTATTCGGTGTTTCCTTCCTTCTCTTGTGTAATAGTTTATGTTTTATTTATATCATCTGTATATAAAACCATGTCTAAATAGTAACGGTATTCGGTGTTTCCTTATTTCTCCTGTGTAATAGTTTATGTTTTATTTATGTCATCTGTATATAAAACCATGTCTAAATAGTAACGGTATTCGGTGTTTCCTTCCTTCTCCTGTGTAATAGTTTATGTTTTATTTTTGTCATCTGTATATAAAACCATGTCTAAATAGTAACGGTATTCGGTGTTTCCTTCCTTCTCCTGTGTAATGGTTTATGTTTTATTTATGTCATCTATATATAAAACCATGTCTAAATAGTAACGGTATTCGGTGTTTCCTTCCTTCTCCTGTGTAATGGTTTATGTTTTATTTATGTCTTCTATATATAAAACCATGTCTAAATAGTAACGGTATTCGGTGTTTCCTTCCGTCTCTTGTGTAATGGTTTATGTTTTATTTTTGTCATCTGTATATAAAACCATGTCTAAATAGTAACGGTATTCGGTGTTTCCTTCCTTCTCCTGTGTAATAGTTTATGTTTTATTTTTGTCATCTGTATATAAAACCATGTCTAAATAGTAACGGTATTCGGTGTTTCCTTCCTTCTCCTGTGTAATAGTTTATGTTTTATTTATGTCATCTATATATAAAACCATGTCTAAATAGTAATGGTATTCGGTGTTTCCTTCCTTCTCTTGTGTAATGGTTTATGTTTTATTTATGTCATCTGTATATAAAACCATGTCTAAATAGTAACGGTATTCGGTGTTTCCTTCCTTCTCCTGTGTAATAGTTTATGTTTTATTTATATCATCTGTATATAAAACCATGTCTAAATAGTAACGGTATTCGGTGTTTCCTTCCTTCTCCTGTGTAATAGTTTATGTTTTATTTATGTCATCTGTATATAAAACCATGTCTAAATAGTAACGGTATTCGGTGGTTCCTTCCTTCTCCTGTGTAATGGTTTATGTTTTATTTATGTCATCTGTATATAAAACCATGTCTAAATAGTAACGGTATTCGGTGTTTCCTTCCTTCTCCTGTGTAATGGTTATTGTTTTATTTATGTCATCTATATATAAAACCATGTCTAAATAGTAACGGTATTCGGTGTTTCCTTCCTTTTCTTGTGTAATAGTTTATGTTTTATTTATATCATCTGTATATAAAACCATGTCTAAATAGTAACGGTATTCGGTGTTTCCTTCCTTCTCTTGTGTAATAGTTTATGTTTTATTTATGTCTTCTGTATATAAAACCATGTCTAAATAGTAACGGTATTCGGTGTTTCCTTCCGTCTCTTGTGTAATGGTTTATGTTTTATTTTTGTCATCTGTATATAAAACCATGTCTAAATAGTAACGGTATTCGGTGTTTCCTTCCTTCTCCTGTGTAATAGTTTATGTTTTATTTTTGTCATCTGTATATAAAACCATGTCTAAATAGTAACGGTATTCGGTGTTTCCTTCCTTCTCCTGTGTAATGGTTTATGTTTTATTTATGTCTTCTATATATAAAACCATGTCTAAATAGTAACGGTATTCGGTGTTTCCTTCCCTCTCTTGTGTAATGGTTTATGTTTTATTTTTGTCATCTGTATATAAAACCATGTCTAAATAGTAACGGTATTCGGTGTTTCCTTCCTTCTCCTGTGTAATAGTTTATGTTTTATTTTTGTCATCTGTATATAAAACCATGTCTAAATAGTAACGGTATTCGGTGTTTCCTTCCTTCTCTTGTGTAATGGTTTATTCTTTAATTTTGTCATCTGTATATAAAACCATGTCTAAATAGTAACGGTATTCGGTGTTTCCTTCCTTCTCCTGTGTAATAGTTTATGTTTTATTTATATCATCTATATATAAAACCATGTCTAAATAGTAACGGTATTCGATGTTTCCTTCCTTCTCCTGTGTAATGGTTTATGTTTTATTTTTGTCATCTGTATATAAAACCATGTCTAAATAGTAACGGTATTCGATGTTTCCTTCCTTCTCTTGTGTAATGGTTTATGTTTTATTTATGTCATCTATATATAAAACCATGTCTAATTAGTAATGGTATTCGGTGTTTCCTTCCTTCTCTTGTGTAATGGTTTATGTTTTATTTATGTCATCTGTATATAAAGCCATGTCTAAATAGTAATGGTATTCGGTGTTTCATTCCTTCTCCTGTGTAATAGTCTATGTTTTATTTATGTCATCTGTATATAAAACCATGTCTAAATAGTAACGGTATTCGGTGTTTCCTTCCTTCTCCTGTGTAATGGTTTATGTTTTATTTATGTCATCTGTATATAAAACCATGTCTAAATAGTAACGGTATTCGGTGTTTCCTTCTTCTCCTGTGTAATGGTTTATGTTTTATTTATGTCATCTGTATATAAAACCATGTCTAAATAGTAACGGTATTCGGTGTTTCCTTCCTTCTCTTGTGTAATGGTTTATGCTTTAATTTTGTCATCTGTATATAAAACCATGTCTAAATAGTAACGGTATTCGGTGTTTCCTTCCTTCTCCTGTGTAATAGTTTATGTTTTATTTATGTCATCTGTATATAAAACCATGTCTAAATAGTAACGGTATTCGGTGTTTCCTTCCTTCTCCTGTGTAATGGTTTATTTTTTATTTATGTCATCTGTATATAAAACCATGTCTAAATAGTAACGGTATTCGGTGTTTCCTTCCTTCTCCTGTGAAATGGTTTATGTTTTATTTATGTCATCTGTATATAAAACCATGTCTAAATAGTAACGGTATTCGGTGTTTCCTTCCTTCTCCTGTGTAATAGTCTATGTTTTATTTATGTCATCTGTATATAAAACCATGTCTAAATAGTAACGGTATTCGGTGTTTCCTTCCTTCTCCTGTGTAATGGTTTATGTTTTATTTATGTCATCTATATATAAAACCATGTCTAAATAGTAACGGTATTCGGTCTTTCCTTCTTTCTCTTGTGTAATAGTTTATGTTTTATTTATGTCATCTGTATATAAAACCATTTCCAAATAGTAACGGTATTCGGTGTTTCCTTCCTTCTCCTGTGTAATGGTTTATGTTTTATTTATGTCATCTGTATATAAAACCATTTCTAAATAGTAACGGTATTCGGTGTTTCCTTCCTTCTCCTGTGTAATGGTTTATGTTTTATTCATGTCATCTGTATATAAAACCATGTCTAAATAATAACGGCATTCGGTGTTTCCTTCCTTCTCCTGTGTAACGGGTTATGTTTTATTCATGTCATCTGTATATAAAACCATGTCTAAATAGTAACGGTATTCGGTGTTTCCTTCTTTCTCTTTTGTAATGGTTTATCTTTTTTTTATGTCATCTATATATAAAACCATGTCTAAATAGTAAGGGTATTTGGTGTTTCCTTCCTTCTCCTGTGTAATGGTTTATTTTTTATTCATGTCATCTTTATATAAAACCATGTCTAAATAGTAACGGTATTCGGTGTTTCCTTCCTTCTCCTGTGTAATAGTTTATGTTTTATTCATGTCATCTCTATATAAAACCATGTCTAAATAGTAACGGTATTCGGCGTTTCCTTCCTTCTCCTGTGTAATAGTTTATGCTTTATTCATGTCATCTCTATATAAAACCATGTCTAAATAGTAACGGTATTCGGTGTTTCCTTCCTTCTCCTGTGTAATGGTTTGTGTTTTATTTATGTCATCTATATATAAAACCATCTCTAAATAGTAACGGTATTCGGCGTTTCCTTCCTTCTCCTGTGTAATAGTTTATGCTTTATTCATGTCATCTCTATATAAAACCATGTCTAAATAGTAACGGTATTCGGTGTTTCCTTCCTTCTCCTGTGTAATGGTTTGTGTTTTATTTATGTCATCTATATATAAAACCATGTCTAAATAGTAACGGTATTCGGTGTTTCCTTCCTTCTCCTGTGTAATGGTTTATGTTTTATTTATGTCATCTATATATAAAACCATGTCTAAATAGTAACGGTATTCGGTCTTTCCTTCTTTCTCTTGTGTAACGGTTTATGTTTTATTTATGTCATCTGTATATAAAACCATTTCCAAATAGTAACGGTATTCGGTGTTTCCTTCCTTCTCCTGTGTAATGGTTTATGTTTTATTCATGTCATCTGTATATAAAACCATGTCTAAATAATAACGGTATTCGGTGTTTCCTTCCTTCTCCTGTGTAACGGGTTATGTTTTATTCATGTCATCTGTATATAAAACCATGTCTAAATAGTAACGGTATTCGGTGTTTCCTTCTTTCTCTTTTGTAATGGTTTATCTTTTCTTTATGTCATCTATATATAAAACCATGTCTAAATAGTAACGGTATTTGGTGTTTCCTTCCTTCTCCTGTGTAATGGTTTATTTTTTATTCATGTCATCTTTATATAAAACCATGTCTAAATAGTAACGGTATTCGGTGTTTCCTTCCTTCTCCTGTGTAATAGTTTATGTTTTATTCATGTCATCTCTATATAAAACCATGTCTAAATAGTAACGGTATTCGGCGTTTCCTTCCTTCTCCTGTGTAATAGTTTATGCTTTATTCATGTCATCTCTATATAAAACCATGTCTAAATAGTAACGGTATTCGGTGTTTCCTTCCTTCTCCTGTGTAATAGTTTATGTTTTATTTATATCATCTGTATATAAAACCATGTCTAAATAGTAACGATATTCGGTGTTTCCTTCCTTCTCCTGTGTAATGGTTTATGTTTTATTTATGTCATCTGTATATAAAACCATGTCTAAATAGTAACGGTATTCGGTGTTTCCTTCCTTCTCTTTTGTAATGGTTTATGTTTTATTTATGTCATCTGTATATAAAACCATGTCTAAATAGTAACGGTATTCGGTGTTTCCTTCCTTCTCCTGTGTAATGGTTTATGTTTTATTTATGTTATCTGTATATAAAACGATGTCCATTTCAGATGATGTTCGTGTCGTTTAAAAATGATGCTCGGTTCGTGTTTACTCAATTCTTTTTTGCGTGGGATTCATCTTTTTTTTATTTGTTCTTTGTATCTCTTTGAGTATACTGGTATTCTAAATAATGTTCATAGCATATGATGTTCGTGTCGTTTAAGAGTAACACGTCAACGGTGGCACTGGTGCAGCATGAAAAACATTGTAAGAGGATTTTAATACGACATGGTAAAAAGCAATCCATTTATATTCAAACTGATTTCCCAGAAAGCTGCGCGTGTTATTCTTCCGCGATCCGTGATAAACTAGATGGAAATAAAATCACTGTTAGAAGAGTTATATCTTGACATTCTTCAAAGTCTCTAGATACATGTATTCAATAAATAAATGAATTTTTTACATAAATGCTACACGATGATTATTATTATGCATGTACCAGCCTCTTGCGAAGAGAGGGACTATAAAGTATTAAAAATTTATGCCCGTCCGTTCGTCCCTTCGTCCGTTCGTTCGTAAGATTTCTGCAATCCGCAACTCCTGTATCCACTCAATTGATTGAAATGAAACTTATACAACAGATTTAAGATACATTGTAATTGTGCACCATGGTTTTAGTTTTTCCATTAGAGGTGTTGGTTGATGGGGCAGGGGTATGAGTGAGATTACTTGAATCTACCGTTATGTCTGCTTATGTATTTCTATACAAAAAAGGCCCATTCATTCAAATAAAGTGTCATATAGGGTTATCTTTTTGTAAGCATAGTTATTCCAAACGGGAAGTCTTAAAAGACTTACAACACTGTAAACTAAATTGCATATAGAAAATATGGCTATGTAAATATCGCATTGTAGAAAATGTAATACCAGAGTTGAGGGAAAACAGAAGTGTCAATTAACACCGGAAAACCAAAATAATATATAGCAACAAGGACACACAAATAGAGACAAGACAGACACATTGATAACTATATGATGATATCCTGAGCTGAATAAAATGCTTTTAGGGGACTTGCTTTTGGTACCCAAATGTTCGTGCTAAAACGTTGATCAGACGTATTATCGGGCGTAACGTTACATGAGTTCACTTCCGGGTTTTTTATGGGTTCGCTTTACTCAATCTTTAGTTTTTGTGAAGTGTTTTGTAGATCATTGTTTGTCTTTCTGTACTTTTTCGCTTAGTCATTGCATTATCTGTTCTTCTCCGAAACTGGCAACATAAGGCACCCAAGACAAAGGAAAACAACATAAAAACACAGCATATGTGTTGGACACCACTATGGTCAAGCAAACACAAATAACGTAAATAAGACATGACCCTCATACTAACAACTGGAAGGTAAAGACAAACCTAACGTAAATAAGACATGACCCTCATACAAACAACTGGAGGTAAAGACGAATCGAACATAGAATATATGCGGAAATCGTAACGAACATGACAACAAGGAACTCAGAACGTAAAGAAACATAATAGGAAAAAGCAAAATAAAAACTAAAAAGATGAGCAACACATAATTGGAAAACACAGAAACCTAAAAAGATGAGCAACAGTTATGATGTTTTAGTCTGATAGGTAATTTCTTTAAATACAGATTCTGCCTTCTTCTTAGTAGTCAGCTAACTGACGATATTTCTATTGTACTGTCCATGTTCACGACGGTTTCTACATGTGGAGCAGGAACTGCTAATCCTTCTGGAGAACCTGAGTTCACTCCCAGTGGCTTTTAGTGGGGTTCGTGTTGCGCGATCTTTAGTTTTATGTGTAATGTTTTCCCTTTTGTCTTTTTTTCTTTTCCCCATTGTGTTACCTGACCTTCTTCGATTTACGGCTTGAGATTACCCCTTTGGTATTTTCAAACTTTTCTTCATTCATTTTTATAAAAGTGTGTGGTGTTTTTAGTGGAAAAAATCTATGATGTTTTTATTGTTAAATTATATCTGTATTGTCCTTGAGGTCCGATTATCAATAGGGGAACATCATCGGCCGTGTAATGGCTAGCGTGCTCGCCTCTGGTGTGGTATGTTATAGCTTCGAGCCCTGAACGGGTCGAACCAAAGCCTATGACATTGATATTTACTGGTTCATTGCTAAGCACGCACTCTTAATGAGTAAGTGCAGTATTCTAACCGTGGACTGTTGTTTTAGTGAGTTAGCAGAACGCAAATTCAATTAATCATGGTCTAGTGCAAGCGAATAATTATTATCACCATCATCTCACCTAGATGCAACTTGTGCTCGACATAATATAGCTAAAAATGTTCATTTAACGCTAAGCAACATTCACTCACTCACTCACTCACTCACTCACTCTGAAGAAACAATGTGTAAGCTAAAAATTAACATCCTGAATATATGTGATAGAAAATATGATTTTTTTAATATAATAGGTTAACAACTGTGGATTATAAGCGTCCGATTCAATTTTACTCTCAACCAAAGTTACTTTCTCTTGACCAAGGCAGAAAACATCCACAAAATACCAGTAATAGACATATAGATAAATACTTCAGTGCGTTAATATATGTATACGTATTATTAATATTTGTCTTTAGCGGATACGTCACTCGGCGGATTTAATGCTAAATGTGGCTGCCCTGGTATCATCGTTGTACTAAGAGCTCTATTAGCGAATATGGCCAAGAATGCAGGCTCTTCCAAGACATTATTTGCAATCTGTGTATCATCAGAAATAGAGAATGATAAGGTTGTGTTGTTGGTGTTTGCCCTGATGGCATTGACACGTCCATCTGCTGGAATTTCTAGGTAACGGTTAGTGACATCATGCCGGACAACCAACTCGTTGATGTTCAATGGCTCCGTGTTCCATTTGTTATCATTACTAGCGGTACCTTACACAACCTTCACCTCGTAATCCTCTTGATCTACAGTCAGGAATTTACCTGCTGATTCACCTGAAACTCTGATGTAGTAGGACATTGTTTTGTTTCAGCCTGAAATGTAAAAAATAGTGTACTTTCCATGTTAATGTTGTCATACATTTGTGTGATAGTATGTGGTCTTTTTCAATAGAAGCAAATCTATGGTGGTTTTTTAATAGTTTTTAATATTATGTACTGTCTTTAGAGTTCCAAGAATAAGAGGGCATGGTTAAACCCCGCCAATTGTTTTCCCCTGTACTAAACCTTATTTTTATTTGGCTTTCCAATTACTTACCTATGCGTGTGAAGTGCATGATGAAGGATATTCCAGAAACGTGCCGTACGCCATAAATTAAATATCTACATTTTAAACTTTTTGTGGGAAACGATCCAATTTGCTATAACCCCAGGGTATAGAAATGGGACCGAGAGCTTCTTTGGCTTGAAGGGGCGTCCGTCGGTTGTGCGGGATGTAAAAATTCACAACCAACCCGTCCTGCGGATGAGACGTAAATAAAACCGAGGTCCCGTGTTGAGAGATTGCCACCCCCTCCGCACGTTAAAGAACCCAGTGTAACAGCTCACGATGAGTGGTCCATAAGAGACCTGTTGCACTGGCAAAATTATCCGTCCCTACCCATCATCTTTCCTTGTTTCGAGTCCCGTGGCGTTTAAATTTTTAAATGTTCTCGTCCTGAATATAGCTGAAAAATTGCTGGCTGGACGTTAAACAACAATCAATCAATCAACCAATCAGAAATAGATAGAAAAAAATCAGTCTTCGAATTTTTATATTTTCTGACAATGTAAGTATATTGTGTATATATGACACCCTTGGAACAGATATATAACGACGTTGTTTATGTGACCCCAAATAGGACAGTTTTTTTTTTTAATTTTCAGATGATTATTTTACATGCTATTCCTAACATTTAACAAACGTTGAAATTGTTAAATAAATAAATTTATATACTTTAAAATGTATACTGTTTATAAACTATTTCTCTTTTGAAATAATTATTAAAAGAATGACCTCGACAATATTGTTTAAAATATTTGTTGTTTGAATATTTATACCAATGATCTCGCGGTACATTTTTGTTTTTCATGTAGAAGAACAAACACTAAGGAATACATATTATACTGTTAAACGTTACTACTTACTAGTCGTTTAGCACATGTACTTGTAGCTATTGTTCTGGTGTGCGATAGTAACAGAATTATGATCTGGTTGTCATTCATCAGCATTTAAATACCCTTTTCAAAATCATGTGTTTCCCAATCGGTGAGGCACGCCTTCTATTATGAAATTTTCCTCGAAATCGTCGAGACTTTTTCATAAAATTATATAAAAGATTTGATTGTTCTATTTATATTATACTGATTGTTGGGGGAAATAACCGACTTTATTCACTGGAACAGTTTAAATCTGTTAAATAGTTTCCAGACATTTTGTGATTAACTTGGTGTTACGTTTTGATAAGTAGATAATTGTTTCAGCCTATGGATAGTCATAACTCTCCAACAGAACATAATATGATGATTCCTGACCAACAAGTCTTTGATAAGTAACTAATTGTTTCAGCCTATTGATAGTCATAACCTTCCAACAGAACATAATATGATGATTCCTGACCAACAAGTCTTTGATAAGTAACTAATTGTTTCAGCCTATGGATAGTCATAACTCTCCAACAGAACATAATATGATGATTCCTGACCAACAAGTCTTTGCTCTTACTCCTTAAGTCAAGACCGATTAGCACTATGAAAAGTTGTTTTAATACCTTACGAAATGACATATACGTCCAAAATAGTGTGTTAAACCAGTGTGGTTAAAGAGAATATGGGGTGATCCATTCAACTTGTACATATATATACTGTTTACATGTATATCTTTAAAAAAAAATCTCATCATCCGTTTTTAAGACGTTTCTTCACATGATTTTGAAAAAAATGCTGAATATTGCTATTTCATTCCCCCGGGCGATGTCAAAAGCTGATTGCAATAAAAATTGTAACCACACCACGCTACGTTTCATAGAAGTGTTTGTACTTCGCCAGGAAAGTGAGCTGTCATTAATTTGTATGTTATTGTATCGATTTCGCCTCTTTCTACGATATTCTTTAGATTTTTGAACTGTTCCACAGTGTGGCATAGTGTGTTTTTCGTTTTATTAGTTTTGTCACACATATGTTGACTTACTTAACCCGAGAACATTCTACGTTCTTTTGTAATATTGTTCATTTTAAACATATAACAATCATTTGTTGTATTAATTGTTTACCCTGTCCAAAGTCTGTTTTTTCTTTGCAATGTTCTCTATTCAACCATATACACAATGAATATTTGTGATTCCCATGATAAAATACCGCTAATGTTAAAAAACCTTTGGTATAATATATAATAGTCTGTCCAGTTAGATTTATATTTTTTATATTAGATTTTGGTACTGTTCCGACAATGTGGTATTCTTTGTTTTTCGCTTTATTAGTTTTCTCATGTCTACCTGTTTAACTTACTAAACTCGAGACAATTCTACGTTCTTTTGTACAAGATTCAACCGAGTTTACAAATAAATTGTTTATAATTATCAATTCTATCTTTATCTAGATATTTAAAAGATTAAAGTTATCTCCATTTGAGTACTAACCTATTGATATGTAGTAAATCACATGACCATTTAAATTCCTCATTCACAGTTTTTCCTGATTTGGTGACATTACATCAAAGGCATTATTGTCAGGTATTTTCAGGTATTTTAAGTTGTTATTATATTGTTATGTCACACATTAATTAGTTTAGTTACCATGTTAATGAGTCAGGTGTCTAGAAATCTATTTCAACTCCATTAATAAGTCCTCGTCGCATTGTGAATTGTTAGATCCCCCCCACTCATATATCTAATGTGGTGTGCATGACACTTGTCTTGAATAGCCTTAAGCGAAACTGTGTAAATTCATTCGTGTCCTACAATATTATGCTAGTCCTCCTGGTTAACCACATATCTCTGTCATCCAAATACGATAATGTTATTTCATTTCTGTTATAATTATTCAATTTGTAGAACATTGTTAAATTGGCGAACTCTCTGTACCATTGTTTAACTACGGTTTTATGAGAAATAAAGAGTAAATGCACGGGCAATACAAAGAAACGTCTTTTGGAGGAAGGACACCGAAAGTTCTAAGCAGGAACTGTTAATACCACACATAGATAACACAACACAAACATGTATTTCTGAATTTGTTACATCCGGAACAGGCTGTGAACAATGACGAAAGGAACACTTGTACACTCTTGAAAACTAGAGCGTGGACCTCTATTATGTTCTAAATGCTGGGTCAAATCTCAATAGATTGAATAAGGTTAACAATGTGTGTACATTTACTTCGCCCTGTTTACACACATTTACGCAAAAACGCAGGTGCTTACACATCCTTGTGTCACCCCCTTTTTTCCCCTATGTGCGCACAAAAAGAAAGTTCGTCACTGCAATCGGATGACAAATATAGTCCTCATACATTGGTTCGAATATAATCAAATACAGGACACCTCCCAAATTCAAAGCTTTGGCTGTAGGTAAGACAACCATGGATATAAACATAACTCTTAACTTATTCTAGAAATAATATTATTGTGAAAAAGAAGCAAAGCTATTAGGTTCGTGAATTAAAATCTAACAGTCCTATCTCAAATATAGATGTCACGCTTGATCTTGAATCAAAATTTAAGAGTTACATCTCAAATATTTTCAAAAAAGAATCAAGGCAATTAAATGAACTAACAATACTATGTAAATACTTAAGCAGACTATAAAAATTAACAGTATAATACTCTTTCTTTCTTTTTAATTTTACCACCTTCCCCCTCCCTTAATCATGACACTTTGCCAATAAAAATAGATTCATATAAGATGACCATAATAGTTCATACGAACCTCTGTAAGTAAAATCAAAACTTCCATTCCTCAAAATACGAAGACGAAGAACAATGAATATTGAAGTAAATAAAATCCCTGGCATTTAAATAAATTATTCTTTTATGTAATACAAATGTAGCAGAAACTCCAGCAGTTAAAACAACAAGGTATGTAATCAGATTTTATTTTAGATTTTTCGCTTCTAAGTTTGTATCGATCTGCCAAACCACTTTCAACTTCAAACATCATTCAACCAATTCAAAAATTTTATAAATTCCAGGAATGGCAGGTCATGAAACTGTAATGTGTGTGAATGAATTTGGTATTAACATTTTAGCATGCATGAATTCAGCTTGAATATTTAGTAGTTAGTGCTTTGATTTTATATGTGTTCATTGTTTTATTATCATTTTCATAAACGATTTTATGTATGTAATATATTTGTTTATATATATACCATGCGATCACGACCATGACGGCCCCTATATAAATAAACAGGGTCCGTCATGGTCGTGATCGCATGGTAGTTGGAATTACAACTACCTATGCAATCAGTGCCTAATATAGTTATTGAATGATTGTATTGCCGAAACACTGACACTACTGACAAATGATACCACCAGGGGCTAATAGTCTATCATACCAGGTATCGGCCCAGTGCACGACATATATCTGTCAGGAAGTAATAGTCTATCATACGAGGTATCAGCCCAGTGCACGACTTGTATCTGTCAGGGACTAATAGTCTATCATACGAGGTAGCAATCCAGTGCACGACTTGTATCTGGCAGGGACTAATAGTCTATCATACGAGGTATCGACCAAGTGTACGACTTGTATCTGTCAGGGACTAATAGTCTCTCATACGAGGTATCGACCCAGTGCACGACTTGTATCTGTCTTGGACTAATAGTCTATCATACGAGGTATCGACCCAGTGCACGACTTGTATCTGTCGGGGACTAATAGTCTATCATACGAGGTATCAACCCAGTGCACGACTTGTATCTGTCAGGGACTAATAGTTATCATACGAGGTATCGACCCAGTGCACGACTTGTATCTGTCAGGGACAAATAGTCTATCACACGAGGTATCGACCCAGTGTACGACTTGTATCTGTCAGGAATTAATAGTCTATCATACGAGGTATCAACCCAGTGCACGACTTGTATCTGTTAGGGACTAATAGTCTCTCATACGAGGTATCGACCCAGTGCACGACTTGTATCTGTCAGGGACTAATAGTCTATCATACAAGGTATCGACCCAATGCACGACTTGTATCTGTCAGGGCCTAATAGTCTATCATACGAGGTATCGACCCAGTACACGAATTGTATCTGTCAGGGACTAATAGTTTATCATACGAGGTATCAACCCAGTGCACGACTTGTATCTGTTAGGGGCTAATAGTCATTCATCCGAGGTATAAACCGAGTGCACGACTTGTATCTGTGTGGGACTAATAGTCTATCATACGAGGTATCGACTAAGTGCTCGACTTGTATCTGTCAGGGACTGATAGTCTATCATAATAGGGATCGACCCAGTGTACGACTTGTGTCTGTCAGGGACTTATAATCTATCATACGAGGTATCGACCCAGTGTACGACTTGTACCTGTCAGGGACAAACAGTCTATCATACGAGGTATCGACCTAGTACACGACTTGTATCTGTCATGGACTAATAATCTATCATACGAGGTATCAACCCAGTGCACGACTTGTATCTGTTAGGGACTAATAGTCTATCATACGAGGGATCGACCCAGTACACGACTTGTATCTGTTAGGGACTAATAGTCTATCATACGAGGTATCGACTCAGTGCTCGACTTGTATCTGTCAGGGACTGATAATCTATCATACGAGGTATCGACAGAGTACACGATTTGTATCTGTCAGGGACTAATACTATATCATACGAGGTATCGACCCAGTACACGACTTGTATCTGTCATGGACAAATAGTCTATCATACGAGGTAGCGGCTCAGTGCTCGACTTGTATCTGTAAGGGACTAACAGTCTATTATACGAGGTATCAACTCAGTGCACGACTTGTATCTGTCAGGGACTAATAGTCTAGCATACGAGGTATCAACCCAGTGCACGACTTGTATCTGTTAGGGGCTAATAGTCATTCATACGAGGTATAAACCGAGTGCACGACTTGTATCTGTGTGGGACTAATAGTCTATCATACGAGGTATCGACTAAGTGCTCGACTTGTATCTGTCAGGGACTGATAGTCTATCATACTAGGGATCGACCCAGTACACGACTTGTATCTGTCAGGGACTTATAGTCTGTCATACGAGGGATCGACATAGTACACGACTTGTATCTGTCATGGTCTAATACTATATCATACGAGGTATCGACCTAGTGCACGACTTGTATCTGTTAGGGACTAATAGTCTATCATACTAGGGATCGACCCAGTACACGACTTGTATCTGTCAGGGACTTATAGTCTGTCATACGAGGGATCGACCCAGTACACGACTTGTATCTGTTAGGGACTAATAGTCTATCATAATAGGTATCGACTCAGTGCTCGACTTGTATCTGTCAGGGACTGATAATCTATCATACGAGGTATCGACAGAGTACACGATTTGTATCTGTCAGAGACAGATACTATATCATACGAGGTATCAACCCAGTGAACGACTTGTATCTGTCAGGGACAAATAGTCTATCATACGAGGGATCGACCCAGTACACGACTTGTATCTGTTAGGGACTAATAGTCTATCATACGAGGTATCGACCCAGTGTACGATTTGTATCTGTCAGGGACTTATAGTCTGTCATAGGAGGTATCGACCCAGTACACGTATATGTCAGGAACTAATAGTCTATCAGGCGAAGTATCGACCCAGTGAACGACTTGTATCTGTCAGGGACAAATAGTCTATCATACGAGGTAGCGGCTCAGTGGACGACTTGTATCTGTTAAGGACTAACAGTCTATTATACGAGGTATCAACTCAGTGCACGACTTGTATCTATAAGGGACTAATAGTCTATCATACGAGGCATCGACTCAGTGCACGACTTGTATCTGTCAGGGACTAATAGTCTATCATACGAGGTATCGACCCAGTACACGACTTGTATCTGTCAGGGACTAATAGTTAGCATACGAGGTATCAACCCAGTGCACGACTTGTATCTGTCATGGACTAATCGTCTATCATACGAGGTATCGACCCAGTGTACGACTTGTACCTGTCACGGACAAACAGTCTATCATACGAGGTATCGACCTAGTACACGACTTGTATCTGTCATGGACTAATAGTCTATCATACGAGGTATCAACCCAGTGCACGACTTGTATCTGTTAGGGACTAATAGTCTATCATACGAGATATCGACCGAGTGCACGACTTGTATCTGTCAGGGACTTATAGTCTGTCATACGAGGGATCGACCCAGTACACGACTTGTATCTGTTAGGGACTAATAGTCTATCATACGAGGTATCGACTCAGTGCTCGACTTGTATATGTCAGGGACTGATAATCTATCATACGAGGTATCCACATAGTACACGATTTGTATCTGTCAGGGACTAATACTATATCATACGAGGTATCGACCCAGTACACGACGTGTATCTGTCAGGGACAAATAGTCTATCATACGAGGTAGCGGCTCAGTGCACGACTTGTATCTGTAAGGGACTAACAGTCTATTATACGAGGTATCAACTCAGTGCACGACTTGTATCTGTCAAGGACTAATAGTCTATCATACGAGGTATCGACCCAGTACACGACTCGTATTTGTCATGGACTGATAGTCTATCATACGAGGTATCGACTCAGTGTACGACTTGTATCTGTCATCGACTGATAGTCTATCATGCGAGGTATCGACCCAGTACACGACTTGTATCTGTCAGGGACTAATAGTCTATCATACGAGGTATCGACATAGTACACGACTTGTATCTGTCAGGGACTAATAGTCTATCATACGAGGTATCGACTCAGTGCACGACTTGTATCTGTCATGGACTGATAGTCTATCATGTGAGGTATCGACCCAGTACACGACTTGTATCTGTCAGGGACTAATAGTCTATCATACGAGGTATCGACATAGTACACGACTTGTATCTGTCAGGGACTAATAGTCTATCATACGAGGTATCGACATAGTACATGACTTGTATCTGTCAGGGACTAATAGTCTATCATACGAGGTATCGACCCAGCACACGACTTGTATCTGTCAGGGACTAATAATCTATCATTCGAAGGATCGACCCAGTACACGACTTGTATCTGTTAGGGACTGATAGTCTATCATACGAGGTATCAACCCATTGTACGACTTGTGTCTGTCAGTGACTTATAGTCTATCATACGAGGTATCGACCCAGTGTACGACTTGTACCTGTCAGGGACAAACAGTCTATCATACGAGGTATCGACCTAGTACACGATTTGTATCTGTCATGGACTAATAATCTATCATACGAGATATCAACCCAGTGCACGACTTGTATCTGTTAGGGACTAATAGTCTATCATACGAGGGATCGACCCAGTACACGACTTGTATCTGTTAGGGACTAATAGTCTATCATACGAGGTATCGACTCAGTGCTCGCCTTGTATCTGTCAGGGACTGATAATCTATCATACGAGGTATCGACAGAGTACACGATTTGTATCTGTCAGGGACTAATACTATATCATACGAGGTATCGACCCAGTACACGACTTGTATCTGTCATGGACAAATAGTCTATCATACGAGGTATCAACCCAGTGCACGACTTGTATCTGTCAGGGACTAATAGTCTATCATACGAGGTATCGACCCAGTACACGACTCGTATCTGTCAGGGACTAATAGTCTAGCATACGAGGTATCAACCCAGTGCACGACTTGTATCTGTCATGGACTAATCGTCTATCATACGAGGTATCGACCCAGCGTACGACTTGTACATGTCAGGGATAAACAGTCTAGCATACGAGGTATCGACCTAGTACACGACTTGTATTTGTCATGGACTAATAGTCTATCATACGAGGTATCAACTCAGTGCACGACTTGTATCTGTTAGGGACTAATAGTCTATCATACGAGGTATCGACCGAGTGCACGACTTGTGATTGTCTGGGACTAATAGTCTATCAAACGAGGTATCGACCCAGTCCACGACTTGTATCTGTCAGGGACTGATAGTCTATCATGCGAGGTATCGACCCAGTACACGACTTGTATCTGTAAGGGACTTATAGTCTATCATACAAGGTATCGACCCAGTGTACGACTTGTACCTGTCAGGGACAAACAGTCTATCATACGAGGTATCGACCTAGTACACGACTTGTATCTGTCATGAACTAATAATCTATCATACGAGGTATCAACCCAGTGCACGACTTGTATCTGTTAGGGACTAATAGTCTATCATACGAGGGATCGACCCAGTACACGACTTGTATCTGTTAGGGACTAATAGTCTATCATACGAGGTATCGACTCAGTGCTCGACTTGTATCTGTCAGGGACTGATAATCTATCATACGAGGTATCAACAGAGTACACGATTTGTATCTGTCAGGGACTAATACTATATCATACGAGGTATCGACCCAGTACACGACTTGTATCTGTCATGGACAAATAGTCTATCATACGAGGTAGCGGCTCAATGCACGACTTGTATCTGTAAGGGACTAACAGTCTATTATACGAGGTATCAACTCAGTGCACGACTTGTATCTATCAGGGACTATTAGTCTATCATACGAGGTATCGACTCAGTGCACGACTTGTATCTGTCAGGGACTAATAGTCTATCATACGAGGTATCGACCCAGTACACGACTTATATCTGCCAGGGACAAATAGTCTAGCATACGAGGTATCAGCCCAGTGCACGACTTGTATCTGTCATGGACTAATAGTCTATCATACGAGGTATCGACCCAGTGTACGACTTGTAACTGTCAGGGACAAACAGACTATCATACGAGGTATCAACCCAATACACGACTTGTATCTGTCATGGACTAATAGTCTATCATACGAGGAATTGACCTAGTACACGACTTGTATCTCTCAGGGACTAATATTCTATCATACGAGGTATCGATCCAGTATACGACTTGTATCTGTCAGGGATTAATAGTCTATCATACGAGGTATCGACATAGTACACGACTTGTATCTGTTAGGGACTAATAGTCTATTATACGAGGTATCGACATAGTACACGACTTGTATCTGTCAGGGACTAATAGTCTATCATACGAGGTATCGACCCAGTACACGACTTGTATCTTTCAGGGACTAATAGTCTATCATACGAGGTATCGACCCAGTACACGACTTGTTTCTGTCGCGGACTAATAGTCTATCATACGAGCTATCGACCCAGTACACGACTTGTTTCTGTCAGGGACTAATAGTCTATCATACGAGGTATCGACCCAGTGTACGACTTGTATCTGTCAGGGACTAATAGTCTATCATACGAGGTATCGACCCAGTACACGACTTGTATCTGTCCGGGACAAATAGTCTATCATACGAGGTAGCGGCTCAGTGCACGACTTGTATTTGCTAGGGACTAATAGTCTATCATACGAGGTATGGACCCAGTGTACGACTTGTGTCTGTCAAGGACTTATAGTCTGTCATACGAGGTATCGTCCTGTACACGACTTGTATCTGTCAGGGACTAATAGTCTATCATTCGAAGTATCGACCCAGTGAACGACTTGTATCTGTCAGGGACAAATAGTCTATCATACGAAGTAGCGACTCAGTGCACGACTCGTATCTGTCAGGGATTAATAGTCTAGCATACAGGGTATCAATCCAGTGCACGACTTGTATCTGTCATGGACTAATCGTCTATAATACGAGGTATCAACTCAGTGCACGACTTGTATCTGTCAGGGACTAATAGTCTATCATACGAGGTATCGACCCAGTACACGACTCGTATCTGTCAGGGACTAATAGTCTAGCATACGGGGTATCAATCCAGTGCACGACTTGTATCTGTCATGGGCTAATCGTCTATAATACGAGGTATCAACTCAGTGCACGAAATGTATCTGTCAGGGACTAATAGTCTATCATACGAGGTATCGACATAGTACACGACCTGTATCTGTCAGGGACTAATAGTCTATCATACGAGGTATCGACTCAGTGCACGACTTGTATCTGTCATGGACTGATAGTCTATCATGCGAGGTATCGACCCAGTACACGACTTGTATCTGTCAGGGACTAATAGTCTATCATACGAGGTATCGACATAGTACACGACTTGTATCTGTCAGGGACCAATAGTCTATCATTCGAAGTATCGACCCAGTGAACGACTTGTATCTGTCAGGGACAAATAGTCTATCATACGAAGTAGCGACTCATTGCACGACTTGTATCTGTTAGGGACTAATAGTCTATTATACGAGGTATCAACTCAGTGCACGACTTGTATCTATCAGGGACTATTAGTCTATCATACGAGGTACCGACCCAGTACACGATTTGTATCTGTCAGGGACTAATACTATATCATACGAGGTATCGACCCAGTGAACGACTTGTATCTGTCAGGGACAAATAGTCTATCATACGAGGTATCGACTCAGTACACGACTTGTATCTGTCAGGGATTAATAGTCTATAATACGAGGTATCGACCCAGTACAACACTTGTATCTATCAGGGACTAATAGTCTATCATACGAGTGATCGAACCAGTACATGACTTGTGTCTGTTAGGGACTAATAGTCTATCATATGATGTATGGACCCAGTGTACGACTTGTATCTGTCAGGGACTAATAGTCTATCATACGAGGTATCGACATAGTACACGACTTGTATCTGTCAGGGACTAATAGTCTATCATACGAGGTATCGACCCAGTACACGACTTGTATCTGTCAAGAACTAATAGTCTATCATAGGAGGTATCGACTCAGTACACGACTTGTATCTGTCTGGGATTAATAGTCTATCATACGAGGTATCGACCCTGTACAAGACTTGTATCTGTCAGGGACTAATAGTCTATCATACGAGGGATCGACCCAGTACACGACTTGTATCTGTTAGGGACTAATAGTCTATCATACGAGGTATCGACCCAGTGTACGACTTGTGTCTGTCAGGGACTGATAGTCTGTCATACGAGGTACCGACCCAGTACACGATTTGTATCTGTCAGGGACTAATACTATATCATACGAGGTATCGACCCAGTGAACGACTTGTATCTGTCAGGGACAAATAGTCTATCATACGAGGTATCGACTCAGTACACGACTTGTATCTGTCTGGGATTAATAGTCTATAATACGAGGTATCGACCCAGTACAAGACTTGTATCTATCAGGGAATATAAGTCTATCATACGAGGGATCGACCCAGTACATGACTTGTGTCTGTTAGGGATTAATACTCTATCATACGAGGTATGGACCCAGTGTACGACTTGTGTCTGTCAGGGACTTATAGTCTGTCATACGAGGTATCGCCCTGTACACAACTTGTATCTGTCAGGGACTAATAGTCTATCATTCGAAGTATCGACCCAGTGAACGACTTGTATCTGTCAGGGACAAATAGTCTATCATACGAGGTAGCGACTCAGTGCACGACTTGTATCTGTTAGGGACTAATAGTCTATTATACGAGGTATCAACTCAGTGCACGACTTGTATCTATCAGGGACTATTAGTCTATCATACGAGGTATCGACTTAGTGCACGACTTGTATCTGTCAGGGACTAATAGTCTATCATACGAGGTATCGACCCAGTACACGACTTATATCTGCCAGGGACAAATAGTCTAGCATACGAGGTATCAGCCCATTGCACGACTTGTATCTGTCATGGACTAATAGTCTATCATACGAGGTATCGACCCAGTGTACGACTTGTAACTGTCAGGGACAAACAGTCTATCATACGAGGTATCAACCCAATACACGACTTGTATCTGTCATGGACTAATAGTCTATCATACGAGGAATCGACCTAGTACACGACTTGTATCTGTCAGGGACTAATATTCTATCATACGAGGTATCGATCCAGTACACGACTTGTATCTGTCAGGGATTAATAGTCTATCATACGAGGTATCGACATAGTACACGACTTGTATCTGTTAAGGACTAATAGTCTATTATACGAGGTATCGACATAGTACACGACTTGTATCTGTCAGGGACTAATAGTCTATCATACGAGGTATCGACCCAGTACACGACTTGTATCTTTCAGGGACTAATAGTCTATCATACGAGGTATCGACCCAGTACACGACTTGTTTCTGTCAGGGACTAATAGTCTATCATACGAGCTATCGACCCAGTACACGACTTGTTTCTGTCAGGGACTAATAGTCTATCATACGAGGTATCAACCCAGTGTACGACTTGTATCTGTGAGGGACTAATAGTCTATCATACGAGGTATCGACCCAGTACACGACTTGTATCTGTCAGGGACTAATATTCTATCATACGAAGTATCGACTCAGTGCACAACTTGTATCTGTCATGGACTAATAGTCTATCATACGAGGTATCAACACAGTGCACGATTTGTATCTATCAGGGACTGATAGTCTATCATACGAGGTATCGACTCAGTGCACGACTTGTATCTGTCAAGGACTAATAGTCTATCATACGAGGTATCGACCAAGTACACGACTTGTACCTGTCAGGGACTAATAGTCTGTCATACGAGGTATCGACCCAGTACACGACTCGTATCTATCAGGGACAAATAGTCTAGCATACGGGGTATCAATCCAGTGCACGACTTGTATCTGTCATGGACTAATCGTCTATAATACGAGGTATCAACTCAGGTCACGACTTGTATCTGTCAGGGACTAATAGTCTATCATACGAGGTATCGACTCAGTACACGACTCGTATCTGTCAGGGACTAATAGTCTAGCATACAGGGTATCAATCCAGTGCACGACTTGTATCTGTCATGGACTAATCGTCTATAATACGAGGTATCAACTCAGTGCACGACTTGTATCTGTCAGGGACTAATAGTCTATCATACGAGGTATCGACCCAGTACACGACTCGTATCTGTCAGGGACTAATAGTCTAGCATACGTGGTATCAATCCAGTGCACGACTTGTATCTGTCATGGGCTAATCGTCTATAATACGAGGTATCAACTCAGTGCACGACTTGTATCTGTCAGGGACTAATAGTCTATCATACGAGGTATCGACATAGTACACGACCTGTATCTGTCAGGGACTAATAGTCTATCATACGAGGTATCGACTCAGTGCACGACTTGTATCTGTCATGGACTGATAGTCTATCATGCGAGGTATCGACCCAGTACACGACTTGTATCTGTCAGGGACTAATAGTCTATCATACGAGGTATCGACATAGTACACGACTTGTATCTGTCAGGGACTAATAGTCTATCATACGAGGTATCGACATAGTACACGACTTGTATCTGTCAGGGACTAATAGTCTATCATACGAGGTATTGACCCAGTACACGACTTGTATCTGTCAAGGACTAATAGTCTATCATACGAGGTATCGACATAGTACACGACTTGTATCTGTCAGGGACTAATAGTCTATCATTTGAGGGATCGGACCAGTACACGACTTGTCTCTGTTAGGGACTAATAGTCTATCATACGAGGTATCGACACAGTGTACGACTTGTGTCTGTCAGGGACTTATAGTCTATCATACGAGGTATCGACCCAGTGTACGACTTGTACCTGTCAGGGACAAACAGTCTATCATACGAGGTATCGACCTAGTACACGACTTGTATCTGTCATGGACTAATAGTCTATCATACGAGGTATCAACCCAGTGCACGACTTGTATCTGTTAGGGACTAATAGTCTATCATACGAGGTATCGACCGAGTGCACGACTTGTATCTGTCAGGGACTTATAGTCTGTCATACGAGGGATCGACCCAGTACACTACTTGTATCTGTTAGGGACTAATAGTCTATCATACGAGGTATCGACTCAGTGCTCGACTTGTATCTGTCAGGGACTGATAATCTATCATACGAGGTATCGACAGAGTACACGATTTGTATCTGTCAGGGACTAATACTATATCATACGAGGTATCGACCCAGTACACGACTTGTATCTGTCATGGACAAATAGTCTATCATACGAGGTATCAACCCAGTGCACGACTTGTATCTGTCAGGGACTAATAGTCTATCATACGAGGTATCGACCCAGTACACGACTCGTATCTGTCAGGGACTAATAGTCTAGCATACGAGGTATCAACCCAGTGCACGACTTGTATCTGTCATGGACTAATCGTCTATCATACGAGGTATCGACCCAGCGTACGACTTGTACATGTCAGGGATAAACAGTCTAGCATACGAGGTATCGACCTAGTACACGACTTGTATTTGTCATGGACTAATAGTCTATCATACGAGGTATCAACTCAGTGCACGACTTGTATCTGTTAGGGACTAATAGTCTATCATACGAGGTATCGACCGAGTGCACGACTTGTGATTGTCTGGGACTAATAGTCTATCAAACGAGGTATCGACCCAGTCCACGACTTGTATCTGTCAGGGACTGATAGTCTATCATGCGAGGTATCGACCCAGTACACGACTTGTATCTGTAAGGGACTTATAGTCTATCATACAAGGTATCGACCCAGTGTACGACTTGTACCTGTCAGGGACAAACAGTCTATCATACGAGGTATCGACCTAGTACACGACTTGTATCTGTCATGAACTAATAATCTATCATACGAGGTATCAACCCAGTGCACGACTTGTATCTGTTAGGGACTAATAGTCTATCATACGAGGGATCGACCCAGTACACGACTTGTATCTGTTAGGGACTAATAGTCTATCATACGAGGTATCGACTCAGTGCTCGACTTGTATCTGTCAGGGACTGATAATCTATCATACGAGGTATCAACAGAGTACACGATTTGTATCTGTCAGGGACTAATACTATATCATACGAGGTATCGACCCAGTACACGACTTGTATCTGTCATGGACAAATAGTCTATCATACGAGGTAGCGGCTCAATGCACGACTTGTATCTGTAAGGGACTAACAGTCTATTATACGAGGTATCAACTCAGTGCACGACTTGTATCTATCAGGGACTATTAGTCTATCATACGAGGTATCGACTCAGTGCACGACTTGTATCTGTCAGGGACTAATAGTCTATCATACGAGGTATCGACCCAGTACACGACTTATATCTGCCAGGGACAAATAGTCTAGCATACGAGGTATCAGCCCAGTGCACGACTTGTATCTGTCATGGACTAATAGTCTATCATACGAGGTATCGACCCAGTGTACGACTTGTAACTGTCAGGGACAAACAGACTATCATACGAGGTATCAACCCAATACACGACTTGTATCTGTCATGGACTAATAGTCTATCATACGAGGAATTGACCTAGTACACGACTTGTATCTGTCAGGGACTAATATTCTATCATACGAGGTATCGATCCAGTATACGACTTGTATCTGTCAGGGATTAATAGTCTATCATACGAGGTATCGACATAGTACACGACTTGTATCTGTTAGGGACTAATAGTCTATTATACGAGGTATCGACATAGTACACGACTTGTATCTGTCAGGGACTAATAGTCTATCATACGAGGTATCGACCCAGTACACGACTTGTATCTTTCAGGGACTAATAGTCTATCATACGAGGTATCGACCCAGTACACGACTTGTTTCTGTCGCGGACTAATAGTCTATCATACGAGCTATCGACCCAGTACACGACTTGTTTCTGTCAGGGACTAATAGTCTATCATACGAGGTATCGACCCAGTGTACGACTTGTATCTGTCAGGGACTAATAGTCTATCATACGAGGTATCGACCCAGTACACGACTTGTATCTGTCCGGGACAAATAGTCTATCATACGAGGTAGCGGCTCAGTGCACGACTTGTATTTGCTAGGGACTAATAGTCTATCATACGAGGTATGGACCCAGTGTACGACTTGTGTCTGTCAAGGACTTATAGTCTGTCATACGAGGTATCGTCCTGTACACGACTTGTATCTGTCAGGGACTAATAGTCTATCATTCGAAGTATCGACCCAGTGAACGACTTGTATCTGTCAGGGACAAATAGTCTATCATACGAAGTAGCGACTCAGTGCACGACTCGTATCTGTCAGGGATTAATAGTCTAGCATACAGGGTATCAATCCAGTGCACGACTTGTATCTGTCATGGACTAATCGTCTATAATACGAGG
This sequence comes from Bathymodiolus brooksi, assembly GCA_963680875.1. Classification (NCBI taxonomy): domain Eukaryota; kingdom Metazoa; phylum Mollusca; class Bivalvia; order Mytilida; family Modiolidae; genus Bathymodiolus; species Bathymodiolus brooksi. The sequence goes on along the minus strand of OY804580.1, from coordinate 122,121,850 downwards.
TATCAACTCAGTGCACGACTTGTATCTGTCAGGGACTAATAGTCTATCATACGAGGTATCGACCCAGTACACGACTCGTATCTGTCAGGGACTAATAGTCTAGCATACGGGGTATCAATCCAGTGCACGACTTGTATCTGTCATGGGCTAATCGTCTATAATACGAGGTATCAACTCAGTGCACGAAATGTATCTGTCAGGGACTAATAGTCTATCATACGAGGTATCGACATAGTACACGACCTGTATCTGTCAGGGACTAATAGTCTATCATACGAGGTATCGACTCAGTGCACGACTTGTATCTGTCATGGACTGATAGTCTATCATGCGAGGTATCGACCCAGTACACGACTTGTATCTGTCAGGGACTAATAGTCTATCATACGAGGTATCGACATAGTACACGACTTGTATCTGTCAGGGACCAATAGTCTATCATTCGAAGTATCGACCCAGTGAACGACTTGTATCTGTCAGGGACAAATAGTCTATCATACGAAGTAGCGACTCATTGCACGACTTGTATCTGTTAGGGACTAATAGTCTATTATACGAGGTATCAACTCAGTGCACGACTTGTATCTATCAGGGACTATTAGTCTATCATACGAGGTACCGACCCAGTACACGATTTGTATCTGTCAGGGACTAATACTATATCATACGAGGTATCGACCCAGTGAACGACTTGTATCTGTCAGGGACAAATAGTCTATCATACGAGGTATCGACTCAGTACACGACTTGTATCTGTCAGGGATTAATAGTCTATAATACGAGGTATCGACCCAGTACAACACTTGTATCTATCAGGGACTAATAGTCTATCATACGAGTGATCGAACCAGTACATGACTTGTGTCTGTTAGGGACTAATAGTCTATCATATGATGTATGGACCCAGTGTACGACTTGTATCTGTCAGGGACTAATAGTCTATCATACGAGGTATCGACATAGTACACGACTTGTATCTGTCAGGGACTAATAGTCTATCATACGAGGTATCGACCCAGTACACGACTTGTATCTGTCAAGAACTAATAGTCTATCATAGGAGGTATCGACTCAGTACACGACTTGTATCTGTCTGGGATTAATAGTCTATCATACGAGGTATCGACCCTGTACAAGACTTGTATCTGTCAGGGACTAATAGTCTATCATACGAGGGATCGACCCAGTACACGACTTGTATCTGTTAGGGACTAATAGTCTATCATACGAGGTATCGACCCAGTGTACGACTTGTGTCTGTCAGGGACTGATAGTCTGTCATACGAGGTACCGACCCAGTACACGATTTGTATCTGTCAGGGACTAATACTATATCATACGAGGTATCGACCCAGTGAACGACTTGTATCTGTCAGGGACAAATAGTCTATCATACGAGGTATCGACTCAGTACACGACTTGTATCTGTCTGGGATTAATAGTCTATAATACGAGGTATCGACCCAGTACAAGACTTGTATCTATCAGGGAATATAAGTCTATCATACGAGGGATCGACCCAGTACATGACTTGTGTCTGTTAGGGATTAATACTCTATCATACGAGGTATGGACCCAGTGTACGACTTGTGTCTGTCAGGGACTTATAGTCTGTCATACGAGGTATCGCCCTGTACACAACTTGTATCTGTCAGGGACTAATAGTCTATCATTCGAAGTATCGACCCAGTGAACGACTTGTATCTGTCAGGGACAAATAGTCTATCATACGAGGTAGCGACTCAGTGCACGACTTGTATCTGTTAGGGACTAATAGTCTATTATACGAGGTATCAACTCAGTGCACGACTTGTATCTATCAGGGACTATTAGTCTATCATACGAGGTATCGACTTAGTGCACGACTTGTATCTGTCAGGGACTAATAGTCTATCATACGAGGTATCGACCCAGTACACGACTTATATCTGCCAGGGACAAATAGTCTAGCATACGAGGTATCAGCCCATTGCACGACTTGTATCTGTCATGGACTAATAGTCTATCATACGAGGTATCGACCCAGTGTACGACTTGTAACTGTCAGGGACAAACAGTCTATCATACGAGGTATCAACCCAATACACGACTTGTATCTGTCATGGACTAATAGTCTATCATACGAGGAATCGACCTAGTACACGACTTGTATCTGTCAGGGACTAATATTCTATCATACGAGGTATCGATCCAGTACACGACTTGTATCTGTCAGGGATTAATAGTCTATCATACGAGGTATCGACATAGTACACGACTTGTATCTGTTAAGGACTAATAGTCTATTATACGAGGTATCGACATAGTACACGACTTGTATCTGTCAGGGACTAATAGTCTATCATACGAGGTATCGACCCAGTACACGACTTGTATCTTTCAGGGACTAATAGTCTATCATACGAGGTATCGACCCAGTACACGACTTGTTTCTGTCAGGGACTAATAGTCTATCATACGAGCTATCGACCCAGTACACGACTTGTTTCTGTCAGGGACTAATAGTCTATCATACGAGGTATCAACCCAGTGTACGACTTGTATCTGTGAGGGACTAATAGTCTATCATACGAGGTATCGACCCAGTACACGACTTGTATCTGTCAGGGACTAATATTCTATCATACGAAGTATCGACTCAGTGCACAACTTGTATCTGTCATGGACTAATAGTCTATCATACGAGGTATCAACACAGTGCACGATTTGTATCTATCAGGGACTGATAGTCTATCATACGAGGTATCGACTCAGTGCACGACTTGTATCTGTCAAGGACTAATAGTCTATCATACGAGGTATCGACCAAGTACACGACTTGTACCTGTCAGGGACTAATAGTCTGTCATACGAGGTATCGACCCAGTACACGACTCGTATCTATCAGGGACAAATAGTCTAGCATACGGGGTATCAATCCAGTGCACGACTTGTATCTGTCATGGACTAATCGTCTATAATACGAGGTATCAACTCAGGTCACGACTTGTATCTGTCAGGGACTAATAGTCTATCATACGAGGTATCGACTCAGTACACGACTCGTATCTGTCAGGGACTAATAGTCTAGCATACAGGGTATCAATCCAGTGCACGACTTGTATCTGTCATGGACTAATCGTCTATAATACGAGGTATCAACTCAGTGCACGACTTGTATCTGTCAGGGACTAATAGTCTATCATACGAGGTATCGACCCAGTACACGACTCGTATCTGTCAGGGACTAATAGTCTAGCATACGTGGTATCAATCCAGTGCACGACTTGTATCTGTCATGGGCTAATCGTCTATAATACGAGGTATCAACTCAGTGCACGACTTGTATCTGTCAGGGACTAATAGTCTATCATACGAGGTATCGACATAGTACACGACCTGTATCTGTCAGGGACTAATAGTCTATCATACGAGGTATCGACTCAGTGCACGACTTGTATCTGTCATGGACTGATAGTCTATCATGCGAGGTATCGACCCAGTACACGACTTGTATCTGTCAGGGACTAATAGTCTATCATACGAGGTATCGACATAGTACACGACTTGTATCTGTCAGGGACTAATAGTCTATCATACGAGGTATCGACATAGTACACGACTTGTATCTGTCAGGGACTAATAGTCTATCATACGAGGTATTGACCCAGTACACGACTTGTATCTGTCAAGGACTAATAGTCTATCATACGAGGTATCGACATAGTACACGACTTGTATCTGTCAGGGACTAATAGTCTATCATTTGAGGGATCGGACCAGTACACGACTTGTCTCTGTTAGGGACTAATAGTCTATCATACGAGGTATCGACACAGTGTACGACTTGTGTCTGTCAGGGACTTATAGTCTATCATACGAGGTATCGACCCAGTGTACGACTTGTACCTGTCAGGGACAAACAGTCTATCATACGAGGTATCGACCTAGTACACGACTTGTATCTGTCATGGACTAATAGTCTATCATACGAGGTATCAACCCAGTGCACGACTTGTATCTGTTAGGGACTAATAGTCTATCATACGAGGTATCGACCGAGTGCACGACTTGTATCTGTCAGGGACTTATAGTCTGTCATACGAGGGATCGACCCAGTACACTACTTGTATCTGTTAGGGACTAATAGTCTATCATACGAGGTATCGACTCAGTGCTCGACTTGTATCTGTCAGGGACTGATAATCTATCATACGAGGTATCGACAGAGTACACGACTTGTATCTGTCAGGGACAAATAGTCTATCATACGAGGTAGCGGCTCAGCGCACGACTTGTGTCTGTAAGGGACTAACAGTCTATTATACGAGGTATCAACTCAGTGCACGACTTGTATCTGTCAGGGGCTAATAGTCTATCATACGAGGTATCGACCCAGTACACGACTCGTATCTGTCAGGGACTAATAGTCTAGCATACGAGGTATCAACCCAGTGCACGACTTGTATCTGTCATGGACTAATCGTCTATCATACGAGGTATCGACCCAGTGTACGACTTGTACCTGTCAGGGACAAACAGTCTAGCATACGATGTATCGACCTAGTACACGACTTGTATTTGTCATGGACTAATAATCTATCATACGAGGTATCAACCCAGTGCACGACTTGTATCTGTTAGGGACTAATAGTCTATCATACGAGGTATCGACCGAGTGCACGACTTGTGTTTGTCTGGGACTAATAGTCTGTCATACGAGGTATCGACCCAGTACACGACTCGTATCTGTCAGGGACTAATAGTCTAGCATACGGGGTATCAATCCAGTGCACGACTTGTATCTGTCATGGACTAATCGTCTATAATACGAGGTATCAACTCAGATCACGACTTGTATCTGTCAGGGACTAATAGTCTATCATACGAGGTATCGACCCAGTACACGACTCGTATCTGTCAGGGACTAATAGTCTAGCATACGGGGTATCAATCCAGTGCACGACTTGTATCTGTCATGGACTAATCGTCTATAATACGAGGTATCAACTCAGTGCACGACTTGTATCTGTCAGGGACTAATAGTCTATCATACGAGGTATCGACATTGTACACGACTTGTATCTGCCAGGGACTAATAGTCTATCATACGAGGTATCGACTCAGTGCACGACTTGTATCTGTCATGGACTGATAGTCTATCATGCGAGGTATCGACCCAGTACACGACTTCTATCTGTCAGGGACTAATAGTCTATCATACGAGGTATCGACATAGTACACGACTTGTATCTGTCAGGGACTAATAGTCTATCATACGAGGTATCGACATAGTACACGACTTGTATCTGTCAGGGACTAATAGTCTATCATACGAGGTATCTACCCAGTACACGACTTGTATCTGTCAAGGACTAATAGTCTATCATACGAGGTATCGACATAGTACACGACTTGTATCTGTCAGGGACTAATAGTCTATCATACGAGGTATCGACACAGTGTACGACTTGTGTCTGTCAGGGACTTATAGTCTATCATACGAGGTATTGACCCAGTACACGACTTGTATCTGTCAAGGACTAATAGTCTATCATACGAGGTATCGACATAGTACACGACTTGTCTCTGTTAGGGACTAATAGTCTATCATACGAGGTATCGACACAGTGTACGACTTGTGTCTGTCAGGGACTTATAGTCTATCATACGAGGTATCGACCTAGTACACGACTTCTATCTGTCATGGACTAATAGTCTATCATACGAGGTATCAACCCAGTACACGACTTGTATCTGTTAGGGACTAATAGTCTATCATACGAGGTATCGACCGAGTGCACGACTTGTATCTGTCAGGGACTTATAGTCTGTCATACGAGGGATCGACCCAGTACACGACTTGTATCTGTTAGGGACTAATAGTCTATCATACGAGGTATCGACTCAGTGATCAACTTGTATCTGTCAGGGACTGATAATCTATCATACGAGGTATCGACAGAGTACACGACTTGTATCTGTCAGGGGCTAATAGTCTATCATACGAGGTATCGACCCAGTACACGACTCGTATCTGTCAGGGACTAATAGTCTAGAATACGAGGTATCAACCCAGTGCACGACTTGTATCTGTCATGGACTAATCGTCTATCATACGAGGTATCGACCCAGTGTACGACTTGTACCTGTCAGGGACAAACAGTCTAGCATACGATGTATCGACCTAGTACACGACTTGTATTTGTCATGGACTAATAGTCTATCATACGAGGTATCAACCCAGTGCACGACTTGTATCTGTTAGGGACTAATAGTCTATCAAACGAGGTATCGACCCAGTCCACGACTTGTATCTGTCATGGACTGATAGTCTATCATACGAGGTATCGACTCAGTGCCCGACTTGTATCTGTCATTGACTGATAGTCTATCATACGAGGTATCGACTCAGTGTACGACTTGTATCTGTCATGGACTGATAGTCTATCATGCGAGGTATCGACCCAGTACACGACTTGTATCTGTCAGGGACTAATAGTCTATCATACGAGGTATCGACATAGTACACGACGACTTGTATCTGTCAGGGACTAATAGTCTATCATACGAGGTATCGACTCAGTCCACGACTTGTATCTGTCATGGACTGATAGTCTATCATGCGAGGTATCGACCCAGTACACGACTTGTATCTGTCAGGGACTAATAGTCTATCATACGAGGTATCGACATAGTACACGACTTGTATCTGTCAGGGACTTATAGTCTATCATACGAGGTATCGACATAGTACACGACTTGTATCTGTCAGGGACTAATAGTCTATCATACGAGGTATCGACCCGGCACACGACTTGTATCTGTCAGGGACTAATAGTCTATCATACGAGGTATCGACATAGTACACGACTTGTATCTGTCAGGGACTAATAGTCTATCATACGAGGTATCGACCCAGTACACGACTTGTATCTGTTAGGGATTAATAGTCTATCATACGAGGTATCGACTCAGCACACGACTTGTATCTGTCTGGGATTAATAGTCTATAATACGAGGTATCGACCCAGTACAAGACTTGTATATATCAGGGACTAATAGTCTATCATACGAGGGATCGACCCAGTACATGACTTGTGTCTGTTAGGGACTAATATTCTATCATACGATGTATGGACCCAGTGTACGACTTGTGTCTGTCAGGGACTTATAGTCTGTCATACGAGGTATCGCCCTGTACACGACTTGTATCTGTCAGGGACTAATAGTCTATCATTCGAAGTATCGACCCAGTGAACGACTTGTATCTGTCAGGGACAAATAGTCTATCATACGAGGTAGCGACTCAGTGCACGACTTGTATCTGTTATGGACTAATAGTCTATTATACGAGGTATCAACTCAGTGCACGACTTGTATCTATCAGGGACTATTAGTCTATCATACGAGGTATCGACTCAGTGCACGACTTGTATCTGTCAGGGACTAATAGTCTATCATACGAGGTATAGACCCAGTACACGACTTGTATCTGTCAGGGACAAATAGTCTAGCATACGAGGTATCAACCCAGTGCACGACTTGTATCTGTCATGGACTAATAGTCTATCATACGAGGTATCGACCTAGTGTACGACTTGTAACTGTCAGGGACAAACAGTCTATCATACGAGGTATCAACCCAATACACGACTTGTATCTGTCATGGACTAATAGTCTATCATACGAGGAATCGACCTAGTACACGACTTGTATCTGTCAGGGACTAATATTCTATCATACGAGGTATCGATCCAGTACACGACTTCTATCTGTCAGGGACTAATAGTCTATCATACGAGGTATCGACATAGTACACGACTTGTATCTGTTAGGGACTAATAGTTTATCATACGAGGTATCGACATAGTACACGACTTGTATCTGTCAGGGACTAATAGTCTATCATACGAGGTATCAACCCAGTACACGACTTGTATCTGTCAGGGACTAATAGTCTATCATACGCGGTATCGACCCAGTACCCGACTTGTTTATGTCAGGGACTAATGGTTTAGCTTACGAGGTATCGACCCAGTGTACGACTTGTATCTGTCAGTGACTAATAGTCTATCATACGAGGTATCGACCCAGTACACGACTTGTATCTGTCAGGCACTAATATTCTATCATACGAAGTATCGACTCAGTGCACAACTTGTATCTGTCATGGACTAATAGTCTATCATACGAGGTATCAACTCAGTGCACGACTTGTATCTATCAGGGACTTATAGTCTATCATACGAGGTATCGACTCAGTGCACGACTTGTATCTGTCAAGGACTAATAGTCTGTCATACGAGGTATCAACCCCGTGCACGACTTGTATCTGTCATGGACTAATAGTCTATCATACGAAGTATCGTCCCAGTGTGCGACTTGTATCTGTCAGGGACTAATAGTCTATCATACGGTATCGGCCCAGTGTACGACTTGTACCTGTCAGGGACAAACAGTCTATCATACGAGGTATCGACCTAGTACACGACTTGTATCTGTCATGGACTAATAGTCTATCATACGAGGTATCAACCCAGTGCACGACTTGTATCTGTTAGGGACTAATAGTCTATCATACGAGGTATCGACTGAGTTCACGACTTGTATCTGTCAGGGACTTATAGTGTGTCATACGAGGGATCGACCCAGTACACGACTTGTATCTGTCAGGGACTAATAGTCTATCATACGAGGTATCGACTCAGTGCTCGACTTGTATCTGTCAAGGACTGATAATCTGTCATACGAGGTATCGACAGAGTACACGACTTGTATCTGTCAGGGACAAATAGTCTATCATACGAGGTAGCGGCTCAGCGCACGACTTGTATCTGTAAGGGACTAACAGTCTATTATACGAGGTATCAACTCAGTGCACGACTTGTATCTGTCAGGGACTAATAGTCTATCATACGAGGTATCGACCCAGCACACGACTCGTATCTGTCAGGGACTAATAGTCTAGCATACGAGGTATCAACCCAGTGCACGACTTGTATCTGTCATGGACTAATCGTCTATCATACGAGGTATCGACCCAGTGTACGACTTGTACCTGTCAGGGACAAACAGTCTAGCATACGAGGTATCGACCTAGTACACGACTTGTATTTGTCATGGACTAATAGTCTATCATACGAGGTATCGACCCAGTGTACGACTTGTACCTGTCAGGGACAAACAGTCTAGCATACGAGGTATCGACCTAGTACACGACTTGTATTTGTCATGGACTAATAGTCTATCATACGAGGTATCAACCCAGTGCACGACTTGTATCTGTTAGGGACTAATAGTCTATCATACGAGGTATCGACCGAGTGCACGACTTGTGTTTGTCATGGACTGATAGTCTATCATACGAGGTATCGACTCAGTCCACGACTTGTATCTGTCATGGACTGATAGTCTATCATGCGAGGTATCGACCCAGTACACGACTTGTATCTGTCAGGGACTAATAGTATATCATACGAGGTAGCGACTCAGTGCAAGATTTGTATCTGTCAGGGACTAATAGTCTATCATACGAGGTATCGACATAGTACACGACTTGTATCTGTCAGGGACTAATAGTCTATCATACGAGGTATCGACATAGTACACGACTTGTATCTGTCAGGGACTAATAGTCTATCATACGAGGTATCGACTCAGTCCACGACTTGTGTCTGTCATGGACTGATAGTCTATCATGCGAGGTATTGACCCAGTACACGACTTGTATCTGTCAGGGACAAATAGTCTATCATACGAGGTAGCGGCTCAGCGCACGACTTGTATCTGTAAGGGACTAACAGTCTATTATACGAGGTATCAACTCAGTGCACGACTTGTATCTGTCAGGGACTAATAGTCTATCATACGAGGTATCGACCCAGTACACGACTCGTATCTGTCAGGGACTAATAGTCTAGCATACGAGGTATCAACCCAGTGCACGACTTGTATCTGTCATGGACTAATCGTCTATCATACGAGGTATCGACCCGGTGTACGACTTGTACCTGTCAGGGACAAACAGGCTAGCATACGAGGTATCGACCTAGTACATGACTTGTATTTGTCATGGACTAATAGTCTATCATACGAGGTATCAACCCAGTGCACGACTTGTATCTGTTAGGGACTAATAGTCTATCATACGAGGTATCGACAGAGTGCACGACTTGTGTTTGTCATGGACTGATAGTCTATCATACGAGGTATCGACTCAGTGTACGACTTGTATCTGTCATGGACAAATAGTCTATCATACGAGGTATCGACTCAGTCCACGACTTGTATCTGTCATGGACTGATAGTCTATCATGCGAGGTATCGACCCAGTACACGACTTGTATCTGTCAGGGACTAATAGTCTATCATACGAGGTATCGACTCAGTGCCCGACTTGTATCTATCAGGGACTATTAGTCTATCATACGAGGTATCGACTCAGTGCACGACTTGTATTTGTCAGGGACTAATAGTCTATCATACGAGGTATCGACCCAGTACACGACTTGTATCTGTCAGGGACAAATAGTCTATCATACGAGGTATCGACCAAGTACACGACTTGTATCTGTCAGGGACTAATAGTCTGTCATACGAGGTATCAACCCCGTGCACGACTTGTATCTGTCATGGACTAATATTCTATCATACGAAGTATCGTCCCAGTGTACGACTTGTATCTGTCAGGGACTAATAGTCTATCATACGGTATCGGCCCAGTGTACGACTTGTACCTGTCAGGGACAAAAAGTCTATCATACGAGGAATCGACCTAGTACACGACTTGTATCTGTCATGGACTAATAGTCTATCATACGAGGTATCAACCCAGTGCACGACTTGTATCTGTTAGGGACTAATAGTCTATCATACGAGGTATCGACTGAGTTCACGACTTGTATCTGTCAGGGACTTATAGTCTGTCATACGAGGGATCGACCCAGTACACGACTTGTATCTGTTAGGGACTAATAGTCTATCATACGAGGTATCGACTCAGTGCTCGACTTGTATCTGTCAGGGACTGATAATCTATCATACGAGGTATCGACAGAGTACACGACTTGTATCTGTCAGGGACAAATAGTCTATCATACGAGGTAGCGGCTCAGCGCACGACTTGTATCTGTAAGGGACTAACAGTCTATTATACGAGGTATCAACTCAGTGCACGACTTGTATCTGTCAGGGACTAATAGTCTATCATACGAGGTATCGACCCAGCACACGACTCGTATCTGTCAGGGACTAATAGTCTAGCATACGAGGTATCAACCCAGTGCACGACTTGTATCTGTCATGGACTAATCGTCTATCATACGAGGTATCGACCCAGTGTACGACTTGTACCTGTCAGGGACAAACAGTCTAGCATACGAGGTATCAACCTAGTACACGACTTGTATTTGTCATGGACTAATAGTCTATCATACGAGGTATCAACCCAGTGCACGACTTGTATCTGTTAGGGACTAAAAGTCTACCATACGAGGTATCGACCGAGTGCACGACTTGTGTTTGTCATGGACTGATAGTCTATCATACGAGGTATCGACTCAGTGTACGACTTGTATCTGTCATGGACTAATAGTCTATCATACGAGGTATCGACTCAGTCCACGACTTGTATCTGTCATGGACTGATAGTCTATCATGCGAGGTATCGACCCAGTACACGACTTGTATCTGTTAGGGACTAATAGTCTATCATACGAGGTATCGACTCAGTGCCCGACTTGTATCTGTCAGGGACTAATAGTCTATCATACGAGGTATCGACATAGTACACGACTTGTATCTGTCAGGGACTAATAGTCTATCATACGAGGTATCGACTCAGTCCACGACTTGTATCTGTCATGGACTGATAGTCTATCATGCGAGGTATCGACCCAGTACACGACTTGTATCTGTCAGGGACTAATAGTCTATCATACGAGGTATCGACATAGTACACGATTTGTATCTGTCAGGGACTAATAGTCTATCATACGAGGTATCGACATAGTACACGACTTGTATCTGTCAGGGACTGATAGTCTATCATACGAGGTATCGACCCAGTACACGACTTGTATCTGTCAGGGACTAATAGTCTATCATACGAGGTATCGACATAGTACACGACTTGTATCTGTCAGGGACTAATAGTCTATCATACGAGGTATCGACCCAGTACACGACTTGTATCTGTCAAGAACTAATAGTCTATCATACGAGGTATCGACCCAGTACACGACTTGTATCTGTCTGGGATTAATAGTCTATCATACGAGGTATCGACTCAGTACACGACTTGTATCTGTCTGGGATTAATAGTCTATAATACGAGGTATCGACCCAGTACAAGACTTGTATCTATCAGGGACTAATAGTCTATCATACGAGGGATCGACCCAGTACATGACTTGTGTCTGTTAGGGACTAATAGTCTATCATACGATGTATGGACCCAGTGTACGACTTGTGTCTGTCAGGGACTTATAGTCTGTCATACGAGGTATCGCCCTGTACACGACTTGTATCTGTCAGGGACAAATAGTCTATCATACGAGGTAGCGACTCAGTGCACGACTTGTATCTGTTAGGGACTAATAGTCTATTATACGAGGTATCAACTCAGTGCACGACTTGTATCTATCAGGGACTATTAGTCTATCATACGAGGTATCGACTCAGTGCACGACTTGTATCTGTCAGGGACTAATAGTCTATCATACGAGGTATCGACCCAGTACACGACTTGTATCTGTCAGGGACAAATAGTCTAGCATACGAGGTATCAACCCAGTGCACGACTTGTATCTGTCATGGACTAATAGTCTATCATACGAGGTATCGACCCAGTGTACGACTTGTAACTGTCAGGGACAAACAGTCTATCATACGATGTATCAACCCAATACACGACTTGTATCTGTCATGGACTAATAGTCTATCATACGAGGAATCGACCTAGTACACGACTTGTATCTGTCAGGGACTAATATTCTATCATACGAGGTATCGATCCAGTACACGACTTGTATCTGTCAGGGACTAATAGTCTATCATACGAGGTATCGACATAGTACACGACTTGTATCTGTTAGGGACTAATAGTTTATCATACGAGGTATCGACATAGTACACGACTTGTATCTGTCAGGGACTAATAGTCTATCATACGAGGTATCGACCCAGTACACGACTTGTTTCTGTCAGGGACTAATAGTCTATCATACGCGGTATCGACCCAGTACCCGACTTGTTTCTGTCAGGGACTAATAGTCTATCATACGAGGTATCGACCCGGTGTACGACTTGTATCTGTCAGGGACTAATATTCTATCATACGAGGTATCGACCCAGTACACGACTTGTATCTGTCAGGCACTAATATTCTATCATACGAGGTATCAACTCAGTGCACGACTTGTATCTATCAGGGACTTATAGTCTATCATACGAGGTATCGACTCAGTTCACGACTTGTATCTGTCAAGGACTAATAGTCTATCAAACGAGGTATCGCCCAAGTACACGACTTGTATCTGTCAGGGACTAATAGTCTGTCATACGAGGTATCAACCCCGTGCACGACTTGTATCTGTCATGGACTAATAGTCTATCATACGAAGTATCGTCCCAGTGTACGACTTGTATCTGTCAGGGACTAATAGTCTATCATACGGTATCGGCCCAGTGTACGACTTGTATCTGTCAGGGACTAATAGTATATCATACGAGGTATCAACCCAGTGCACGACTTGTATCTCTAAGGGACTAATAGTCTATCATACGAGGTATCAACTCAGTGTACGACTTGTATCTGTCAGGGTCTAATAATCTATCATAAGAGGTATCGGCCCAGTACACGACTTGTATCTGGAATAAATATATATATAATTTCAATCGTTTTTCCGCCTCATGAGCTGTCGAGTTTGACGAGTCATTCAGCATAGGGCCAGCTCGAATAGTCGTGTTTTCAGATAAAATATTATTTTTAGTGATTACTTGTTTATTTTTCATCTTGCGTGTGGAGGTTTTTGATAAGCAGTTTTGCTTTTTGTTTACTTATATAGTGACATTTTGCCATTTTTCATCGTGACATTTTTGTTATAAATACATTTGTTTGTACTTACTGATTAAAAAGCACTCGGCACTGTTGTGTGGATATGCAATTTGAATTGTTTTTTTAGTATTTATTTCTATAAATGACATATTTGTATCACTTGTTGTGTGATGGGTCGCATTTGGATAATGCGACAAATATGTGTCATTTTGGTCTGTCATGAAAATGGGCATGTTTGGGTAGAAGAACCTTCACTCGGTACCCTCAAAGTCAATTGATTGGATCTTCAAGATGTATAATTAAAAGTCATGATATTAATTCCTCGTCTAGTAATGAACTGATTTATTGTATGTTATACCTCGTCTAGTAATGAACTCTGATATATTGTATGGTATAATAATAGATTACACGTTGTATAAATATGATATATACCTACATTGTCGTAAAATATATAACTTATTTGTGCGAGCTTTAGAAACAGTTAGAAACACGATTACAAATTAGTTTTAAATTTTTCAACAATGTATGCATATTGTTTTTTATCCTGTAATGTCATAAAGTTTAAAAACAAATACAAAATTGTTTTAAAAGAATAGATCTAAGCGTCGTTCTAATCGTTTTATTACAGATGTTGCAGAAATTGACTTACCTACATTATTCGACGTACGTACGTATAGGGATAGTTTATTAATACTTTTTGATAAAGTCCAGATGCGTCGTATTATCGTTATGATAAACAATTTTAAAGTATATTCTAGAACATATTGTCGATGAAATACAATGTTCGTTACTCATGTATAACAAAACATAATTTATTGATTGAAATAACTGAGGTGTACTCGTTATGTCAAGATTGCACGCCAATTATTTTACCTATCTCGACTTCAGTTTGTGACCTTGACCAAAACAATTATGTTTATTTATAGCTGTTAAAACATCAAATTCTTATATGACGTCCTTCAAACGCTTTGGGTCCAAACCCGTGGTACCGTATTTGTCCTATTAGAATAGAAATAATTCATCGGGGCTTGAATATATATGGATTTTACCACGGGTTGGCCCTTTATGCCGATATTTTACTCCTCGCTATCGCTCGTGGTAAAATATTTGGCATAAAGGGCCAACTCGTGGTAAAATCAGTATATATTCAAGCCCCCATGAATTATTTCTTAATCAGTTATTTGATACAGATACAAAACGCACAACGAATTATGTAGTCCGAGATTCCTCTGCCGTCTGACGGCTTTTATGGATTTGCTGTAGCCGTGGGACGTCAGAGAGCTATGCATACGGAAAACAACGGATTTGCTTCTCCAACTCTGGGTCAGCACATTTCCACGTTTCGTGGCTATCGGATTTTATTTTCTTTCAGAAACCCTTATATAAATCGCTTCACCAATCATTTTTCTATTCATTCATTACCATCTTACCCTCAGAAAGTGGTGTTACACTCCATTACAGCCTTAGATCCTATGATTCCGCCATTTGTCTTCCATTTTTCAAACATTTGTCACGTGACTACGAGAAAACCACGATTACCCCAATGCATCATGGGAGATGATTTGCATATAAACAAACAAACACATATTTTTATTGCCCATCATACACGCCTGTTAAGGCAGAACAATTAACATAAAATTTAATACAGTTGATTATATTGATTGGTAATGATTTTAACAGCAATAGTGACGTAACACCTGCTCTTTCCGAAGCCCGTTGGTAACACTCTGCCATTGAATCTTTTCTTTCCAACACATTCTGTATTATTTCCTTCTTCTCTGCTTTGATCTGTAGATGGACTGTAACACCACTTTCTGAGTGTATGATGGTTATGAATGAACAGAAAAATGATTGGTGAAGCGATTTATATAAGGGTTTCTGATAGAAAATAAAATCCGATAGCCACGAAACGTGGAAATGTGCCGACCAAGAGCTGGAGAGGCAAATCAGCTGTTTTCCGTATGCATAGCGCTCTGACGTCCCACGGCTACAGCAAATCCATCAAAGCCGTCAGACGGCAGAGGAATCTCGGAATATGAATTATGATATTCAATTTATTGATTTAGTTTGGAGGAATTATAATTGAATTTTCAAAACTATGAAGGCGATGGTTAGATCACATACGCTCGTCCCTTTGTCTTAATTTGTACATAAATGTTCCTAATACGCTTCCGTAGCTCGTAGATTGCATCGCATTATCATTTCAAACAATTAAATAACAATTTTAGAAAGAAACTGACCATTTGATTCTCTGGGAACGGAATATAGACGATTACAAAATCATTGAACCTCTTGCTACATAAATTAGGATTTATTTGTATATGAAAACAAATTGTTGTATTTCGCAATGGATTTATGACTAACAATAAGAAAATGCTGTTGAGATGATGAATATTCACAAACTTTATTTATTAATGATAGGTGAAAGGTGTACTCGATACGATAGACAAATCACAGGTGATTCTTCGAACTTTTGGCTGCGCAATTTTTATTGAATGTTTATGTTTGCTTGAATATTCGCAGAAAATATAGTATAAATGCAAATGTCCTTTAGTTTGCATTGACATGATCAATTATATTAATCTAACAATTAACAATATGTGATCCCGTGTGTCATCCGCAGTGGACTTAAAGGCATACAGGCTGTCAGAATTGATTTTATTTTTATATTAAAAATTGCCAATATTAGATGTTTTATACTAATTGCAGTTGAAATTTTTCATAATATCATATGTAAATAGCCTAGAACGAAGGAAATACGTCGCTGTTCGATTTTCTTCCAACCAGTCAACTCTCCATCGCGCGCAATATTCATACATTCATACGACCTACACAGTGAACTCATTCGGTAAAGCATTTTTACATGTGCAAAATTGTTTGTTGAAGAAAAAGCACAAGGCACAAACAAAAAAATTGACGGATTCTACACGAAAACGACATAAAAAGGAGGTTTCAGCAAGCTTTGTGTAAAAAAAAAAAAAAAGATGCTATACCGACGTACTCCATTTTTCAACATGTAAGCATACATTAGTATCTTTTTTCGACCGAATCGTATATTGACAGTAGAAATGCATCGTAGTTATTTATATATTATTTTTTTCAGGAGAAAACGCTGAGTAATATCTTTTTTAAATTAGAGACTACAATAATGAACTTCATGTCTGATTTTTTTTTCGATAACAATATAATCAAGTGAACTCAAGCTTTGTCAATAATATGCAATACAATTTGTTTACAATTTTCCCTTTATCGGGCCGCTTTGCAGAGTTTGGGTTTGTTTTTATTGATTTCATCACGTATTTCCGATTTGAAGTGTCATTCTTACTAAATACCATTATATAATATTAACTGATTACCCCGGGATCCAATTTTATAGATATATTTTTTAAATTATATTAATTCTAACGAATTTACATGCCGAACATGCTTCCTGGTTATTAATAGCAGTTATCAGTATTCGGCAAACTTCGGAATAGAAGCCGACTTATAATTAGGTGTGTTAAGGGCGATTCCAACGACAGACACCCGAATTCTTTTCACAAATTACGACATTATAGCATATTCTTTAAACCTGGCTTCTTGTTCAGAACATTTTATTAGTATAAAACATCGAATATTGGCAACTTTTAATATAAACAAAAACATTAAATTCTGACAGCCTGTATGCCTTTAAGTCCAGTAATGTAGCTTATGTCGAGTAATGTAGAATAATGTCATTTCGTGCAACGTAATGTCATTTCTTGCAACGTAATGTCATTTCGTGCAACATCCCTATTAGGGATGTTGCACGAAATGTGCCACGTAATGTCATTTCGTGCAAGGATGTTGCACGAAATGACATTACTTTACATTACTCGACATAACCTACATTACTCGACTGAAGTCCATTGCGCATGACACATGGGATCACATATTCTTAGTCATTAGGTTAATATAATTGATCATATGTCAATATAAACAAAAGGACATTTGCATTTATACTATATTTTCTGCGAATATTCAAGCAAACATAAACATTGAATAAAAATTGCGCAGACAAAAGTTCGAAGAAGCACCTGTGATTTGTCTACCGTATCGTACCGTAAAGGGCATTCCAAGTTTTTATTCATACTATATTTTCTGCGAATATCATGCAAATTGAAAAAAAAATAAAAATCGCGCAGATAAAAGCTCTAACAATCACCTGTAATTTGTATATCGTATCGAGTACACCTTTCACCTATCATTGATAAATATGTGTGAATATTCACCATCTCAACAACATTTTCCTATTATTAGTCATAAGTCAAATAACAAAGGAATCGTACTTGTATGTACATTGCGAAATCCAACAATTCGTTTTCATATAAAAATAAATCCTAATTTAAGTAGCAAGAGGTTCAATGATTTTGTAATCGTATATATTCCGTTCCCAGAGAAATCAAATGGTCAGTTTCTTTCTAAAATTGTTATTCAATTGTTTAAAATGATAATGCGAAGAAATCTACGAGCTACCGAAGCGCATTAGGAACATTGATATACAAAAAATAAAATTCAAAGTTTCGATTTTTTTTTTTCAAATATAAAAAATTAGACATTTTAATTCTCTAAAAGTTCGACTGCCTTTCTTCTAATTCAATGTTTACTGTACATTATGCATATGCAGTGGCGTAGTAAAGGGCTACAGAGTCGAGGATCAAGCTTTAGAAATGGATCGGAAAGTGGGAAACAGCTTTTGGAGTGCACAGGAAGGGGGAGAAAAAGCAAACAAAAAGACTTCAAACCTCTTGGTAACATAATATTTTTGGCTTTAATGCTGAAAATTCAGTTACTAATAAAAAAAAAATTGCCATCAAAAGTAAAATATGTTTTCCCCAACCCGCTACCACTTTCCAAAGCGTTCGGGGCAAGTACCCTACTACGCCCCTGGTTTCAATGCAGTGTATTTAAAAATGTAGCGATGTACGCAGTGGACTTCGGAGACCTCAAAATGATCTTGGGTGGCATTGGTTGTGGAGACGGGGTTGGTGTGTAGTCCGAAGGTTGAAGCTGACGATAATTGGAACATGAACATTTCTAATAAAAAGCAATACATGTATTGTATTTGCACGTTTGAACTGTACCTGCATGTTGTCAATTACAAAAGGGCCAAACAAATCCATAATTCACGAATTTTGTGTATAAATTGATGACTCTTTAGTCCTGTCTCTCTTGAAGAAAAACAATATTACTATTTTCATAGTGTAAACTTAAGGAACGACCATTTACCATAAAACAGGTCCGAATATATTGTCTAGATCCGGAATACGTAGCCTTTGCCTTTTGTCCCGGTTGGCTCATCTAGCCAAGACAGTCTTTTCACTCCGGAACTAATCGCATTGGTGGAGTAATGGTTAGCGTGTTCGTCTCGAGTGCGGTAGATCATGTGTTCGAGCCTCGGTCGGGTCAAGCCAAAGACTATTAAAAAAAAAATTGGTATTTGTTGTTTCTCCGCTACGCACGTAGCATTAGGAGTCAGAATAATGTGTCCAAGTGGAGCGACAAGTCTATCCGCGGACTGTTATTTCAGTGTGTTAGCACTGTAAAAATCCAACTCAGCGTGTTGGTCTAGTACAAAGCGGACCTCTCCATCATCTCATTTACTTGTTCTGCTCATGATATAGCTGAAAAATTGCTGAATTGACGTTAAACAACAATCACTCACTCAGTTCGGAACAAATTACCTGCTACATCGGCTCTGTCGGGAAAAAAATAATTTAGCCGCGAAGAAGACGAAATGATTTAATTTGATCCAAAATACCCCCTCAAAAATCGTATTTAGTCACTTTGAGATTATCATTGAATTAAAGAAGTTTTCTATTTCTTCATTTAAGTGAATGAAAAAATTCCGTCATACAAGTACAAATTTAAACAAATATTCAAGAAAATTGGTCAAACTAAAGCTTTAGATCTTTAGTGTAAACAATATTTATCGAATAAATTGCACAAGTTATAACAATATAACATACATAGGGATCATAAAACAAATGACGCAGCATTTATATAAATTCTTCTCCCAGATACAAAAAAAAGAAAAGAAAAGAAAAATACATATAAGATACATGCACATTAATAATACACACATTTGTTTAAATAAGCATATGAAGTGAAAGGGTGACAATTTGTACAATGAACAATAAAATGACAGATCTAATATTATGCAACAAGTAAAAGCATGATACATTTATGTTCTAGGTGTAAAACGTTTAGGTTTTATTATAAAATCTAGAATTAGAAGAAAATTACTTTCATTTTCACAATCTGGGAGGTTAGAATCACCCAAGAGTAGATTATTAATATTCAAATGAGAAGACAGGTTAACAAATAAATCATTTCTTAACCTTTCATACAGGGAACATTTAAGTAAAAAATGCTCGGACGTTTCTACCAGTTAACAACTACAGTAGGGATTAGCTTCGATATTTTTCTTATAAAGATGATCCTTGAGCGCACTACTCTCAGTTCGAATTCTAGTATGTAGTATTTGACCAATTCTAGAACCTGCATAGAAGTAAGATGGGACATGATTTATTGTGTTATTCAAAAATAATTTCATTTTAGATCTTTAGATGTATTCCCGCGAATTTTTACTTTGTTGCTGTTCTTACTTGAAAGGTGAAAGTGAAAAACAAACACATCTCTATCGGATTAACGGGATGTCGGATTATAGCTATGCTCCCAACATTTTTGGTTCGGGAACAAACATAGACACCCCTAAATGTTAAATGGTCGTCCTCTAAACCTCATTAGAAACAATTTTTCACAGACTAAAGATTTAAAACTTTGACTTAAAACCAAAAAAAAAAAAACTGATAACAGAAAGTCAACATTTGTTTTTCATCAGGAAAGCGTATAGTACATGAACAAAATGTTCAAAACAGCTTTTCATTCAGATTTCTGTTGTTGACCGTGTATGTTTTTGAATATATTGTCATTATGATACCGACCTGAAAGGATTTTTTCCCATCCAGTTACAGTGATCAACTTGTGTGGGGTACCTGTAAAGTGCGAAACGAAATAGAAACGAAACGAAACGAAAGGAAACCGACCGAAACGAAACGAAATCAAATTAATTTACCTGCGCCCTGATATATCCTTGTAAAGTAGACATATATTTGGAAACGATGATGCACCGATTTCCTTCCATTCAACAAACTGTTCCTTCTAATTGCTTAGCATATTCTTTAATTTACTCGCAGAGACACATACATGTTTTGTTAAACATGAGTAACAGAAATTGTATTTCATCAATAATATGTTCTAGTATATACTTCAGAATTGTATATTACAACGATAAAAAGACGAATCTCGCCTTTATCAAAACTATCAATAAACGAATTGACATACCTACATTACTCGACGTACGTACGTATGGGGATCGAAACTTTGACTGAATTAGAATGCGGAAAAAAAATCCCGTTATATCCAATATGGGAAATATTCATTTGTTTCAATAATAATGTATCTAACTTGTACAATAATAGTGTTGTTGAAAAAATATATGGTATGGCATATATGTTTACACTTTTAATGTTTAGAAAGTCAAATAAGACAATTAACAAAAATAAAACGACAATTTTTTATCGGTCAACGTCCTTTCGATTCTCGTTTATATTTAGATATTTCAAGGTCTTTCAAGTGTCACAAATCTTCACCTGTGGTCTGTCTGATTTGTTATTACTTGCGGTCGGTTCGTTAGTTGTTTTTGTATTGCGAGAATACATTTTAAAAGTTCACATACACGTTAGTTCTGAACATAAATTATGCCAGATCTGAAATACTTGTATCGTGTCTTGTATATTGCTTTTTTAAACAAATTGTTGACATTTTTTTTTACAAAGCTTACTATCAAGAGGCAAATATACTAGTTATAGCGTGAAGTAGTATGGTCACCGTAGCCGACTGGTTAGATGGAAGTTTTGAAAATCAAAATAGACTTTGAAAAGCCCAGCGTTGGTTCGAGACACGAAAGACCAAAAATAAGTAAAACATGTTTTTAGGCCTAAAAGAGTAAAAGGTTACAGTTCATATATTCAAGAACAAAAGAATAAACTGTAGATTCTTGCAAATAATCCACTGTTCGAACAATAGTGTGACGTAAACGACATCAAGCTTGTCCCAAAAAGGGTCAAACTATTAGAATACAGCGGCCTGTATCATTGGCCCCTATTAATGGCCTGTATCATCGGCCTCTATTAGCGGCCATTTGTCTGTATCAACTTCATATTATTCTTTCACTGACACTGCACTGTCATCTTTAGAATTACCGCACCATTAAGAGGGAAAACACAAGCATCATCGCACCAATAAGGGGGAAAACACAAGCATTACCGCACCATGAAGAGGGAAAAAACACTAGCATTACCGCACCATTAAGAGGGACAAAACACAAGCATTACCGCACCATGAAGAGGGAAAAAACACTATCATTACCGCACCATGAAGAGGGAAAAAACACTATCATTACCGCACCATTAAGAGGGAATAAACACTAGCATTACCGCACCATTAAGAGGGAAAAACACAAGTATTACCGCACCATTACGAGGGGGAAAACACTAGCATTACCGCACCATGAAGAGGGAAAAAACACTATCATTACCGCACCATTCAGAGGGAAAAAACACAAGCATTACTGCACCATTAAGAGGGAAAAAACACTAGCATTACCGTACCATTAAGAGGGGATAAACACTAGCATTACCGCACCATGAAGAGGGGAAAAACACTAGCATTACCGCACCATGAAGAGGGAAAAAACACTAGCATTACCGTATCATTAAGAGGGGATAAACACTAGCTTTACCGCACCATGAAGAGGGAAAAAACACTAGCATTACCGCACCATTAAAAGGGAAAAAACACTAGCATTACTGCACCATTAAGAGGGAAAAAACACTAGCATTACCGCACCATTAAGAGGAAATAAACACTAGCATTACCGCATCATTAAGAGGGAGAAAACACTAGCATTACCGCATCATGAAGAGGGAATGACACTAGCATTACCGCACCATGAAGAGGGAAAAAACACTAGCATTACCGTATCATTAAGAGGGGATAAACACTAGCTTTACCGCACCATGAAGAGGGAAAAAACACTAGCATTACCGCACCATTAAGAGGGAAAAAACACTAGCATTACTGCACCATTAAGAGGGAAAAAACACTAGCATTACCGCACCATTAAGAGGAAATAAACACTAGCATTACCGCATCATTAAGAGGGAGAAAACACTAGCATTACCGCATCATGAAGAGGGAAAAACACTAGCATTACCGCACCATGAAGAGGGAAAAAACACTAGCATTACCGCACCATTAAGAGGGAAAAAACACTAGCATTACCGCATCATTAAGAGGGGATAAACACTAGCATTACCGCACCATGAAGAGGGAAAAAACACTAGCATTACCGCACCATTAAGAGGGAAAAACACAAGCATTACTGCACCATTAAGAGGGAAAAACACTAACATTACCGCACCATTAAGAGGGAAAAACACTAGCATTACCGCATCATTAAGAGGGAAAAACACTAGCATTACCGCACCATTAAGAGGGAAAAACACTAGCATTACCGCACCATTAAGAGGGAAAAACACTAGCATTACTGCACCATTAAGAGGGAAAAACACTAGCATCATCGCACCAATAAGAGGGAAAACACTAGCATTACCGCACTAATAAGAGGGAAAACACTAGCATTACCGCACTAATAAGAGGGAAAAACACTAGCATTATCGCACCAATAAGAGGGAAGGCTTGGGTAATAAAACTAGTCTAACTCCGCCACATTTCAGGAATGTCAGCAGCCATGTATATGTGTATTGGGGTCATGTATATGTGTATTGGGGTCATGTATATGTGTATTGGGGTCATGTATATGCGTCTTAGGGTCATGCATATGTGTCTTGGGGTCATGTATATGTGTCTTGCAGTCATGTATATGTGTCTTGGGGTCATGTATATGTGTCTTGGGGATGTATATGTGTCTTGGGGTCATGTATATGTGTCTTGGGGGTATCATTTTTTCCTTCTTTCTATTGTTTTTCGATTGTATTTTAGAATTGTTCCCACAGTGTGATATTTGTTTTTTTCATTTTATGATTGTTATTGTTATGTGAATTTTAAGCTTCCATTCAAAACGTTAACATTATCTCTAATTTGTAATCTATATTTAACTTTAATATCTACGTTTTTATCATTGATAAGTTTAAGACAATGCATGAATAGAGATGAAATATGCATAGGATACAGTACTATTGAAACAAAAGAAGTGGACCGTATTGGATATAACGGGTTTCTTTTTCCACATAAGTACTCAGGTGAAAGCCGAGGTGCGTAATTAATTAAATTAAGAGTTTGTATAAAAATATAATGGAGTGTAGACACTTTAAATTGTTATTTTAATACAGTTAATTTATTACAGGGTATCAACGCAATGTCCTGTTCTCCATCTGTCTGTGGTTTATGCGATATCCGCCATATTTGTAAGCAATCAGAACGTTGGTGTTCCGAATGTGACGAAGGACTATGCGTAGACTGTGCAGAACATCACAGTCTATCGAAAGCGTCCAGAAACCATAATACCATACCTATGTCTGAATACCTTAAATTGCCGTCGAATGTTTTGAAAATCAGAGAATTTTGTAACGAGCACGATGAACGGTTCCAAATATATTGTCAGAAACATGCTTGTCCGTGCTGCAGGATTTGTATTATAGAAAGTCATAATAAATGTCAGGATATAACTGTTCTTGAAGATGTGGTTCAGGGTGTGAAGTCGTCACATATGTTCAAAGAAATCGAATCATTGATTGATGAAATGATTGGAAATGTTGGTAAAATTAGACAAAACAGGGAGACCTACTCAGTTGCAGCTACAGAACAGAAACAAATGATTGAGAGTGAAATAAGAGAACTGAGGACAAAAGTCAACAACCATCTTGACAAGTTACAAGAAGATCTGATGAAGGAATTGACCGAAGCAGAAACAACAATAACCGTGAAAACACGTGAATTGATGGCTTCTTTAGACAAGAAAGAGAAAGAACTGACGGAATACCAGAAAACCATAGTCAACATAAAACAGTATGCATCAGACCTACAAACATTTCTGGCCATGAAGCAAATAGAGAATGACATAGAAACACACGACACATCTTTACATGCTCTATTCAGCAGCGACAGTCTAAATCAAACCAAACTCTCATGTCAGATAGACACAACTTTGAAGAATATAGCAACCAACATTGACCGGTTTGGAGAAGTAGTAGTTGAATCAAAGCCTTCTGAGTTGACATTTACTAGAAAAAAAGACAAACAAGCCCAGATGATGGTAGCTGACCCGCCACCTATGTCAGTTGACAATATAAAGCTGAATCTGAAACAAAAGATAAACACAAAGGGAACATCGATGAGAGGATGTTGTTTACTGACAGATGGTAGAATGGTATTGTCCTCTTACTATGACATAATTGTAAGATTTATCAATAAAGATGGAGTAGAATTATTCCAGATATGTAGAGATAAAACAGGATCCGGTACCTATGATACAGTTTATATTAAAGATAACAATAGCGTTGCTGTATCATCTGGAGATGGAGTTAACAGATGTATCATTATAATAGACATAGAAAAAAAGGAAATCATGAAAACTATCTCCATGGATACTAAGATTTATAGCATGGCTGTTAGAGGTAGAACAATATATTACTGTGCGGGGAATAAAGGATTAAAGATGATAAATCTAAGTAATAAATCTGTAAGTGATATCATCAACAGTAAGATGTCTTCATTTGATTATGTAGCTACATGTAGAGACAAACTTTACTACACAACCTATAACACACATACCGTGACATGTTGTGATTTACTTGGTACAACACAATGGGAATTCAATGATCAACGTGTTCTACGGGGTCCATGTGGTATCTCCGTAGACAATGAAGGAAATGTGTATGTCGTCGGTGATTGTTCTACCAACGTGGTGGTTATCTCCTCTGATGGACAACGTCATAGACAACTATTGTCTAACAAGGATGGTCTGGTGATCCCAATTGTACTTGATTATAACAGATCTACCAATAGGTTATTCGTTGTAAATCAGTATGATACTGCTTTACTGTTTGATGTTACAAGGCTACAGTAGACAAATATCAAAACATAGACAACATTTTATAGAATGACTTGTAAAGAAATAAATGTGATTTATTTAAATAATTAATCCATCATCAAATCCACTTCATGTAATTCATACGTCATTTACCATAGGGGTAGTGTGTGGTGTTTAGCACCACTTTCAGCAACATCATCTATTATGATACACATCAAATATACCATTTTTAATTAAATACACCAGGCGACCGTTTCACTAAAGTGATCGTAAATCGTAAGACTAAGATCACTCTTGCGAAAAAAAAACTCTTACGATTTCCTTACGTGTACGTATACGTGCGTTTCACTAAACGAGTCCTAATCTTAAGAGGTACGACTTACGACCTGCTACAAGAAACATCTCCTATAACGGAGGTAAAAAAGATATCATATCATTTATAGTATATCTCGGAAACTGATTATATTAAAGTTCACATTGGTTTAATTAAACATTTTAAATTATTTAATTAACAAGACAGTGAAATTGTTTATTGTTCATTTGATTTGGTACACCAGTTTGATCCGGTTTTGCTAAGGGTGGTCGTACTTGAGCAAATTGCTCAATAATTAGCAAGTTTTATTTTCCTTGGTTATATCTATGCAAATTTATTTGTTAAAAGTTTGTTATATTACATGGAATATTTGGCTGTTAGTATTTATATTGAAAGTTTTATTGTGACTTGTTATTAAAAAAACACACCTCCCACCTCTTAATTTATGTTTATGCATATATTTAAATGAGGAAATGATAGGCGAACTCTGTTGACAAACAAAATGTTATTTTTATAATATTGATATGATTTGTGAGAAATATTGATATTGTTTGATTTATGTATATGTTTATTGAATTTATTATCTTTGTGTGAAAAAAAAAATTAAGTCTCAAAACACGAACAAAAACAAAATTGTGCTAATAAATATACATTCAATAAAAAACAATCAGAAGAATCTTCAAGAAGTGTATGCAGCGCAGATCTACAAGACAGTCTTGGAAAAGAAGAACGTCATTTAAGGAAAATAAAAAATGTTGATGTTTGAGATTATTATAGTAGCAATTATGAAATTATGTAAATTATGAAACTATTGATCATAAAGACAAACTATTTGCAAATATACCTTTATATGAAAAAACAAGAAGCAACATAAACATTCAAGATGCTTGAACATGTTAAAAATTAAACATAGCATAAAACTGCTGGAATATATGAACACTACCAAGTAAAACAAAGTAAGAATTGTGACTAGAACATACAAAGTCTCTTTTGTAGTTACAAAGTGAGTGCGTGATTGCTTTTTAGCGCCAATTTAGCAATTTTCCATCTATATCACGTCGAGAACAAGTTAATATTCAATGAGGTGATGATGAGGTCCGCTTTGTTCTAGACCAATACACTGAGTTGGATTTGCATATAGTGATAGCTCACTGAAACAACATTCCGCAGATAAACATGTCGCTTCTCTCGGACACATTATTCTGATTCCGAGCCAACCAGTCTGTGCTCTTTCTCCTTAATGCTGTGTGCTTAGCGGAGAAGAAACACATATCAATTTTAAAGTCTTTGGTATGACCCGACCGGGGCTCGAACTCACGACCTACTGCACTCAAGCCCAGCATGCTAACCATTACGCCACCGATGCGGTATTTGCAGCTACAGAAAAGCTCATTAAGCTTAGAAAATTTATTTTCAAGCAACACACGATATTGGATGTAAATAAATGTTCTTGTTGATCTGATTAATGTATGTAGACTTTTCATCTCTTTTCGTAAAGTTTGAGCCCTACAAGGCATCTTTTGATAAACATCTGCTTGAATTTACTAATAAATCTTTTGTAAAAACAAATTTCAAAAATTGTTTTTGCCTCATGTATGTATAAACAAAAATTGATCTTCCTGATGTGTGAAAAAAAAGGTTTTCTACTGACATGAAAAAAGAATTCTATCAAGCATGAAAATACCAACCCCCTCCTCCTTTGCTATTAAATGTTTGGTGCTTAAGAGAGTTGTAATTGATCATAAACTTCGCATTCAATAATTTCTAGAGAGCCGTTTAATAATTCTCCAAGTAATGCTTTAATCCATAAATGAATTGAAGAACTATGTTCAAATAATGATTTGATGCAAGTTCTATTTATTTGTTGCGCGGTGCTAGTAAATAAAAGTGGGTTGAGTTTATAGCTAAAAATCCACCGTATCTTCTCTAACATGTCCCTATTCCTGAACAAGAGCTACAAATAACGTAGTTATCTTTGCTACATATACACATGCTTAAGATTTACGACTTACGAGTTCATACCACCACTCTTAACTTTGCGATCACTTTTGATCGGAAGTCGTAAATCCTAGCTATTAATGAAACGGTCGTAATTGTTAAGAGTACACTCACGTCTACGTTTACGACTTACGACCTTCAGTGAAACGGTCGCCTGGACACCAGATGTACAACTTGTTCAGAAGTTCTATACACCAGATGTACATTTATGTGTTTAACTTGTTCAGTTGTTCTAGACATCTATTTCTCATCACGGGTTTAGTTTGTTCAGTGGTTCTAGATACCAGATGTGTCATTATGTGCATAATTTGTTCAGACGTTCTAGACACCAAATGTACATTTATATGTTTAACCTGTTCAGAGGTTCTAGACACCAGATGCACATTTATATGTTTGACTTGTTCAGTGCTTCTAGACACCGGAGGTGCACATTAATATATGTTTTACTTGTTCATAGGTTCTAGACACCAGATGTACAATTATATGATTAGCTTGTTCAGTTGTTCTATACACCAGATGTACATTTCTAGGTGTTTATCTTGGCCAGTGGTTCTAGAAACCAGATGTACATTTTTCTGCTTACTTTGTGTTTAAATTGTTCAGAGTTTCTAGACACCAGATGTACGAAGATATCAAAGGGGAAATCAGAAGCTTGTTCAGTTGTTCTATACATCAGAAGCCGCAAATAGAGTCATAAACCGTGAACCGTAGAAAGCCAGACAATACAATGACCAAAAGAAAAATAACACAACTACAAAGGATTAGAAAACACTACACAAAAAACTAAAGATCGAGCAAAGTAAACCCCGCTAAAACACGGGGTGCATCAATGTGCTTAGGATAAGTTTGAAGATACCAAAGGAGTAATCAGAAAAAATTGAAGGCCAGAAAATACAGTGGCCAAAATAAGACGGACAAAAGAACAAACAATGATCTACAAAACACTACATAGAAAACCAAAGATCAGGGGAAATCGAACCCCATTAAAACACGTGGTGCATGAATGTGCTTCAGATAGGTTTGAATATACCAGAGGGTAATCAGAATACACCGAAGGAAAGACAATGCAATGATCAACATAAGACGGACAAAAGAACAAACAATGATCTACAAAACACTACATGGAAAACCTAAGATCGGGAAAAACGAAACCACTAAAGACACGGGGTGTATCAATGGGCTTAAGATAAACTTGAAGATACCAGAGGTTAATCAGAAGAAATCGAAGGACAGACAAAGCAATGACCAAAGTAAAACGGTCAACAAATCAAACAATGATCTACAAAGCACTACATAGAAAACCAAAGATTGAGAAAAACGAACCCACTAAAGACACGGGGTGTATCAATGTGCTTAAGATAAACTTGAAGATACCAGAAGTTAATCAGAAGAACTCGAAGAACAGACAAAGCAATGACCAAAGTAAAACGGACAAAAGAACAAACAATGATCTACATAGAACACCAAAGAACGGGAAAAACGATTGCTTTTGATTGATTTTTGGTGTTTAACGCCACTTTCAGCAATCTTTCAGCTATATCATGGCGACCAGTTTTAGTGGTGGAGGAAGCCAGGACTACCCAGAGATAACCACCGACCATGGGCAAGCAACTGGTAAACTGTATCACTTGCGGCTGTAGGTCGAGTGCACCTTTTTTATAATTTACAAAGAAGGGAACGAACCCACGCCGTATTGGTGATAGGCTTATATTAGTTGTTCGGTAATCCAACTACCTACCTCATTGAGGCCCCCGGCGAAAGCGAACCCCACTAAAACACGGGGTGTATCAATAGTCTTAAGATAAATTTGAAGAACCAGAGGGTAATCAGAAGTTGTAGATCAAAAACCAGACCGTAAAATGACCTAACGAAAAACACTACATAAAACACCAAATATCGGGAAAAACGAACCCCTCTAAAACACGAGGTGTATCAATGTGTGTAAGATAAGTTTGAAGATACCAAGGGGGTAACTAGAAGTTGTAGATCGAAAGACAGACAATAAAATGGCAAAAAAAAAACGATAGACAATAACATGGCTAAGCGAAAAAAGACAGACAAAAAAATGGCCAATCGAAAAAAGACAGACAATAAAATGGCCAAACGATAAAAGACAGACAACAAAATAGTCAAGCAAAAAAGACAGACAATAACATGGTCAAACGAAAAAGACAGACAATAAAATGACAAAACGAAAATGGACAGACAATAAAATGGCCAAATGAAAACGACAGACACAAAAATGGTCAAACGAAAACGATAGACAATAAAATGGCCAAAGGAAAACGATAGACAATAAAATGGCCAAGCGAAAAAAAGACAAACAACAGAAGAGCAAAACGAAAACGACAGACAATAACTTGGTCAAGCGAAAAAAGACAGACAATAAAATGGCAAAACGAAAACAACAGACAATACAATGGTCAAACGAAAATATACAGAAAATGAAATGGCCAAGCGAAAAACGACAGACAATAGAATGGCAAAACGAAAACGACAGACAATAAAATGGAAAAACGAAAAAAGACAGACAATAAAATTGCCAAACGAAAAATGACAGACAATAAAATGGCCAAACGAAAAAAGACAGACAATAAAATGACAAAGCGAGAAAAGACAGACAATAAAATGGCAAAGCGAAAACAAAAGACAGACAATAAAATGGCAAAACGAAAAAAGGACAGACAATAAAATGGCAAAGCGAAGAAAGAAAGACAATAAAATGGCAAAACGAAAAAAGACAGACAATAAAATGGCGAAACGAAAACGACAGACAATAAAATGACCAAGCGAAAAAAGACAGAAAATAAAATGGCAAAACGAAAACGACAGGCACAAAATGGCAAAACGAAAACGACAGACAATAAAATGGCCAAACGAAAATGACAGAAAATAAAATGGCCAAACGAAAAAAGGACAGACAATAAAATGGCAAAGCGAAGAAAGAAAGACAATAAAATGGCAAAACGAAAAAAGACAGACAATAAAATGGCGAAACGAAAACGACAGACAATAAAATGACCAAGCGAAAAAAGGCAGAAAATAAAATGGCAAAACGAAAACGACAGACACAAAATGGCAACACGAAAAAAGACAGACAATAAAATGGCCAAGCGAAAAAAGACAGACAATAAAATGGCCAATCGAAAAAAGACAGACAACAAAATGGCCAAGCAAAAAAGACAGACAATAACATGGTCAAACGAAAAAGACAGACAATAAAATGACAAAGCGAAAAAGGACAGACAATAAAATGGCCAAATGAAAACGATAGACACAAAAATGGCCAAACGAAAACGATAGACAATAAAATGGCCAAGCGAAAAAAAGACAAACAATAGAAGAGCAAAACGAAAACGACAGACAATAACTTGGTCAAACGAAAAAAGACAGACAATAAAATGGCAAAACGAAAACAACAGACAATAAAATGACAAAACGAAAAAAGACAGAAAATAAAATGGCAAAACGAAAAAAGACAGACAGTAAAATGGCAAAGCGAAGAAAGAAAGACAATAAAATGACAAAACGAAAAAAGACAGACAATAAAATGACAAAACGAAAAAAGACAGACAATAAAATGGCGAAATGAAAACAACAGACACCAGATGTACATTTCTGTGCTTAACTTGTTCAGTGGTTCTAGACACCAGATGTACATTGTTGTGATTAACTTGTTCAGTTGTTCTAGACACCACATATGCATTTCTGTGTTTAACTTGTTCATTGGTTTTGGACACCAAATCTACATGAAGTGGTGGTCGTGGTTGTGTTTGTCTGGTAGTTGGTTTACAACTACCCATGCGAACAGTTCCTATCACTTCTAACGTTGCGAGTTCGAATTTAGTTCATGGCGAGGTGTACTCGATAGAATATTACGTGATAAAGTTTGTCAGGGACTTGCGACAGGTCGATGGTTTTCTCTGGGTACTCCGGTTTCCTCCGCCAATTAAACTGACTGCCATTATAGCTGAAATATTGTTGAAAGTAGCGCTAACTACCATAGCACTCCCCTCCTTATATATATGTGTTTAACTAGTTCAATGGTTCCAGACAATTGACACGCAATCTACATTGTTGTGTTTACCTTGTTCAGTGGTTGCTGACACCGGAAATATATTTATGTGTTTGACTTGTTCAGTGGTTTTTAAGCTGCAGATGTACAATTATGTGCTTAACTTGTTCAGTGATTCTAGACGCCAGATGTACATTGTTGTGTTTAACTTGTTCAGTGGTTTTAAACACCAGATTTACATTTATGTGTTTGACTTTTTCAATGGTTGCAGACACCAGATGTGGAATGTTGCGTTTAACTTGTTCAGTAGTTCTAGATACCAGAAGTACATTGTTGTGCTTAGCTTATCAGTAGTTTCAGATACCAGATTCACATTGTTGTGTTTGACTTGTTTAATGGTCCTAGACACAAGATGTACATGTATGCGCTTAGCTTGTTCAGTGGGTCTAGATATCGGATGTACATTTATATATTTAACTAGTTCAGTGATTTCATCACATATAAATACTAAACTCTACAAACATTCCAAATTCAAATTACAAGGCGTCCAAATATGAACTTCTCAGATATGTTTCGTAAGGCAATGATAATACCCGAGAACGACCGAAAGGCGGAAGATGTCACGTAACCTACTTTCACTTCCGAGTGGCCATGGAGTTGTCCTTTGTCAACAAAATCGGAAGATTAGCTGTCAGTATGGGGGTGTAGATAGTAGGAAGGTACAAAAAAAGGGTTTTCCTTGAAGAAAAATTTCACTGCACAAATCAGTAGGCGATTTGCGTCCTATCGACATTTTGATGGGGGAAATAGCGGTTGAAGTGACAGGGGTAGTAGGCGTGAGTCCGGCCTTGTGGTATTTTAGGTCCATCGAGCATATGTTTGACTCTACCCAAGCGCCTGTGGTCTGGGGTAACACATGGCATTTAATCCATAAAATTATACGATCCATGTATCTTCACTATTAATGGATATAATATAAGATGTCTTTATACTTATAATCTGATGCTATATATGGTTTCACAGGTTCCATGGTTCCGCGTATTCAGATTCTATTTTAGTCCATTTTCGCCGCCATGTTTATTCAACTACCACGGTACAATATCCATAGGACCTTGATTAACTTGACTTGTTTATTGCTTCCGTATTCAATTTGTATTTCAATTCTTGCCAATTAAAAGTAAGCTGGCAAATTTGCCCTCCGGATCCTTCAAAAAAGCTGTGATAATCCTCGAGATTCCACATTTATTTCAATCCAAATTAATTATTTTCGGCTTCCATTTTCCTACCGTTTGACATTAAGAAGACAGTTGAGGACATCCTATCAAATGCACCCACGGGCCAGTATGCTGTTTTCAGTATAAACAATGACAGAAAAGTCCATGCTAATTCAACTACTCTGTATGACATGTAAACAGGGCTGGATTATGACCTTTTGGTCTCCTAGGTTAATACAATTATACCCTCCCCCACCCCCCCCCCTCAGATGGGGCCATCCTCATACTCACCTGCACCTGTCCTGAATATGTTTTACTCGTGATATATTTTAGCAACATTTACATACAATGTAGGTTGAAGTAAAGTTTTTCCAAATTCTTTAAATAAACTAGAATAGCTATCTTTTGATTGTCAATAAAAATATTCTTTAAGAAATAGCACTATATTACTATTTTATTGCAAACCAAATTAGCACATATTTAAACACAACCAAAGTGGAAAAACTGGAGGGGCCCTAGGCTGCAGCTTTTACTAGCAAATAGGATAATAGGCCCTGCAAGTAAATAAAACCTGTAAATTCAAATGAAAGATATGTCATTGTTGTCGCGAAGAACGCGAGAAATATTGACTGTTTAATAATCAGAAACTGACATTATTAATTAAGGTTTTTCTATCATTTAAATGTGTTAGTAATAATAGCTCTCCCCAAGACGGTTGAATCCCCAGAAACAAAGACGAAGGAAACAAACTGTAACTTTAGACAATCCACGTTTAAAATGTTATGTAAACTGAGCTTTAATACACATGAAAACACTTTTATCTCTTTGTTGTTGCCACAATTGTGGAATTCAAGCTACAAAAAAATTATCTGTCTGATTCACTATAGTTTGACACAACGTGGTAAGAAGTTTTCACTTCCGGCTGTGTCAGCAGAATTGATTGGGTCCTCAACATTTTAGACAATGTACATGTATGACCAATAATTATGCTTTCTGATTGGCTGAATTTTCACAAATTTAAAAAGTTAATGTTTTCAAAAAGCTATTACCTCATTGATTGTTAAAAACATTTACATATTTTCTGTTATAGTGTGTTGACAAAGCGTATGGTAAGAGATGCATACAGCAAGCATGTAGGGAGAAGTCTGGGTGATGATGAAAAGGTTGTCATAAATAAGTGTTGACAAACTAATCCAGGTAAACAATAAATGAAAAGGACTGCATCATTTCGCATGGTTGTCGGCCTCTCCTATACTGACTACACATAAAAACAATCGATGATACCAGTCACCACACTGGCACAATTCCCGTCAGTATTGAGGGAGTGAGTGATTGTTGCTTAACGCCAGCTCAGCAATGTTTCATGTTAATTTTTAATGAGATGATGATGAGGTCCGCATTGTACTAAACCAACACGCTAAGTTATTTTTTTTAATTTACTAGCTCACTGAAATAACAGTCCGTGGATAGACATGTCGCTCCACATGGACACATTATCCTGATTCGGAGACAACCAGTCTTTGCTCTTTATACTTAATGTTGCGTGCTTAGCGGAGAAGCAACAAATACCAATTGCACAGTCTTTGGTTTGACCCGATCGGGGCTCGAACCCACGGTCTACCATACTCAAGGCTAGCACGCTAATTACCATTACATCACTGATGCGGTACAGGCTGCACCAAAATGTATTTCATGCAACTTTATGTGATATTAAGGTTTTTTAGACTGGCAAGTGGTTGATAATTTACTCCAAGTACTCTCTGATTTCTCTAATAATAAAACTGACCCAAACAGCATAACTATATTAACATTGAAAGTAGTGTTTGATTAAACATCAATAATCAGCTGTATCTCTATAAATTGATTTCTTTATCAGAGATCAAACTAAATACGAGTAAAAATTAAATTTCGCCTGTGTGCTAAATTTTCCTACTTTCAGTTTTGTGTATAAAATAGTCGTTGTCAAAACATTTAAGTGACTGTGACTGTTAAGTTTGCATGCAATAGATTTTTTAATATTTTATCCATCTAGTGTTCGTATGATATTCATCTGCATTACGATTTCACGACCCTCATTAATTATGCACTGTTAAAGTGAAATCCTGCACCAAATTACAGATTTGTTCAGTGTAAGCAAAAAAGGAACTCAAATGGTGTCCAATACCGTTAAAGTTTTATTTAAGAATCTTAGCTAGTAGTAATTTAATTTAACTAGTGAAAACAATTGTACTGGCTATTTCTTTCTAGTGAACAAAGTTAAATTCGATCCCTGCTTTATATAATAATTATGTGCACCAGGCTTTTACAAAGAATGATTTTTAAGGACCACATCATTTCACTAAGAGGAAACCGTATCTGTGATGTAATTCTTAGCTTGTTAGCCTGTCGGGTCAAACTAAAAAAAATAATACAATTGATATGTGTTGCTTCTCCTCTAAGAACGTAGCATAAAAGGGAAATAACTTGTTGGCTCGGAATCAGAATAATATGTCAGAGTGGAGCGACATGTCTACCCACAGACTGATGTTTCACTGAACTAGCACCATTAAGATCCAACTAAGCATGTTGTTACAAAGTAGACATCATCATCATCTCATCAAAAGTAACTTGTTCTCATCATGATATAGCTGAAATATTGATCAGTTGACATTAAACAACAATCAATCACTCATTAAGAGGGGAGATTTGGTCCATAAAACTAGTTTAACCCTCGCACTTTTTTATTGAAGTGCCTGACAGGAGAGTGGTCAGTGTTAGACTCTCGCACCTTTTCATTGAAGTGCCTGACAGGAGAGTGGTTAATTTTACATGTGTTAGGGGTATCGAATTTAACTCTGTAATATTTTGATTGGACTTTAGTTTGGTATTTTTGTTTTTCATTTTAAAGTAACAAATCATGAGTGTTAATGTTGTTTGTTTGTTGTTTGTTTTTGTCTTTGTTTTTGTTTTCCTTTGTGGTGTTTAACGCCACTTTCAACAATATTTCAGTTATATCGTGGCGGTCAGTTTTATTGGTGGAGGAAACCGGAGTACCCAGAGAATACCACCGATCTGTCATAAGTCACTAACAAGCTTTATCACATAATGTTATATCAGTACACCTCGCCATGAACGGTGTTCGAACTCACAGCTTTAGTGGTGATATGCACTGATTGCACAGGTAGTTGTAAATCCAACTACCATACGACCATGAACACGACAGTCCCCTTTATCTTGTTTGAATAATGATAAATTAGAACGTGTACAATTGAAACTTTGTAAACTTTTGCTTCTTTTAAAAACCCTGACACCAACGTGCGTTGTATACGATGAGTTAGGGTGATATTCATTCGAAAATGGCTTGATATTACGAATAATATTTTTGGAGTAGATTAATTTCAGGAAATGGCATTAAATTATTTTCAATATGCCATAGACTTTTGCATCAACACAGAATCAAACATCAACTCCAGTTCGCTAAATTGCAATAAAATATATATTTGATAAATGTGATCTTTCTTTTGCATGGATAAATCAGAATTTGTTAACGATTTTTGGTAAAAGGAAATAGTTCTGAACTCACTCCAAGATCAGTTTATGCAGACATGGCTAGACAATATTCACTTAAGTTATAGGTTATTCAAAGATAAACTGGAATAAGAAAATAAAATGTTGAATATCCTCGAAGATATAGCTCAAGACCTTCTTAAATGTTATCACTTTAGAACTGTAAACCATGAACTAACAATCGAATACGGGCGCTGGAACGATATTCTAAGACGGGTTTGTAATTCACTAGATCCGAGTTCCACTATTTACTGAAATGTAGTTTTATGTCAGATATAAGTAAGTATTGTATCTATAATATTTTTTTCAGAAATGTTAATATTCTAAAATATGGAGAACAGATGAATCAAACAAAAATTAAAAAACTTGAAATAAAAAAAACTAACTGACTTTGTTATACCATAGCTCTGTGTCTGTCGTAGTGATGAGGTCTTATTTACCATTATTTTATAGCATAATGTTAACACTCTTTACCGGTATAATCTTTCACCAATGTCAACGTTCGCCGTCAGGATAACAAACGAACAGTTTCTGTTGTATCAATGGTCAGAATAAGGAAAGAACCGAACTATAGGACAACAATCTTACTTCCCTAAAACATTTACCTATATACATGTTACAGTAAACAATTGTAACCAGTAATTACAGGTAATTACTAAACATTTCAGAAAATACTCGTAATAACTGATGGATTTAGGAATTATGTGTAATTCCTAATTTGTCAGTAAATACGAGTAATAACTAAAATAATTAGAAGATTTTACATTTATTTACTGATTGATAATTTTGAATGTTTGTTAACAGACAAGACTCACCCAACCAATATATGAAATGCAAATAGAATATACTTTTGAAGTAAATTACGCTGATTCTAAAATATGTTTATTTTAAAAGACATGAATAATTAAAACATCAACTATTTACATGTAAGGTAAGAAATTATGTGTCCTAAAACTCAATATTAAAAAGTTCATGACTTATTTTGGCACGAGTTACTATTATGGCACCTTGAATTACATAAAACATTTGATCTCACATATTTACAAGTTTTCTTGCATAACCCGTTTTGCAACTGCACTTGGCACAGCCTTGCCCGTTGCCTATTGGTTGTAAGGGGGCTGCCTCACGGATGCTAATTTCAGTGTTCGAATCGACATCGGCTTCGGAAAAAACATGAAAAGTGGACGGCATGAATTGGTTCCTAGGAAAAGTTGAATTTAGTAGTCCATGTCTAGTTCCCAGCTTATATTTATTGGGTGTCTGAAATAAAATATGTTACTAAGCATAAAATATTCCTTGGATCGCCATGCCCTCTGTCGACGCTGGGTATTGGTATGGCGACATTATCCCGATGTCAATGGATGGTAAAATCTGAGTGCATCTGAATACTATCCTGTCTGCCTATTTTGATAGATTGTTGCCACTTGCTATCCGTTCTCTCTGAATTTGGTTTGAGTTTGTACAAAGTTCACATGTGTATTTGTCTTGTTCGTTTGTTTGAAATAGAGAATTATATATAGTACATTCGTGTTTACAATACATAGGTACATGAATATCATTTGAATTGTTATCATCTACGGAGACATTACTATTTGCACTATCAACAAAAATGAGTCTCATTAACTAATACCTCCCCATTTATTCACATCGTTGTTCATTTCATATTATCTTGAATTTACCCTTTAGCTTCCGATTGAGTGTGGCAGATGGCAAAGCATTGAAAGAAACAGAAGATTGTGCAAATTATGTCAAAAACAGAAAATTGGTGATGAATTTCACTATATTATGGAATGTCCATTTTTTAAATGTAAAAGAAAACTATTAATAAAACAGAAGTATATACAGAACCCGAATATGATTAAAAAATGCAATGACTCCCAAAAATAGAAAAGAACTAACTAACATGTGTAAACTAATTAAAGAGATAAATAACGGTGTGTGTGATCCAGGCTAGAATGTCATATTATATAAATATTGTAAATACTGTTTCATGACTTTGTACATCTCTATACCTTATTGATACTTATTGTAACTTGCAATGGTTTATGAAAATAAAGATATATATATAAATGAACTAATTGATATTGAAGTATTAGAAAATATAAGTTGTGTTCATTAGGAGTAAGCTATATATAAAAAAAAAAAAAAAAGAAAAAAAAAAGAAGAAAAAAAAAAGCTTTATTTTGACGTGTACGTGTTCCTTTCAAGAAGGATAACATTTTAAATACCAGATTAAAAAACTCGAGAAAAATAAATAATATTCTTGTTTTCTATTTTAGTAGATGCTTAGAACATTGTTTTCAAGATATAAAGATCAGTCAGTAAATAAGCGTAAACATTTTATTTTTTTCTAGTAATTATGTGTAATTCCTGAATAATTTTATTAAATATGAGTAATTACTAAGACAATTAGAGATTACGCGTATTTACTGTTTTTTCAGTTTTTACGTGTAATTACTGGTTACGATTATTTACTGTAACATATATATATTTCATTAAAAACCACGATTTAAATAAAACAATCTTGTCATGTCATTTCTTATGCCAATTTCACACAAGTTTTTGTATTAAGAACAGAAATAAACATTGTAATTTTACTTCTTTGTTTCTTTTATTTGTTTTTTCTCATAAAATCTTTTTATATAATCATGGAAAATTGTGACGTTAAGAATTTACGCTTAAAAACTGTTTAAATCATCAATTCTTGTAAACAAAAGTTAAAAACAATATATGAAAATAAACTCTTACTAATTCTGTCCTTAATTGAGAAAGATGAGAAATTGGATAGGTGGATTATGGTGTTTAACGCCACTTTCAACAATATTTCAGTTATATCGTGGCGGTCAGTTTTATTGGTGGGGGAAACCGGAGGACCAGGAGAAAATCAACGGAAAATCGGATAGAAAATGACTTCAGGGGAATAATTTGAAAATAAATGGTTTAATATGAAATATCTTAATGGCAAACCTTTTGACCCGTGGATGTACTTTAATTTATATCGTCAAATAAGTAATTCTTGGAAGTTTAGATGGGGGTATAGCTTCTCCCTTTTTAGGCTTCGTCTATAACATGTAAGCCTACTCTTAACAAACAAACTTGTATCGGCGCCTGGCTGTGATATTTAACATATTTATTTACTACTGCCGTATGAGATGTAACTACTAAGCTATAAATAGCATTTTCTTTGGATAATATTAAAAGAAGGAAGATGCAATGACGCTGTACTAATAAGTTCCTGGAAACCCTGATGTACATGTAATAACCAGCATAATCACTCATTAGTGATTCAAGGTAACATATGATTTATATAATATTATATATTTTATAAGGTAACTTTGAAATCCTGTTTCTTTTCATTTGAATAAAGTGGACCACATTAATATCACGTCAACATATTGTAAAAAAGTACATTGCGCACACATATACCAGTTCTAGTCAGGTATATGATAAGACATTTAGTAAAGTGATATATCCGTTCTATAATTTCATGCAGTCAAATGAAAGAAATGTTATGAAAAATTATAGCAAAATAGGTGATCATGTTTTAATAGTACATGTAGTAAGACAACATTAGGCTTGCAGAAGGGGTATAAGTAAGTTTTATTCATGTACACAAAAAGAATCTATATCGTAGCAATATTCAAATATTTATTTATGTGAGCCTTTAACCTAATATTGATGCCATAATTAATTGACGAAATTCATTATCAACAATATGTCAGGAATGATCAAATGATACAGCTATAACTCACAAATGTCCGAAGCGCATGAGTGAGTTACAACGTTATTTTATCATGAGTGCATTTTTTGAAGATGAAAATAGTCACTATTAGAACTATGCGAAACGGTCAAAGGGAGGTAACTGTAAAATGGTACAGAAAAGTAGATCTTACAGCGAAATGTAACGAAAGTAAAAATATAAACTGTGAAATTATCGTTTTTATTTAATTCAGAAAATCCTTTAATTCACAGCTATCTATATAATAAGAGTTTTGTTTTATTCAGTCTAGAAACTTTTCACTTTATCAATATATGCCGTATCACTGGAATGTAACTTTTAACATACTTGAAACATTTTATTATGTACTGTGGATATGATTGGATGCAGCTTTCTTTAGTAGCGATTTTATTGAATAAAACGATCAACCACAACACCAACTTTAGCACAGAACAAAAACAAAGATTTGGTGAAGAAGATATTCTATAAAAACTTTGTAGATGAAAATTGATGACAATATTATACTTCATGTTTCCAGACAAAATATCATAGGTTCCAGTAAAACGAAAGGCTAACTATACCAAACTGTCGGAATAGAATCCAATCGTAGAAACATAATTGGTTTTATCCTAAATCATAAAAGGAGAGCTACTTCTAGCCGTTGGCTGCTGGTAATCCTCCTTAAATAAATAAAGAAGAAAATTAAATCATAGATAATAATTTTGTTCTGTTTTTATTGATTGACTTATGGGCATGCTAATGGTGTTTAACGCCACGTTCAATAATATTTCAGCTATATCGTGGCGGTCAGTTTTACTGGTAAAGGAAACCGGAGTTCCAGGAGAAAACCATGCTCTCCAGACACTTTTTATAAGTACCTGGATCGAGTCAGGAACGCGAACCATTATGTGTATATGTGTTAAGGTTATCGATTTTGCCTCATTCTGCTATTTTTAACGATATGTTTTGTTTATTCATCATTCCAAGATTCAATATATTGTGTATAATGTTCAGGATTAAAGCGTACAAGGCAGCACCGTTCACCCGGTTATGTGTTAGTGTTTACATATTACATGTATTACTTCCTTGCATGGCCCCCTCATTTTCATTAGAGGGAAGATTGGGTCTATCAAACTACAGTTGACTCTCATTGTCTCGAATTCGGTTGACTCGAATTTCCGGTTGAGTCGAATTTTTATCGAAGTCCCGAACTTCGTTGTGTATAAATATATATAATTTGACTCCTGTTGAGTCGAATTCGGATGAGTCGAAATTTCGGTTGTCTCGAATAAAAGTTTTGGTCCCGAGATGTAGAAAGCCATATTATTTACATTCGTTAAGTCAAATTTACCTGTCAAAACATGTGTATTACCTTAGGATTAAAATCGGATCACAGGTGAAACATCCGGTCATTGAATTTGACATTTTTACCTTAGGCTATTTCACATGTTTATTTCACAATCTGTCAAATTAATTAGTGATAATATTTGAATTGGCTTGGTATTATGACACAGGTTAGATGTGTACAATCAAAAATTATCGGTTCATAATAAGTGCGCTTGGGTTGGCATACATCAATGATTATGAAAAGTACACAAAGGAAACGTTTTATCTATTAAATTATTTGTCGGAAATTAATTTTGATTAAAGAAGAACAGTTTTCTTCTACACTTTATTGAATAATAAAAACACATCATTTATTGTATTGCACAAAGAAAAATACGTCATGATGGGTGAAGTTTAATGACAATGCAACAGGTGAAAAACATAAATAAAACGGATAAACATATTCATTCACACAAAAAATATATCTAGAAGTTATCAGTCGTTTCACAAAATTCAAAGAATTTAACGGAGAGAAAAAAAACAGCAACAAAAACATCGAATATGTTTAAAATCGTTCCGAGAATAGGGACATGCGATGCTGGTT
Organism: Bathymodiolus brooksi; assembly: GCA_963680875.1. Lineage (NCBI taxonomy): Eukaryota > Metazoa > Mollusca > Bivalvia > Mytilida > Modiolidae > Bathymodiolus > Bathymodiolus brooksi. Next base: position 122,078,942 of record OY804580.1, on the reverse strand, counting down.
TTACCTCTTCAAAATTTCGCTCGAGTTGTCTCCCTTTCGTTGTTAAACAAACCACACTTCCGGTATCTTCGTAGCTCCTCTTGAGTCGAACTACGTGTGACTCGAATTTTGTCCATGGTCCCATCGAATTCGAGATAACGAGAGTCAACTGTAGTTTAATATCGACATTTGTTATTGACGTGTCTGAACCAAGTCCGGAAAATGAGCGGTCATGTATATGTGTTTATGGGTATCGGGTTTACCTATTTTTACGAATTACTTATTGAATTTTGAAACTGTTCCGACATTATATTATAATTTGTTTCTTATTCTATTCCAAAAGGTTTTTCCCTTATTTACAGGCGTGGATTAGCAATGGCAACATTCAATAAGTATTACATCAAAACTTGTGATACGGAGAAATGTTTGAGTGTTTCTACTGCAGACAAGAACATAGTAGGTGTAATCGGAGGTGACTCAAGTGTAGATTACCAGTGGCTTTTGGATCCATTGCCAACACTAGGTCAAAATATGTTCACTATTCGTCATCGAAAAACTAACCGTTATATAGAGAATGAAGATGATGGAACAGTTAAAGCCGTAATGACCGTCGGAACAAATACGTACCTTACGCTGAATGTGGGAAATGATAAAACGAAAATAGTAAATCGTCAATTTAAAATGCCCCGATATTTGCTGATGAGTGCTAATATAGCTATTAGTTCTGAAAATGAAAAAGATGGCCAGCAGTGGAAGACAATGGAGGCTTGAGACTTGCATGGTTATTGATCTTTGTTCTTCACAGAGTTCAGCGAATTATATAAATAATATAATATCTTCCCTCTCTTGACTACATTCTCTCAAATTGTTTTTATATTTTGTGATATAGATACATGTATAAATGTATATTGTTTTATTCATAAAAATTAAATTATTGACTGTGAATATTTAATTATTGACTGAATATTTAATGTCCTAAAAATACGGTCGTTTTCTTTACACGATTGTTTTCATACTTGATAGGTTCTGGTGATTGCATTGTAGTTGGATTTACAACTACCTCTGCAATCAATGCCTATCACCACTGAAGTTGTGCGGTCGAATCCCGCACATGCAATGTGTACTCGATGCAACATTATGTGATAAAGTTTGTCAGTTACTTATGACAGGTCGATGGTTTTCTCTGGTTTCCTCCATCAATAAAGATGGCCTCCACGATATAACTGAAATACAAATGGATTGTTGAAAGAGGCGCTAAACATCATAACCCTAACCCCTAACCTTCATACTTGATACATAATACGAAATGAAAAACAAATATACCAGAAGAAATGAGTGTGATAGTGATAATCTCTGATAACACAAATGGAGGAAATCTCTGAAATTAAATAAAGCAAATTCCATGCAAATATAGAAAGGAAGTCTACTAAAAGTTGTCCACAATGGTTTGAATCAGATAGAATTGGCATAATATCAGGTGTGGTTCATGTGGAGTTTCAGAAGTTTGTTTCGGTAGAAAAACTTTCACAACCTAGATAGGAGGTGGATATCTAGAATTAAAAACCCACCGAGGAAATAACCTTGGATAGGTTGATATTTCTGGATATTCACCTCCTAACAAGGACGTAAGTGTAGCAACCCATCAAGGTTATTTCCACTCCGACTAAAGCCCGCAGAGGGAAATAGCCTTAGATGGGTTGATATTTCTGGATATTCACCTCCTAACAAGGTCGTAAATGTTTATTATCAACCCATCAAGGTTATTTCTACTCCGACTAAAACCCGCAGGGGAATTAGCCTTAGATGGATTGATATTTCTGGATATTCACCTCCTAACAAGGCCGTAAGTGTATATTATCAACCCATCAAGGTTATTTCTACTCGGACTAAAGCCCGCAGGGGAAATAGCCTTAGACGGGTGGATATTTCTGGATATTCACCTCCTAACAAGGCCGTAAGTGTATATTATCAACCAAGCATGGTTATTTTTACTCGGACTAAAACCCGCAGGGGAAATAACCTAAGATGGGCTGATATGTCTGGATATTCACCCCCTTAAAAGGCCAGTGATTGAATGAAATTTCAAACACAATATTGATTAATTATGAATTTTAAGATAAGATAAATGCTCTGTTGTTCGCATTGTACACCAACATTCTAAATATAGACATACCTTTATCTATGAATGTAATGAATGACATTTGAGTGCAATCTAAGTAGAAGTGAATAATATATCCTGTCAGACAAACTGGGCATGATGGATTGGGCTATTTCATTACTTATACCAATACTAGCTGTAACGAATGGATTCCTGTTAGACAACAGCGATACCACTGTTCATTTATATGTCAGTCCACATGGATCAGACAACAATCCGGGGTAAGAATGGTATTTTTTCATAAATATTCTGCTAGACTACAAATGCGGTAGGCAATGCTAACACTAACCATTCATAAATAGCAGTCTACACCAATCAGTCAATAATGCGGGTTAATAATGGTAGGCATTTGTAAATTGGCAGTTTACATATATCAGACACCAATCCAGGGCAATAATGGAAACCATTTATGAATATAAGACCGCAGTGAACAGACAATAACACGGGTTTTATAATAGTAACGTGTCGTAAATATAAGTCAACATGAATCATACAAGAATTCGGCGTATGATAAGCAAATATGCAATATATGTACATAGTCGGAAAATATAATGCTTCTTAGTACGAGCTTAAGAAGCATACCTATTTTCTTTAATTTTTATCGACAATGTACACATATTGCGCTTATTCTGTAATGCTGAAAAGTCCAAAACAAATGTCAAATTCTACTGATGAGAGCAGAAACAAGCGTAGTTCATGTCTTTTTCGAGGGTGTCCTCTATCACGTCAACGCTATACTGTTGCCGTGTCTAACTGTTCGCTCTACATGAATCATGAACCAAGCGATTGTTAATTGCATAATACACGAATAAAGCTAGAATGTATTCATATAGCTTTCCTCTACAGCAAAAGTTGAACAGGAGCTGCTTACCTTTCTGGAGCACCTGAATTAACACCATATTTTAAGTTGGGGTCTTTATTATTATGTGTAGGATTTGTCCACCGCAGTTTGTCATTTCTCGCTCGGCTATTGCATTGTCTGCAAATTATTCTTATTGACCTTTCGTTAAATATTTGGACCCATTGCATCTCAAAACGTGGAGTTTATCTGATGAATCGATACTCAACATTTGATTGGACAGTTTGAATTATGTTGCTGGTGTTCTATATAATCGTTAGAGAAAAACGAAGGGGACAATCAAGAATGGACAATCCAGATACACTGGAAACATTCGGTTCATGTATCTGAACTATCGCGTGTGAAATGAACGATTATAAACCAGTTCTACCTATCTAGCTTTGTTTTTTTCAAAATATTTTGAAATTGAGATACTTGCGCATAGATTGTTTAACACGAGAGATCAGCACTACAAATACACGCAGTACAAGCAACAGGTCATGTGGACTACAAGATGCAACTGTAATTGACACACGAGTAAAGATGATGATAGTGGATGCCGTTGAAAATTCACTCCTAACAAGGTGTAGCTCTTTGGCAGTCGCTGTAAGCTGTCTTTAATAACCATGATATTCTCCACGCTTTGTTATTACTTTAGGATGCAGTGTATATTTGACCCGGTTTGCTCAATTGCCGAACGATCCTGTCGGAGTGTTTGTTGCTCATAGTAGAGAAACTAGGCTATATGTCTATGCCACGTGATTCCCATGTGATGATGATGGTGTATATATTTACAACAGTTATATTTAGTATGATATATTACTATTACTATATGTCTACGCCACGTGATTCCTGTGTGATGATGATGGTGTATATATTTACAACAGTTATATTTAGTATGATCTATTGCTATTACTATATGTCTATGCCACGTGATTCCCATGTGATGATGATGGTGTATATATTTACAACAGTTATATTTAGTATGATATATTACTATTACTATATGTCTATGCCACGTGATTCCCATGTGATGATGATGGTGTATATATTTACAACAGTTATATTTAGTATGATATATTACTATTACTATATGTCTATGCCACGTGATTCCTATGTGATGATGATGGTGTATATATTTACAACAGTTATATTTAGTATGATCTATTGCTATTACTATATGTCTATGCCACGTGATTCCCATGTGATGATGATGGTGTATATATTTACAACAGTTATATTTAGTATGATATATTACTATTACTATATGTCTATGCCACGTGATTCCCATGTGATGATGATGGTGTATATATTTACAACAGTTGTATTTAGTATGATCTATTACTATTACTATATGTCTATGCCACGTGATTCCCATGTGATGATGATGGTGTATATATTTACAACAGTTATATTTAGTATGATCTATTACTATTACTATATGTCTATGCCACGTGATTCCCATGTGATGATGATGGTGTATATATTTACAACAGTTATATTTAGTATGATCTATTGCTATTACTATATGTCTATGCCACGTGATTCCCATGTGATGATGATGGTGTATATGTTTACAACAGTTATATTTAGTATGATCTATTGCTATTACTATTTCTATGCTTTGTAACATTTAGAAGAGATGTCGGTCATCCACTTCAAACCATTCACAAGGCAGTATCTCACATCAGTGATCAAACAATCAGAGGGAAAAGTAAGTGGTTTATTTTTCAAAATATCAATTTGATATATTTTATTTTTATTTTTATTTTATTTACAGTTTCAGTACTGGTGCTTGGTGTCCTATTATGACTAATTATTCGCAGAGGTATATCGTTTTAAAATCTGCTTCAGTAGTACACTAGTGGAGCAAGATATTCTACCATTCTGGGTTACATGAGTTCACCCCCTGCACTCATTCTTTAAATCTTTGTGTAATGATTTGTGGACTATTGTCGCAACTATGACTCGGTTAACCGTTACGGAATATTTGTCTCACAAATGACCACGGAAGTGTTCTCTTTGTCGTATTCACAACTGGATCCTTTACTCATTCATGACTTATCACCGGGTTTGTAACAACAGTAACACAACGGTTGCCACCATGACTTGGCTTACCGTTACTCTTGTTACAAACCTGGTGATAAGTCATGCATGAGGAAAGGACCAAATTGTGAATACGACAAAGGGAACATATCCGTGGTCATTTGTGAAACTGATGTGAATACGCCAAAGGGAACATATTCGTGGTCATTTGACAGACTCATGTGAATACGACAAATGGAACATATCCGTGGTCATTTGTGAGACTGATGTGAATACGACAAAGGGAACATATCCGTGGTCATTTGTCAGACTGATGTGAATACGACAAAGGGAACATATCCGTGGTCATTTGTCAGACTGATGTGAATACGACAAAGGGAACATATCCGTGGTCATTTGTCAGACTGATGTGAATACGACAAAGGGGACATATCCGTGGTCATTTGAGAAACTGATGTGAATACGACAAAGGGAACATATCCGTGGTCATTTGTCAGACTGATGTGAATACGACAAAGGGAACATATCCGTGGTCATGTGTGAGACTGATGTGAATACGACAAAGGGAACATATCCGTGGTCATTTGTGAGACTGATGTGAATACGACAAAGGGAACATATCCGTGGTCATTTGTCAGACTGATGTGAATACGACAAAGGGAACATATCCGTGGTCATTTGTGAAACTGATGTGAATACGACAAAGGGAACATATCCGTGGTCATTTGTGAGACTGATGTGAATACGACAAAGGGAACATACCCGTGGTCATTTGTGAAACTGATGTGAATACGACAAAGGGAACATACCCGTGATCATTTGTGAAACTGATGTGAATACGACAAAGGGAACATATTCGTGGTCATTTGTGAGACTGATGTGAATACGACAAAGGGAACATATCCGTGGTCATTTGTGAAACTGATGTGAATACGACAAAGGGAACATACCCGTGATCATTTGTGAAACTGATGTCAATACGACAAAGGGAACATATCCGTGGTCATTTGTGAGACTGATGTGAATACGACAAAGGGAACATACCCGTGATCATTTGTGAGACTGATGTGAATACGACAAAGGGAACATATCCGTGGTCATTTGTCAGACTGATGTGAATACGACAAAGGGAACATATCCGTGGTCATTTGTCAGACTGATGTGAATACGACAAAGGGAACATATCCGTGGTCATTTGTGAGACTGATGTGAATACGATAAAGGGAGCATATCCGTGGTCATTTGTCAGACTGATGTGAATACGACAAAGGGAACATATCCGTGGTCATTTGTGAGACTGATGTGAATACGACAAAGGGAACATATCCGTGGTCATTTGTGAGACTGATGTGAATACGACAAAGGGAACATATCCGTGGTCATTTGTCAGACTGATGTGAATACGACAAAGGGAACATATCCGTGGTCATTTGTCAGACTGATGTGAATACGACAAAGGGAACATATCCGTGGTCATTTGTGAGACTGATGTGAATACGACAAAGGGAACATATCCGTGGTCATTTGTCAGACTGATGTGAATACGACAAAGGGAACATATCCGTGGTCATTTGTGAGACTGATGTGAATACGACAAAGGGGACATATCCGTGGTCATTTGTGAGACTGATGTGAATACGACAAAGGGAACATATCCGTGGTCATTTGTGAGACTGATGTGAATACGACAAAGGGAACATATCTGTGGTCATTTGTCAGACTAATGTGAATACGACAAAGGGAACATATCCGTGGTCATTTGTGAGACTGATGTGAATACGACAAAGGGAACATATCCGTGGTCATTTGTGAGACTGATGTGAATACGACAAAGGGAACATATCTGTGGTCATTTGTCAGACTGATGTGAATACGACAAAGGGAACATATCCATGGTCATTTGTGAAAATGATGTGAATACGACAAAGGGAACATATCCGTGGTCATTTGTGAGACTGATGTGAATATGACAAAGGGAACATATCCGTGGTCATTTGTCAGACTGATGTGAATACGACAAAGGGAACATATCCGTGGTCATTTGTGAGACTGATGTGAATACGACAAAGGGAACATACCCGTGGTCATTTGTGAAACTGATGTGAATACGACAAAGGGAACATACCCGTGATCATTTGTGAAACTGATGTGAATACGACAAAGGGAACATATTCGTGGTCATTTGTGAGACTGATGTGAATACGACAAAGGGAACATATCCGTGGTCATTTGTGAAACTGATGTGAATACGACAAAGGGAACATACCCGTGATCATTTGTGAAACTGATGTCAATACGACAAAGGGAACATATCCGTGGTCATTTGTGAGACTGATGTGAATACGACAAAGGGAACATACCCGTGATCATTTGTGAGACTGATGTGAATACGACAAAGGGAACATATCCGTGGTCATTTGTCAGACTGATGTGAATACGACAAAGGGAACATATCCGTGGTCATTTGTGAGACTGATGTGAATACGACAAAGGGAACATATCCGTGGTCATTTGTGAGACTGATGTGAATACGATAAAGGGAGCATATCCGTGGTCATTTGTCAGACTGATGTGAATACGACAAAGGGAACATATCCGTGGTCATTTGTGAGACTGATGTGAATACGACAAAGGGAACATATCCGTGGTCATTTGTGAGACTGATGTGAATACGACAAAGGGAACATATCCGTGGTCATTTGTCAGACTGATGTGAATACGACAAAGGGAACATATCCGTGGTCATTTGTGAGACTGATGTGAAAACGACAAAGGGAACATATCCGTGGTCATTTGTGAGACTGATGTGAATACGACAAAGGGAACATATCCGTGGTCATTTGTCAGACTGATGTGAATACGACAAAGGGAACATATCCGTGGTCATTTGTGAGACTGATGTGAATACGACAAAGGGGACATATCCGTGGTCATTTGTGAGACTGATGTGAATACGACAAAGGGAACATATCCGTGGTCATTTGTGAGACTGATGTGAATACGACAAAGGGAACATATCTGTGGTCATTTGTCAGACTGATGTGAATACGACAAAGGGAACATATCCGTGGTCATTTGTGAGACTGATGTGAATACGACAAAGGGAACATATCCGTGGTCATTTGTGAGACTGATGTGAATACGACAAAGGGAACATATCTGTGGTCATTTGTCAGACTGATGTGAATACGACAAAGGGAACATATCCGTGGTCATTTGTGAAAATGATGTGAATACGACAAAGGGAACATATCCGTGGTCATTTGTGAGACTGATGTGAATATGACAAAGGGAACATATCCGTGGTCATTTGTCAGACTGATGTGAATACGACAAAGGGAACATATCCGTTGTCATTTGTGAAACTGATGTGAATACGACAAAGGGAACATATCCGTGGTCATTTGTCAGACTGATGTGAATACGACAAAGGGAAAATATCCGTGGTCATTTGTGAGACTGATGTGAATACGACAAAGGGAACATATCCGTGGTCATTTGTGAGACTGATGTGAATACGACAAAGGGAACATATCCGTGGTCATTTGTGAGACTAATGTGAATACGACAAAGGGAACATATCCGTGGTCATTTGTTAGACTGATGTGAATACGACAAAGGGAACATATCCGTGGTCATTTGTCAGACTGATGTGAATACGACAAAGGGAACATATCCGTGGTCATTTGTCAGACTGATGTGAATACGACAAAGGGAACATATCCGTGATCATTTGTCAGACTGATGTGAATACGACAAAGGGAACATATCCGTGGTCATTTCTCGGACTGATGTGAATACGACAAAGGGAACATACCCGTGATCATTTGTGAAACTGATGTGAATACGACAAAGGGAACATATCCGTGGTCATTGGTCAGACTGATCTGAATACGACAAAGGGAACATATCCGTGGTCATTTGTGAGACTGATGTGAATACGACAAAGGGAACATACCCGTGATCATTTGTGAAACTGATGTGAATACGACAAAGGGAACATATCCGTGGTCATTTGTGAGACTGATGTGAATACGACAAAGGGAACATATCCGTGATCATTTGTGAGACTGATGTGAATACGACAAAGGGAACATATCCGTGGTCATTTGTGAAACTGATGTGAATACGACAAAGGGAACATATCCGTGGTCATTTGTGAGACTGATGTGAATACGACAAAGGGAACATACCCGTGATCATTTGTGAGACTGATGTGAATACGACAAAGGGAACATACCCGTGATCATTTGTGAGACTGATGTGAATACGACAAAGGGAACATATCCGTGGTCATTTGTGAGACTGATGGGAATACGACAAAGGGAACATATCCGTGGTCATTTGTCAGACTGATGTGAATACGACAAAGGGAACATATCCGTGGTCATTTGTCAGACTGATGTGAATACGACAAAGGGAACATATCCGTGGTCATTTGTCAGACTGATGTGAATACGACAAAGGGAACATATCCGTGGTCATTTGAGAAACTGATGTGAATACGACAAAGGGAACATATCCGTGGTCATTTGTGAGACTGATGTGAATACGACAAAGGGAACATATCCGTGGTCATTTGTCAGACTGATGTGAATACGACAAAGGGAACATATCCGTGGTCATTTGTCAGACTGATGTGAATACGACAAAGGGAACATATCCGTTGTCATTTGTGAGACTGATGTGAATACAACAAAGGGAACATATCTGTGGTCATTTGTGAGACTGATGTGAATACGACAATGGGAACATATCCGTGGTCATTTGTGAGACTAATTTGGTTCTTTCCTCATTCGTGACTTATGACCAGGTTTGTAACAAGAGTAACACGACGGTTGCCACCATGGAAACAGAAACTGCCTACCCTTCTGTGCACCTGGTTTAATATCCGGCATTTTGTTGGATTAGTCTTGTTGCTCAATCATTAGTTTTCTTATTACTACCTTGGTAGATTCCAGCTCTTCTTGTTTGTCTTTTTTTCCTTTTTTTGTCATTATTGCTTGTTCCTCGATTTGTAGCTCTTCGATACCTCTTTGCTATCTTCTGGAAAAGAAAACTTAATATAATAGAACCTCGATATCTGTCACTCGATTAAAGCAGTTTTTTTTTTACATTTCCTTCATGATAATTGTTAGTTTGATTTACTCTGATAACGCGAATGTTCGGCTAATTCGAACAAAAGGAGTAATTTCAAAATATTTCAACCGTGATTTATTCTACTTTTTTGTTACTCAGATATTATCATTGAGCTGATGGGTGGCTACCATGATCTACATACTACATTACAAATTACTCACACAGATACTAGACGAGTAACTATTAGAACCTATAACAATCAACAAGTCCATGTGGTAGGTTTTTGTCAATTGTTTGTTTATATATGTATTGCCGTTGGAGATTTAGTTATCGAGAGTGAATGATTTGGATTTTATTAACCAGATTAACCCCGTCATATATGTGTGCCTGTCCCAAGCCAGGATCTGGGATTCCAACATCAATTGTCGTGGTCTATTTGTGTTAGTGAGTTTAGTGAAAATGAGAGGTGATTGTTCGTTTTGTTGATATTGGTGGAATTTGTCACCATTACTGTTTAAACTTTCTTTTCATAATCTAATCTATGAAGTAAAGTACTCTAATAATCAAGGATAACTTACTTAAGATATCGTCAGCCATGGCAGTCATTTTACAGGTTTATGTATTCATTGATTAACCTAATATATCTCTGCATGATTACTATTTCACCAAAAAACAACATTAATTTCGCACACAGCATCCTCATATTTGAAAGTTGAATAATTAGTTTTAGTTTATGGTGTTTAACGCCACTTTCAAGAATATTTCAGTTATATCGTGGCGGTCAATTGTATTGGTGGAGTAAACCGGAGTACCCGGAAAAAACAACCGACCTGCCGCAAATCACTGATAAACTTTATGACATAATGTAGTATCGAGTACACCTCGCCTGATCGGGTTAAATAATTAGTAAAAAAATATGAGCAAAATGACGATTCACTGTTTACGTCACATAATTCCTTTCAAATACAAACATTAGCAGTTTAGGAAATTAGTATTTACATCCCGGAATTATTTAAATATAATAACAAATATCACAACCACACTTGATTACTTGATTATTTTCATTGCTAGAAGCACAACATGACACATATATTCATAAGATAGTATACATCAAGTGTCTTTACATAATGTCATTGTACTCGCAAGGTACTGTAGAACAAAAGGATTACAAATAGATAAGAATAGTTTGAAGATACCAAAGGGGTATTCAGAATTTGTATATCGAAGAGGAACAGACAACACATGTACAAAGGCCAAAAGAAAAATGAGACTAGCAACGATCTGCAAAACATACACATAAAACTAAAGATCGAGTAACGCAAGTCCCACTAAAAACAAAAATATATTTCAAATGGAAACATACAAACTGTAGACTTACCTGAGGCAGTTGGAAATTAATGTTAGAGAACATCATATCAAGAATGGACATTCCAGAGACACAGGCAATATTGTGTACATAAGACATAGAAGGAATCGAGCAAAACAAAAATATAACACCGAAAACTACAATTAAGCAGGGCATAGACCCCACCAAAAACCGGGTGTCAACAGAGGTATTAATGAAGTTCCTGTTTCTCACAGGACACACTCCTTGTTATTCAGTCAAGAAAATATTGAAGTTTGTGATAAATCTGAGAACTGACTCGACATTATTTGTTTCACATTTATACGTTCTTTCATCCCCCTTTTTGTCATCCTCATTTATTTGTACATGTATACATAACTTAATTACACCTTATATAAGAATCCTGGATTTTGATTGGTTAATAGCCGGTGTATTTTTCGTGTATTTTCATATTTAGGATTAATTTCGTTCATTTTTACCGCTGCCGGGGTATTTGCATGAGGATTTAACTTTTTTACCATCGCGTACATCAAACTGCCAAATTCATTCGGAATATTTCTTCTTTACCTTTATATGTAAAGTAACGTGATTAATCAAATTTGAAACCCGGAAGTGTTCCGAAGTAAAGGATTAACTTTTTTTCCCTCTGCCGTGGTATTTGCGAAAACTTATTTCACTTTTTTACCCTCACGTGCAGCAAACCGCCAAATTCATTCGGAATACTTCAACCACTGTCAAAACAAATATAAATACTACCACTGTACCTGCTGAAGGGAACAGTTCAAAGCGTCCTATAGTATTTAACAACTGCCAAGTTACAAACAATAAAATAAGACTATTCCTGAAAACGACAAATAAAAGGTATTATTTATTTTGCCATTGTTCTAAATAATATTCAGTGTAATTAAACAGATATATCATGTTTGGGAGGGGTATTTGCGAAAAATACCAGTCTTCAGACTAATTTTCCCTCGTCTTTCGGCTCAGGAAATTGTTCGTCTCTCGACTGGTATTTTTTGCAAATACCCCTCCCAAACATGATATATCTGTTCAGAATACCCCATTACTTTATTTACAGACAGGAGGTAAGAGAATACAGTCTCAGTATTTTAAGCCAGTCACTGATACACAGATAGTCCAGCGATTACCAAGTATAGCACGAAATAAGGTAACTTCACATGAATATTGACATGATGTAAAAAAAAAAGTACGGAATGTCTTCTTCAGAAATGAAGCATTTCAGTAATATTTTGAATATATATTGCATATTGCACATGGTACTCATGTCTCGGATCGGCGGCACATAGGTGGCACATAGGTAGCACATGTAATTCTGTCCTACGTTGTACATATTAGCCACATATGTTTGCCGTGAAACGTGTAATTCTATTCTTATTTTGTACTGGTCCACATAATCATGACTTACATGATTATTATTTGCTTTATCAACTGCCCACCCCCACCCCCATATGCATGTGGTCATAGCTAATAATGAGGATTAGGGGTCATTGTATTTAACGCCATTTTCAACTATGTTCCATGGTGATCAGTTTTATTGGTAGAGGAAGCCAGAGTACCCGTAGAAAATTACCGACCTGCCGCAAGTCACTGACAAACTTTATTACATAATGTTGTATCGAATGCACCTCGACATGAGCTGGATTCAAACTCACAACTTTAGTGGTGATAGGCACTGATTGTATAGGTAGTTGTAAATCCAACTACCAGACGATCACGACCACGACCACTCCTAGTTAATATTGAATGCATTATCGTAAACATTTTCATTAACCTATACGTATATTTTTTATAAACATTAGAGAATACCGAAGGGGAAATCAAAATTAACTATCCAAAGAAACTGGCAACATAGGTACACAAGACGAAGCAACAAAACCAAGAAACTGAAAACATAGGGTACACAAGACGAAGCAACAAAACAAAGAAACTGGCAACAAAGGGTACACAAGACGAAGCAAAAAAACAAAGAAACTGACAACATAGGGTACACAAGACGAAGCAACAAAACCAAGAAACTGAAAACATAGGGTACACAAGACGAAGCAACAAAACAAAGAAACTGGCAACATAGGGTACACAAGACGAAGCAAAAAAACAAAGAAACTGACAACATAGGGTACACAAGACGAAGCAACAAAACCAAGAAACTGACAACATAGGGTACACAAGACGAAGCAACAAAACCAAGAAACTGACAACATAGGTACACAAGACGAAGCAACAAAACCAAGAAACTGACAACATAGGTACACAAGACGAAGCAAAAAACCAAAGAAACTGGCAACATAGGTACACAAGACGAAGCAAAAAAATAAAGAAACTGGCAACATATGGTACACAAGACGAAGCAACAAAACCAAGAAACTGGTAGCATATGGTACACAAGACGAAGCAACAAAACCAAGAAACTGACAACATAGGGTACACAAGACGAAACAACAAAACCAAGAAACTGACAATATAGGGTACACAAGACGAAACAACAAAACCAAAAAACTGACAACATAGGGTACACAAGACGAAGCAACAAAACCAAGAAACTGACAACATAGGGTACACAAGACGAAGCAAAAAAACCAAGAAACTGGCAACATAGGTACACAAGACGAAGTACCCGTAGAAAATTACCGACCTGCCGCAAGTCACTGACAAACTTTATTACATAATGTTGTATCGAATGCACCTCGACATGAGCTGGATTCAAACTCACAACTTTAGTGGTGATAGGCACTGATTGTATAGGTAGTTGTAAATCAAACTACCAGACGATCACGACCACGACCACTCCTAGTTAATATTGAATGCATTATCGTAAACATTTTCATTAACCTATACGTATATTTTTTATAAACATTAGAGAATACCGAAGGGGAAATCAAAATTAACTATCCAAAGAAACTGGCAACATAGGTACACAAGACGAAGCAACAAAACCAAGAAACTGAAAACATAGGGTACACAAGACGAAGCAACAAAACAAAGGAACTGGCAACAAAGGGTACACAAGACGAAGCAAAAAAACAAAGAAACTGACAACATAGGGTACACAAGACGAAGCAACAAAACCAAGAAACTGACAACATAGGGTACACAAGACGAAGCAACAAAACAAAGAAACTGACAACATAGGTACACAAGACGAAGCAACAAAACCAAGAAACTGACAACATAGGTACACAAGACGAAGCAAAAAACCAAAGAAACTGGCAACATAGGTACACAAGACGAAGCAAAAAAACAAAGAAACTGGCAACATATGGTACACAAGACGAAGCAACAAAACCAAGAAACTGGTAACATATGGTACACAAGACGAAGCAAAAAAACAAAGAAACTGGTAACATATGGTACACAAGACGAAGCAAAAAAACAAAGAAACTGGCAGCATAGGTACACAAGACGAAACAAAAAAACAAAGAAACTGGTAACATAGGTACACAAGACGAAGCAAAAAAACAAAGAAACTGGCAACATAGGGTACACAAGACGAAACAAAAAAACAAAGAAACTGGTAACATAGGTACACAAGACGAAACAAAAAACCAAAGAAACTGACAACATAGGGTACACAAGACGAAACAACAAAACCAAGAAACTGACAACATAGGGTACACAAGACGAAGCAACAAAACCAAGAAACTGACAACATAGGGTACACAAGACGAAACAACAAACCAAGAAACTGACAACATAGGGTACACAAGACGAAACAACAAAACCCAAAAACTGACAACATAGGGTACACAAGACGAAGCAACAAAACCAAGAAACTGACAACATAGGGTACACAAGACGAAGCAAAAAAACCAAGAAACTGGCAACATAGGAACACAAGACGAAGCAAAAAACCAAAGAAACTGGCAACATAGGTACACAAGACGAAGCAAAAAAACAAAGAAACTGGCAACATAGGTACACAAGACGAAACAAAAAAACCAAGAAACTGGTAACATATGGTACACAAGACGAAGCAAAAAAACAAAGAAACTGGCAACATATGGTACACAAGACGAAACAAAAAAACCAAGAAACTGGTAACATATGGTACACAAGACGAAGCAAAAAAACCAAGAAACTGGCAACATAGGTACACAAGACGAAACAAAAAAACCAAGAAACTGGTAACATAGGTACACAAGACGAAACAAAAAAACAAAGAAACTGACAACATAGGGTACACAAGACGAAGCAACAAAACAAAGAAACTGACAACATAGGTACACAAGACGAAGCAACAAAACAAAGAAACTGGCAACATAGGTACACAAGACGAAGCAACAAAACAAAGAAACTGGCAACATAGGTACACAAGACGAAACAAAAAAACAAAGAAACTGACAACATAGGGTACACAAGACGAAGCAACAAAACCAAGAAACTGACAACATAGGGTACACAAGACGAAGCAACAAAACCAAGAAACTGACAACATAGGGTACACAAGACGAAGCAACAAAACCAAGAAACTGACAACATAGGTACACAAGACGAAGCAAAAAACCAAAGAAACTGGCAACATAGGTACACAAGACGAAGCAAAAAAACAAAGAAACTGGCAACATAGGTACACAAGACGAAGCAACAAAACCAAGAAACTGGTAACATATGGTACACAAGACGAAACAAAAAAACAAAGAAACTGGCAACATAGGTACACAAGACGAAGCAAAAAAACCAAGAAACTGGTAACATATGGTACACAAGACGAAGCAACAAAACCAAGAAACTGGCAACATATGGTACACAAGACGAAGCAACAAAACCAAGAAACTGGCAACATAGGTACACAAGACGAAGCAAAAAACCAAAGAAACTGGTAACATATGGTACACAAGACGAAGCAAAAAAACAAAGAAACTGGTAACATATGGTACACAAGACGAAGCAAAAAAACAAAGAAACTGGCAACATAGGTACACAAGACGAAACAACAAAACCAAGAAACTGACAACATAGGGTACACAAGACGAAACAACAAAACCAAAAAACTGACAACATAGGGTACACAAGACGAAGCAACAAAACCAAGAAACTGACAACATAGGGTACACAAGACGAAGCAAAAAAACCAAGAAACTGGCAACATAGGTACACAAGACGAAGCAAAAAACCAAAGAAACTGGCAACATAGGTACACAAGACGAAGCAAAAAAACAAAGAAACTGGCAACATAGGTACACAAGTCGAAACAAAAAAACCAAGAAACTGGTAACATATGGTACACAAGACGAAGCAAAAAAACAAAGAAACTGACAACATAGGTACACAAGACGAAACAAAAAAACCAAGAAACTGGTAACATATGGTACACAAGACGAAGCAAAAAAACAAAGAAACTGGCAACATAGGTACACAAGACGAAACAAAAAAACCAAGAAACTGGTAACATAGGTACACAAGACGAAACAAAAAAACAAAGAAACTGACAACATAGGGTACACAAGACGAAGCAACAAAACAAAGAAACTGACAACATAGGTACACAAGACGAAGCAACAAAGCAAAGAAACTGGCAACATAGGTACACAAGACGAAGCAACAAAACAAAGAAACTGGCAACATAGGTACACAAGACGAAACAAAAAAACAAAGAAACTGGTAACATAGGGTACACAAGACGAAGCAACAAAACCAAGAAACTGACAACATAGGGTACACAAGACGAAACAACAAAACAAAGAAACTGACAACATAGGGTACACAAGACGAAGGAAAAAAGCCAAGAAACTGGCAACATAGGTACACAAGACGAAGCAAAAAACCAAAGAAACTGGCAACATAAGGTACACAAGACGAAGCAACAAAACCAAGAAACTGACAACATAGGGTACACAAGACGAAGCAAAAAAACCAAGAAACTGGAAACATAGGTACACAAGACGTAGCAAAAAACCAAAGAAACTGGCAACATAGGTACACAAGACGAAACAAAAAAACAAAGAAACTGGTAACATATGGTACACAAGACGAAGCAAAAAAACAAAGAAACTGGCAACATAGGTACACAAGACGAAACAACAAAACCAAGAAACTGGTAACATATGGTACACAAGACGAAGCAACAAAACAAAGAAACTGACAATATAGGTACACAAGACGAAGCAACAAAACCAAGAAACTGGCAACATAGGTACACAAGACGAAGCAACAAAACCAAGAAACTGACAACATAGGGTACACAAGACGAAACAACAAAACCAAGAAACTGACAACATAGGGTACACAAGACGAAGCAACAAAACCAAGAAACTGACAACATAGGGTACACAAGACGAAGCAACAAAACCAAGAAACTGACAACATAGGGTACACAAGACGAAACAACAAAACCAAGAAACTCACAACATAGGGTACACAAGACGAAGCAACAAAACCAAGAAACTGGCAACATAGGGTACACAAGACGAAGCAACAAAACCAAGAAACTGACAACATAGGTACACAAGACGAAACAACAAAACCAAGAAACTGGTAACATATGGTACACAAGACGAAGCAACAAAACCAAGAAACTGGCAACATAGGTACACAAGACGAAGCAAAAAACCAAAGAAACTGGTAACATATGGTACACAAGACGAAGCAAAAAACAAAGAAACTGACAACATAGGTACACAAGACGAAACAAAAAACCAAAGAAACTGACAACATAGGGTACACAAGACGAAGCAAAAAAACAAAGAAACTGGCAACATATGGTACACAAGACGAAGCAAAAAAACAAAGAAACTGGCAACATAGGTACACAAGACGAAACAAAAAAACAAAGAAACTGGTAACATATGGTACACAAGACGAAGCAACAAAACCAAGAAACTGACAACATAGGGTACACAAGACGAAGCAACAAAACAAAGAAACTGGCAACATAGGGTACACAAGACGAAACAACAAAACCAAGAAACTGGTAACATATGGTACACAAGACGAAGCAAAAAAATAAAGAAACTGGTAACATATGGTACACAAGACGAAGCAAAAAACCAAAGAAACTGACAACATAGGGTACACAAGACGAAGCAAAAAACCAAAGAAACTGGTAACATATGGTACACAAGACGAAGCAACAAAACCAAGAAACTGACAACATAGGGTACACAAGACGAAGCAACAAAACAAAGAAACTGGCAACATAGGTACACAAGACGAAACAACAAAACCACGAAACTGGTAACATATGGTACACAAGACGAAGCAACAAAACCAAGAAACTGGCAACATAGGTACACAAGACGAAGCAAAAAACCAAAGAAACTGACAACATAGGGTACACAAGACGAAGCAAAAAAACCAAGAAACTGGCAACATATGGTACACAAGACGAAACAACAAAACCAAGAAACTCACAACATAGGGTACACCAGACGAAGCAAAAAACCAAAGAAACTGGTAACATATGGTACACAAGACGAAGCAAAAAACCAAAGAAACTGACAACATAGGGTACACAAGACGAAGCAAAAAACCAAAGAAACTGGTAACATATGGTACACAAGACGAAGCAAAAAAACCAAGAAACTGGCAACATAGGTACACAAGACGAAGCAAAAAAACAAAGAAACTGGTAACATAGGTACACAAGACGAAACAAAAAAACAAAGAAACTGGCAACATAGGGTACACAAGACGAAGCAACAAAACCAAGAAACTGACAACATAGGGTACACAAGACGAAACAACAAAACCAAGAAACTGACAACATAGGGTACACAAGACGAAACAAAAAAACAAAGAAACTGACAACATAGGGTACACAAGACGAAACAACAAAACCAAGAAACTGACAACATAGGGTACACAAGACGAAACAACAAAACCAAGAAACTGACAACATAGGTACACAAGACGAAACAACAAAACCAAGAAACTGGTAACATATGGTTCACAAGACGAAGCAACAAAACCAAGAAACTGACAACATAGGGTACACAAGACGAAACAACAAAATCAAGAAACTGGCAACATAGATACACAAGACGAAGCAACAAAACCAAGAAACTGACAACATAGGTACACAAGACGAAGCAAAAAAACAAAGAAACTGGCAACATATGGTACACAAGACGAAGCAACAAAACCAAGAAACTGGCAACATATGGTACACAAGACGAAGCAACAAAACAAAGAAACTGGTAACATATGGTACACAAGACGAAGCAACAAAACAACAACAAAAACATAACGCAATATGTGTTATACACCACTATGTGCAGAAAACACAAATAACGTAAATACAAACAGCTATGTCAGCATATTTCCTTAATTAATTGTTTTCATATTCAGGTGCTTCAAGTGAGACTACGTGATGCAGGAATCACAAACATTGGCGTCATGTCGCGTTACGGATTTCATATTCAGCGAACAGCTCCATTAGAAATTTTTGAAAATGGGAAGCCGCTAACTTTAGCTAGATATCCTAACAATGTACGTAAACAAATACAAACATGGTAATTGGTAATTATGCGGATATATGTTCTAGTTATTATGCATTCCCTTATAAAACCCGAAGGATTCATGAGAGCTATATTTTGAGCACTGCATCGGACACCCCCTCTGAAAAGGAATCCACGGATACACAATTATCACCCACTGCAGACAGGCCTGTATTAAATGCTTCTTGTCTGAGGAATTTCACTCACATGATCAACCCTTTCAGATAAACGAACAAATATACCAGTGTCTAAGGAATAGCAACATCTACCGACATAATCTATATATTTGTTCCCATGACAATCAATACATAGCATATTAAAACAATCAAACAATAAACATTCCTTTACATTAGCTGACAATAGAGTATCAAAGTTAAAGGAAAGTAATACGTATATCTCAATGTACACATACATGTTAAACAGAACAACAAATCTAGGAAAATTCAAACATTACTAAAGCTGAAATTGAGCACAGAGGCTTAGAAGGGTTACAATTCTGCTGCATCTAATTGCACGAAAATGATGATGAACTTTATGAAGCATGGTATCTCAATTACATTATCTAGGAACTATAAATTTCAATAAGAAATATGAACCATGCCAGTGCAGAAGCACTCACTATTAGGCGGATGATACCCTCGGGGACTAATAGTCCACCATCAGAGGTATCGACCCACTGACTACTGGGCGAATGATACCCATCAGAGGTATCGACCCAGTGATGATACCCTCGGGGACTAATAGTCCACCATCAGAGGCATCAACCCAGTGATGATACCCTCGGGGACTAATAGTCCATCATCAGAGGTATCAACACAGTCATGATACCCTCGGGGACTAATAGTCCACCATCAGAGGCATCAACACACTGACTACTGGGCGGATGATACCCACGGGGACTAATAGTCTACCATCAGAGGCATCAACACACTGACTACTGGGCGGATGATACCCTCGGGGACTAATAGTCCACCATCAGAGGCATCAACACACTGACTACTGGGCGGATGATACCCTCGGGGACTAATAGTCTACCATCAGAGGCATCAACACACTGACTACTGGGCGGATGATACCCTCGGGGACTAATAGTCCACCATCAGAGGCATCAACACACTGACTACTGGGCGGATGATACCCTCGGGGACTAATAATCCACCACCAGAGGCATCAACACACTGACTACTGGGCGGATGATACCCTCGGGGACTAATAGTCCACCATCAGAGGCATCAACACACTGACTACTGGGCAGATGATACCCTCGGGGACTAATAGTCCACCATCAGAGGCATCAACACACTGACTACTGGGCGGATGATACCCTCGGGGACTAATAGTCCACCATCAGAGGCATCAACACACTGACTACTGGGCGGATGATACCCTCGGGGACTAATAGTCCACCATTAGAGGCATCAACACACTGACTACTGGGCGGATGATACCCTCGGGGACTAATAGTCCACCATCAGAGGCATCAACACACTGACTACTGGGCGGATGATACCCTCGGAGACTAATAGTCCACCATCAGAGGCATCAACACACTGACTACTGGGCGGATGATACCCTCGGGGACTAATAGTCCACCATCAGAGGCATCAACACACTGACTACTGGGTGGATGATACCCTCGGGGACTAATAGTCCACCATCAGAGGAATCAACACACTGACTACTGGGCGGATGATACCCTCGGGGACTAATAGTCCACCATCAGAGGCATCAACACACTGACTACTGGGCGGATGATACCCTCGGGGACTAATAGTCCACCATCAGAGGCATCAACACACTGACTACTGGGCGGATGATACCTTCGGGGACTAATAGTCCACCATCAGAGGCATCAACACACTGACTACTGGGCGGATGATACCCTCGGGGACTAATAGTCCACCAGTAGAGGTATCAACACACTGACTACTGGGCGGATGATACCCTCGGGGACTAATAGTCCACCATCAGAGGCATCAACACTCTGACTACTGGGCGGATGATACCCTCGGAGACTAATAGTCCACCATCAGAGGCATCAACACACTGACTACTGGGCGGATGATACCCTCGGGGACTAATAGTCCACCATCAGAGGCATCAACATACTGACTACTGGGCGGATGATACCCTCGGGGACTAATAGTCCACCATCAGAGGCATCAACACACTGACTACTGGGCGAATGATACCCTCGGGGACTAATAGTCCACCATCAGAGGCATCAACACACTGACTACTGGGCAGATGATACCCTCGGGGACTAATAGTCCACCATCAGAGGCATCAACACACTGACTACTGGGCGGATGATACCCTCGGGGACTAATAGTCCACCATCAGAGGCATCAACACACTGACTACTGGGCGGATGATACCCTCGGGGACTAATAGTCCACCATCAGAGGCATCAACACACTGACTACTGGGCGGATGATACCCTCGGGGACTAATAGTCCACCATCAGAGGCATCAACACACTGACAACTGGGCGGATGATACCCTCGGGGACTAATAGTCCACCATCAGAGGCATCAACACACTGACTACTGGGCGGATGATACCCTCGGGGACTAATAGTCCACCATCAGAGGCATCAACACACTGACTACTGGGCGGATGATACCCTCGGGGACTAATAGTCCACCATCAGAGGCATCAACACACTGACTACTGGGCGGATGATACCCTCGGGGACTAATAGTCCACCATCAGAGGCATCAACACACTGACTACTGGGCGGATGATACCATCGGGGACTAATAGTCCACCATCAGAGGCATCAACACACTGACTACTGGGCGGATGATACCCTCGGGGACTAATAGTCCACCATCAGAGGCATCAACACACTGACTACTGGGCGGATGATACCCTCGGGGACTAATAGTCCACCATCAGAGGTATCGACCCAGTGATAGAAGCACTGACTACTGGGCGGATGATACCCTCGGGGACTAATAGTCCACCATCAGAGGCATCGACTAGGTGATAGAAGCACTGACTACTGGGCGGATGATACCCTCGGGGACTAATAGTCCACCATCAGAGGCATCGACTAGGTGATAGTAACACTGACTACTGGGCGGATGATACCCTCGGGGACTAATAGTCCACCATCAGAGGCATCGACTGGGTGATAGTAACACTGACTACTGGGCGGATGATACCCTCGGGGACTAATAGTCCACCATCAGAGGCATCGACTAGGTGATAGTAACACTGACTACTGGGCGGATGATACCCTCGGGGACTAATAGTCCACCATCAGAGGCATCAACACACTGACTACTGGGCGGATGATACCCACGGGGACTAATAGTCTACCATCAGAGGCATCAACACACTGACTACTGGGCGGATGATACCCTCGGGGACTAATAGTCCACCATCAGAGGCATCAACACACTGACTACTGGGCGGATGATACCCTCGGGGACTAATAGTCTACCATCAGAGGCATCAACACACTGACTACTGGGCGGATGATACCCTCGGGGACTAATAGTCCACCATCAGAGACATCAACACACTGACTACTGGGCGGATGATACCCTCGGGGACTAATAATCCACCACCAGAGGCATCAACACACTGACTACTGGGCGGATGATACCCTCGGGGACTAATAGTCCACCATCAGAGGCATCAACACACTGACTACTGGGCAGATGATACCCTCGGGGACTAATAGTCCACCATCAGAGGCATCAACACACTGACTACTGGGCGGATGATACCCTCGGGGACTAATAGTCCACCATCAGAGGCATCAACACACTGACTACTGGGCGGATGATACCCTCGGGGACTAATAGTCCACCATTAGAGGCATCAACACACTGACTACTGGGCGGATGATACCCTCGGGGACTAATAGTCCACCATCAGAGGCATCAACACATTGACTACTGGGCGGATGATACCCTCGGAGACTAATAGTCCACCATCAGAGGCATCAACACACTGACTACTGGGCGGATGATACCCTCGGGGACTAATAGTCCACCATCAGAGGCATCAACACACTGACTACTGGGTGGATGATACCCTCGGGGACTAATAGTCCACCATCAGAGGAATCAACACACTGACTACTGGGCGGATGATACCCTCGGGGACTAATAGTCCACCATCAGAGGCATCAACACACTGACTACTGGGCGGATGATACCCTCGGGGACTAATAGTCCACCATCAGAGGCATCAACACACTGACTACTGGGCGGATGATACCTTCGGGGACTAATAGTCCACCATCAGAGGCATCAACACACTGACTACTGGGCGGATGATACCCTCGGGGACTAATAGTCCACCAGTAGAGGTATCAACACACTGACTACTGGGCGGATGATACCCTCGGGGACTAATAGTCCACCATCAGAGGCATCAACACTCTGACTACTGGGCGGATGATACCCTCGGAGACTAATAGTCCACCATCAGAGGCATCAACACACTGACTACTGGGCGGATGATACCCTCGGGGACTAATAGTCCACCATCAGAGGCATCAACATACTGACTACTGGGCGGATGATACCCTCGGGGACTAATAGTCCACCATCAGAGGCATCAACACACTGACTACTGGGCGAATGATACCCTCGGGGACTAATAGTCCACCATCAGAGGCATCAACACACTGACTACTGGGCAGATGATACCCTCGGGGACTAATAGTCCACCATCAGAGGCATCAACACACTGACTACTGGGCGGATGATACCCTCGGGGACTAATAGTCCACCATCAGAGGCATCAACACACTGACTAATGGGCGGATGATACCCTCGGGGACTAATAGTCCACCATCAGAGGCATCAACACACTGACTACTGGGCGGATGATACCCTCGGGGACTAATAGTCCACCATCAGAGGCATCAACACACTGACAACTGGGCGGATGATACCCTCGGGGACTAATAGTCCACCATCAGAGGCATCAACACACTGACTACTGGGCGGATGATACCCTCGGGGACTAATAGTCCACCATCAGAGGCATCAACACACTGACTACTGGGCGGATGATACCCTCGGGGACTAATAGTCCACCATCAGAGGCATCAACACACTGACTACTGGGCGGATGATACCCTCGGGGACTAATAGTCCACCATCAGAGGCATCAACACACTGACAACTGGGCGGATGATACCCTCGGGGACTAATAGTCCACCATCAGAGGCATCAACACACTGACTACTGGGCGGATGATACCCTCGGGGACTAATAGTCCACCATCAGAGGCATCAACACACTGACTACTGGGCGGATGATACCCTCGGGGACTAATAGTCCACCATCAGAGGCATCAACACACTGACTACTGGGCGGATGATACCCTCGGGGACTAATAGTCCACCATCAGAGGCATCAACACACTGACTACTGGGCGGATGATACCCTCGGGGACTAATAGTCCACCATCAGAGGCATCAACACACTGACTACTGGGCGGATGATACCCTCGGGGACTAATAGTCCACCATCAGAGGCATCAACACACTGACTACTGGGCGGATGATACCCTCGGGGACTAATAGTCCACCATCAGAGGTATCGACCCAGTGATAGAAGCACTGACTACTGGGCGGATGATACCCTCGGGGACTAATAGTCCACCATCAGAGGCATCGACTAGGTGATAGAAGCACTGACTACTGGGCGAATGATACCCTCGGGGACTAATAGTCCACCATCAGAGGCATCGACTAGGTGATAGTAACACTGACTACTGGGCGGATGATACCCTCGGGGACTAATAGTCCACCATCAGAGGCATCGACTGGGTGATAGTAACACTGACTACTGGGCGGATGATACCCTCGGGGACTAATAGTCCACCATCAGAGGCATCGACTAGGTGATAGTAACACTGACTACTGGGCGGATGATACCCTCGGGGACTAATAGTCCACCATCAGAGGCATCGACTAGGTGATAGTACTAAACACATAGATATTTAATACAGTATAATACAGTATAACATATTGAAAAGAAACAGTCGAAGATTGTTGTTTCGAAAGTGCAGGGATATCATGTTTAAACCATGTGATTGTCTTGATTGCAAAGACTGTTAAGTTATTTGCCTCTTCCATTTGTTTTATTTTTAACGTGCATGAAGAATGCTATTCCAGAAACTAACTAAGATTATTTTGTTATTTCTATCACTGGGTATATACCTCTGATGTTGAATGAACTATTTGTCCCCGAAGCTATCAATATTCTATGCGATCAGTGGTTTGTTAAATATAATTATAATTGAAAATCACAGTCCTAAACAATATACATATTATTATAACGAAAGTAATTTTTCCTCAGTCGTAGCCGTTTTTTGGTTATCCTGTTTATGCACGTTGTTTTACTTGTTTACTTGTTCCGAAAGACGTTCAAATTACTTGGCTTTCGAGCCTTCCGAATATAGGTGCTCTTGATGAAGGTTGATCAAAAAAAACGCAACGTGTGCACTACATTAGATATATACGTTTTCATGTTTCTCAATTGGAACAGTGCAACATGAGATACATTCTAATATAAGCGATTGATAGTACATGTGTACATACATTTATTTTTCTTTTGTGAATATTATAAACAGGAATTCATCAATATTGTTTCTGTTCCTTCACATTCTGACGGTAAAACATTTACATACGATTCTGACAGACCGAAACAGTGGCATGGTGAAACTGATGTCTGGGCTCATGGATTCTGGTATATTTTATATGTTACTATTGTAGTAATTTGTGAACGTTCCTATTTTTCCATTTAATTTGTATTTTGTTTCTTTCTTCGTCTTTACCTCTAGTTGTTTGTAGAAATGTCTTATTTACGTTATTTGTATTTATTTACGTATAGACGTGTCCAACACATATTGTGTTGTGTATTTTATTTTGTTTGTCTTCGTTTTGTTTCTTGTTGTACCCACTGTTGCCAGTTTCACTGAATTGTCTGTTCTTGATTGTCCATTCTTGATTGTCCCTTTGATTTTCTCTAGCGTTTATTTGCTTTGTTTGTCTTCGTCTTGTTTCTTGCTGTACCCAATGTTGCCAGTTTTACTGGATTGTCCATTCTTGATTGTCCCTTTGATTTTCTCTAGCGTTTATTTACATACAAATTAAACAAATATCGGAACATGCTATCAGAAATTTTTTTTATTGTACTTTATCTGGACTTATTTGTTCTTGAATGTAAAACACAAAGATCTGAAATAATTTGCATGTACATGAAAATATTTAATCTGATTGACCATAACGCCAATCTTTTGACAAACGAAATATTACGACGAATTAACCCACGTGGTGTGTTGAACTTGTACATGAAGTGACAATGTTGACCATTTCTTACTGAGATGTATTGTGTTCACCTTAAACAACCGCTTCCTCCATCACTAAGCATCCGCAACAGTATTACTGGCATCGTGCTGATAGTAGCCTACATTAAACATTAAATAACTTAATATGTATTAAGATGAAACACAAAAATATCCAACCCTCAAAACAGTTCCACATTTCAATAGCAAAATCGTCACAATCGATACACATAGCACACATATACATGACTACTCACACTCATGGGATGGTACAGACATTTCAATAAAGATGGTGGCGGGATTGAAGTAGCTACATGGAACCAAACCTGTTAGTGAAACGACGCTGTACTAAGAAAAGTACCAATTCTCACAGGGGTCCGGGTGGCTCAATGAGCTATGTAGTTGGGTTACCTAAAAACTCATACAAGCCTATCACCAATACGGCATGGGTTCGCGCTCGGCTTTGTAAATTACAAAAAAGGGTGCACTCGACTTGCAGCAGAAAGTGATCAAGTTTACCAGTTGTTTAACCATGGTCGATGGTTCTCTCCGGGTACTCCGGCTTCTGCCACCACTAAAGCTGGTCACCATGATATAGCTGAAATATTGCTGAAAGTGGCGTTAAAACACCATAAATAAAACATCAATGAATTCTCACATATAACTGGATGAGAAGCGTTGGTTAAAGAATGCTGAGTCACTATACTATTAGCTATGTTAAAGAATGCTGATTCACTATACTATTAGCTATGTTAAAAACATTCGATGGCTTTAACTAGCATTTAAATATTATGTAGTACACAGGCCATGCGAAGACGTAATAGGAAAATAATAGAGCGATGATAAGAAACGGTACCAGTATTATCATTGACACACATGTGATACCATTGAAAACGATTAGAAAGACGCTTGTTTCAACTATTGTCGCATAATTTGGTTGTTTGCTTGGGAATATTTGACATTGCAGGATAAACACAATATACGTGCATTATCGGTAATTATAAAATGTATTTGTACTCGCTAAGAAACAGGTCAGCAACAATGTATGTAATAGCTGACAATTTGACCAAGCACAATATGTCAGTTAAACAAAGAAATTACAAGTACATAATCCTAGATCCAGGTTTGAAGCAGGAAATAATTGTGGCGGTTTCAAACGGTTATTTGAGATATCAACCCTTCTGCATTGGTATTTATATTTTATGTGGCCAACCGGAAATATAAAGTATATTAAATTATAATCTATGACAGGTATTGGAGTTGGGCGGACAGATCTATCAAAGTACAACATCTGGATCCACAACATAAAAATATAACGTTGACCAAACCAGCTTTATTTGGACTTAGAACAGGTAGCTTTATACATGAGATAATCATATTCTACTGTGACTGGGTATTGTAGAACAGCAATAAAAACGATGATTCTTTAATTTATTTCTAAGTGGAATTATGGATAGTATTTCATATGCATTTGCATTCATATTCTTTCTTACTACAAGCTATTCCTTTCCATTAATTTTCGTATTTACCTGCTATGTAGGAATGAGGATTTAGGAGAAATGATTGTTCTTGGATGTGACTTTGATTTTAGATAACTATTTTTTTTATCGTATGCGAATATATGTTACATAACTTGCTCGATTTTCTAGAAATATAAATAGATATGAAAATAATAAAGGATAATGATGATTCCTACAACGTCACCGTAATTGTCAGACATCAGTTTGGATTGTTCATTTGTGTTCATTTCAATGCGTTACATACATTGTAGAAGGGAAAGTGTCATTAGAGTTCATGATATCGTGGCTTATATCTATAAAATGAAAACAACAAAATACCACACTGTCGGAACAGATCTAAAACACAAATTACCGCACTGTCGGAACAGATCTAAAATACAAAATACCGCACTGTCGGAACAGATCTAAAATACAAAATACCGCACTGTCGGAACAGATCTGAAACACAAACTACCCCACTGTCGGAACAGATCTAAAACACAAAATACCACTCTGTCGGAAAAGATCTAAAACACAAAATACCGCACTGTCGGAACAGATCTAAAACACAAAATACCGCACTGTCGGAACAGATCTAAAACACAAAATACCGCACTGTCGGAACAGATCTAAAACACAAAATACCACTCTGTCGGAACAGATCTAAAACACAAAATACCGCACTGTCGGAACAGATCTAAAACACAAAATACCGCACTGTCGGAACAGATCTAAAACACAAAATACCGCACTGTCGGAACAGAAAAATCGTAAAAGAATAGACAAAATACCCACTGTCGGAACAGATCTAAAATACCAAATACCGCACTGTCGGAACAGATCTGAAACACAAACTACCCCACTGTCGGAACAGATCTAAAACACAAAATACCACTCTGTCGGAACAGATCTAAAACACAAAATATCACACTGTCAGAACAGATCTAAAACACAAAATACCGCACTGTCGGAACAGATCTAAAACACAAAATACCGCACGGTCGGAACAGATCTAAAACACAAAATACCGCACTGTCGGAATAGATCTAAAACACAAAATACCGCACTGTCGGAACAGATCTAAAACACAAAATACCGCACTGTCGGAACAGATCTAAAACACAAAATACCGCACTGTCGGAACAGATCTAAAACCGAAAAGAAAAATCGTAAAAGAATAGACAAAATCGATGCCACTAACACATGATCTCTCACTTTCTGGCTTGGTATATGTACTTCAATGAAAAGTGGCGGGGTTAAGCTAGTAATATGGTCCAAACCTCCCATCTTAGTGAAATGATGCGGCCATGCAATTGCTTTCTACATTGGATAATATTCAATTATTATTTATTTATGTATTGAAGGACATTACAACATTTCCAATCCAGCTGCAACAAAGTACAGGAATCAAGGTGGCTACTTCAGATTCGTCAATGTTCTATCAGAGCTGGATGCACCTGTAAGTTTAATATTATCTATTTGAATATGAACGTAGATATAAAATTTAGTGCGCATGACGCGTTTATTGAATAACCTTCATCAGGTACGCTCAAAATCGAAAGTTTAGAAAACTAAATAATTGAAAGTGAAGAAATAACGTTTCTGACTACATGCAACGGTGACTTGTTATCACTTCATAAAATTAAAATGTTTAATGTGGCTACTTCAGATTTGTCAGTGTTCTGTCAGAACTCGATGAACTTGTAAGCTTAAATCAGTCTATTTGTTATAACGATTCTGACTACATGAAGCAGTGACCTAGTAAAACTAGTAAAATAAAATGTTTAAAGTGGCTACATCAGCTTCGTCAATGTTCTGTCAGAGCTAGATAAACCTGGAAGCTTAATTAAGTCTATTTTATATAACGTGTCTGAATACATGCAACAGTGACCTATTATCATTTTATAAAATAAAATGTTAAAGGTGGCTACTTTGTAATGAAATGTTTAAGGTGGCTACGACAGCTTCGTCAATGTTCTGTCAGAGCTAGATAAACCTGGAAGCTTAATTAAGTCTATTTTATATAACGTGTCTGAATACATGCAACAGTGACCTATTATCATTTTATAAAATAAAATGTTAAAGGTGGCTACTTTGTAATGAAATGTTTAAGGTGGCTACGACCGTTTCGTCAATGTTCTGTCAGAGCTAGATAAACCTGTAAGCTTAATTAAGTCTATTTTATATAACGTGTCTGACTACATGCAACAGTGACCTATTATCATTTTATAAAATAAAATGTTAAAGGTGGCTACTTTGTAATGAAATGTTTAAGGTGGCTACGACAGTTTCGTCAATGTTCTGTCAGAGCTAGATAAACCCGTAAGCTTAATTAAGTCTATTTTATATAACGTGTCTGAATACATGCAACAGTGACCTATTATCATTTTATAAAATAAAATGTTAAAGGTGGCTACTTTGTAATGAAATGTTTAAGGTGGCTACGACAGCTTCGTCAATGTTCTGTCAGAGCTAGATAAACCTGTCAGCTTAATTAAGTCTATTTTATATAACGTGTCTGAATACATGCAACAGTGACCTATTATCATTTTATAAAATAAAATGTTAAAGGTGGCTACTTTGTAATGAAATGTTTAAGGTGGCTACGACAGTTTCGTCAATGTTCTGTCAGAGCTAGATAAACCTGTAAGCTTAATTAAGTCTATTTTATATAACGTGTCTGAATACATGCAACAGTGACCTATTATCATTTTATAAAATAAAATGTTAAAGGTGGCTACTTTGTAATGAAATGTTTAAGGTGGCTACGACAGCTTCGTCAATGTTCTGTCAGAGCTAGATAAACCTGTAAGCTTAATTAAGTCTATTTTATATAACGTGTCTGAATACATGCAACAGTGACCTATTATCATTTTATAAAATAAAATGTTAAAGGTGGCTACTTTGTAATGAAATGTTTAAGGTGGCTACGACCGTTTCGTCAATGTTCTGTCAGAGCTAGATAAACCTGTAAGCTTAATTAAGTCTATTTTATATAACGTGTCTGACTACATGCAACAGTGACCTATTATCATTTTATAAAATAAAATGTTAAAGGTGGCTACTTTGTAATGAAATGTTTAAGGTGGCTACGACAGTTTCGTCAATGTTCTGTCAGAGCTAGATAAACCTGTAAGCTTAATTAAGTCTATTTTATATAACGTGTCTGAATACATGCAACAGTGACCTATTATCATTTTATAAAATAAAATGTTAAAGGTGGCTACTTTGTAATGAAATGTTTAAGGTGGCTACGACAGCTTCGTCAATGTTCTGTCAGAGCTAGATAAACCTGTAAGCTTAATTAAGTCTATTTTATATAACGTGTCTGACTACATGCAACAGTGACCTATTATCATTTTATAAAATAAAATGTTAAAGGTGGCTACTTTGTAATGAAATGTTTAAGGTGGCTACGACAGCTTCGTCAATGTTCTGTCAGAGCTAGATAAACCTGTAAGCTTAATTAAGTCTATTTTATATAACGTGTCTGACTACATGCAACAGTGACCTATTATCATTTTATAAAATAAAATGTTAAAGGTGGCTACTTTGTAATGAAATGTTTAAGGTGGCTACGAAAGTTTCGTCAATGTTCTGTCAGAGCTAGATAAACCTGTAAGCTTAATTAAGTCTATTTTATATAACGTGTCTGAATACATGCAACAGTGACCTATTATCATTTTATAAAATAAAATGTTAAAGGTGGCTACTTTGTAATGAAATGTTTAAGGTGGCTACGACCGTTTCGTCAATGTTCTGTCAGAGCTAGATAAACCTGTAAGCTTAATTAAGTCTATTTTATATAACGTGTCTGACTACATGCAACAGTGACCTATTATCATTTTATAAAATAAAATGTTAAAGGTGGCTACTTTGTAATGAAATGTTTAAGGTGGCTACGACAGCTTCGTCAATGTTCTGTCAGAGCTAGATAAACCTGTAAGCTTAATTAAGTCTATTTTATATAACGTGTCTGACTACATGCAACAGTGACCTATTATCATTTTATAAAATAAAATGTTAAAGGTGGCTACTTTGTAATGAAATGTTTAAGGTGGCTACGACAGTTTCGTCAATGTTCTGTCAGAGCTAGATAAACCTGTAAGCTTAATTAAGTCTATTTTATATAACGTGTCTGACTACATGCAACAGTGACCTATTATCATTTTATAAAATAAAATGTTAAAGGTGGCTACTTTGTAATGAAATGTTTAAGGTGGCTACGACAGTTTCGTCAATGTTCTGTCAGAGCTAGATAAACCTGTAAGCTTAATTAAGTCTATTTTATATAACGTGTCTGAATACATGCAACAGTGACCTATTATCATTTTATAAAATAAAATGTTAAAGGTGGCTACTTTGTAATGAAATGTTTAAGGTGGCTACGACAGTTTCGTCAATGTTCTGTCAGAGCTAGATAAACCTGTAAGCTTAATTAAGTCTATTTTATATAACGTGTCTGACTACATGCAACAGTGACCTATTATCATTTTATAAAATAAAATGTTGAAGGTGGCTACTTTGTAATGAAATGTTTAAGGTGGCTACGACAGTTTCGTCAATGTTCTGTCAGAGCTAGATAAACCTGTAAGCTTAATTAAGTCTATTTTATATAACGTGTCTGAATACATGCAACAGTGACCTATTATCATTTTATAAAATAAAATGTTAAAGGTGGCTACTTTGTAATGAAATGTTTAAGGTGGCTACGACAGCTTCGTCAATGTTCTGTCAGAGCTAGATAAACCTGTAAGCTTAATTAAGTCTATTTTATATAACGTGTCTGACTACATGCAACAGTGACCTATTATCATTTTATAAAATAAAATGTTAAAGGTGGCTACTTTGTAATGAAATGTTTAAGGTGGCTACGACAGTTTCGTCAATGTTCTGTCAGAGCTAGATAAACCTGTAAGCTTAATTAAGTCTATTTTATATAACGTGTCTGACTACATGCAACAGTGACCTATTATCATTTTATAAAATAAAATGTTAAAGGTGGCTACTTTGTAATGAAATGTTTAAGGTGGCTACGACAGTTTCGTCAATGTTCTGTCAGAGCTAGATAAACCTGTAAGCTTAATTAAGTCTATTTTATATAACGTGTCTGAATACATGCAACAGTGACCTATTATCATTTTATAAAATAAAATGTTAAAGGTGGCTACTTTGTAATGAAATGTTTAAGGTGGCTACGACAGCTTCGTCAATGTTCTGTCAGAGCTAGATAAACCTGTAAGCTTAATTAAGTCTATTTTATATAACGTGTCTGAATACATGCAACAGTGACCTATTATCATTTTATAAAATAAAATGTTAAAGGTGGCTACTTTGTAATGAAATGTTTAAGGTGGCTACGACAGTTTCGTCAATGTTCTGTCAGAGCTAGATAAACCTGTAAGCTTAATTAAGTCTATTTTATATAACGTGTCTGACTACATGCAACAGTGACCTATTATCATTTTATAAAATAAAATGTTAAAGGTGGCTACTTTGTAATGAAATGTTTAAGGTGGCTACGACAGTTTCGTCAATGTTCTGTCAGAGCTAGATAAACCTGTAAGCTTAATTAAGTCTATTTTATATAACGTGTCTGAATACATGCAACAGTGACCTATTATCATTTTATAAAATAAAATGTTAAAGGTGGCTACTTTGTAATGAAATGTTTAAGGTGGCTACGACAGCTTCGTCAATGTTCTGTCAGAGCTAGATAAACCTGTCAGCTTAATTAAGTCTATTTTATATAACGTGTCTGACTACATGCAACAGTGACCTATTATCATTTTATAAAATAAAATGTTAAAGGTGGCTACTTTGTAATGAAATGTTTAAGGTGGCTACGACAGTTTCGTCAATGTTCTGTCAGAGCTAGATAAACCTGTAAGCTTAATTAAGTCTATTTTATATAACGTGTCTGAATACATGCAACAGTGACCTATTATCATTTTATAAAATAAAATGTTAAAGGTGGCTACTTTGTAATGAAATGTTTAAGGTGGCTACGACAGCTTCGTCAATGTTCTGTCAGAGCTAGATAAACCTGTAAGCTTAATTAAGTCTATTTTATATAACGTGTCTGACTACATGCAACAGTGACCTATTATCATTTTATAAAATAAAATGTTAAAGGTGGCTACTTTGTAATGAAATGTTTAAGGTGGCTACGACAGTTTCGTCAATGTTCTGTCAGAGCTAGATAAACCTGTAAGCTTAATTAAGTCTATTTTATATAACGTGTCTGAATACATGCAACAGTGACCTATTATCATTTTATAAAATAAAATGTTAAAGGTGGCTACTTTGTAATGAAATGTTTAAGGTGGCTACGACAGCTTCGTCAATGTTCTCTCAGAGCTAGATAAACCTGTAAGCTTAATTAAGTCTATTTTATATAACGTGTCTGACTACATGCAACAGTGACCTATTATCATTTTATAAAATAAAATGTTAAAGGTGGCTACTTTGTAATGAAATGTTTAAGGTGGCTACGACAGTTTCGTCAATGTTCTGTCAGAGCTAGATAAACCTGTAAGCTTAATTAAGTCTATTTTATATAACGTGTCTGAATACATGCAACAGTGACCTATTATCATTTTATAAAATAAAATGTTAAAGGTGGCTACTTTGTAATGAAATATTTAAGGTGGCTACATCAGCTTCGTCAATGTTCTGTCAGAGCTAGATAAACCTGTAAGCTTAATTAAGTCTATTTTATATAACGTGTCTGACTACATGCAACAGTGACCTATTATCATTTTATAAAATAAAATGTTAAAGGTGGCTACTTTGTAATGAAATGTTTAAGGTGGCTACGACAGTTTCGTCAATGTTCTGTCAGAGCTAGATAAACCTGTAAGCTTAATTACGTCTATTTTATATAACGTGTCTGAATACATGCAACAGTGACCTATTATCATTTTATAAAATAAAATGTTAAAGGTGGCTACTTTGTAATGAAATGTTTAAGGTGGCTACATCAGCTTCGTCAATGTTCTGTCAGAGCTGGATGAACCTGTCAGCTTAATTAAGTCTATTTTATATAACGTGTCTGACTACATGAAACAGTGACCTAGAATCACTTCATAAAATAAAATGTTTAAGGTGGCTAATTCAGAATCGTCAATGTTCTGTCAGAGCTGGATAAACCTGTAAGATTAATAAAGTCTCTTTGACATAACGTTTCTGATTACATGCAATATTCACCTATTGTCATTTAATCAAATAAATGTGTTTCCTCATTTCCTGTAAGATTCCCCACATTTTGCTTACTACTGATATAACTTATCTACACACACACTGGAGATGAAAAGAAAGGAACACTTACTCTAAGGAATATTTGAATAATCAGCCATTATTAATGCCTCTCAGTTGATGAAGGTTATTCCAGAAACGAGTCTTTCGCAGTGAATTTGATATCTACGTTTTTATTGCTATCACTGGGTCGAAACCTCTGCTGGTGGTCTATTAGTCCCCGAGAGTGCTATCACTGGGTCGAAACCTCTGCTGTTGGTCTAGTAGTCCCCGAGAGTGCTATCACTGGGTCGAAACCTCTGCTGGTGGTCTATTAGTCCCCGAGAGTGCTATCACTGGGTCGAAACCTCTGCTGGTGGTCTATTAGTCCCCGAGAGAAACAGTCGCCCAGTAAACAGTGATGCGGCACTGACATTGCTTAGTGGAGTTCGTGTTACTCGATCTTTAGTTTTATGTGTAGATCATTGTTTGTCTTTTTGTCCTTTTACTTTTGGTCATTGTATTGTCTGTCCTTCGTCAGATGCAAAATGACATAGAGGCATGTTATTATTTTTGGTTTGCATAGAAATTGATTTGATTTGAAATTGAAAAATTTATTAAATACGCTATAATTACGATTTACATCACAGAAATAACCCCGTAAAGTGCTAAATTAAAGTCACTCCTGTAATGATTACGTAAAAAATATTAATGATTTTTTTAAATACAACGGGTTGTTATAAGTGAGGAAAATAATAACATAAGATTACATTAAATTACAAGCTGTTCATCCATGGTATGCATTGGATCAGCTTGGTTCGTTTCGTGTGTTCAAAATAATGTAAAATAGTGCGAAATCAGTTATTTCTAAAAAAAAAAAACACAAAAAAAAAACAATTATGCTAGTTTAGGAACTGTTCTAAACAAATATTTTTTTTATTTTATTTCTAATACAAACATGTCATACATTGCCTTGCCGTGTTAACGACGTGCCATTTTAATTGCTTAAACAAACGATATATTTGTACACTAGTCCATTTCAAATACGTTGTGTTTTTATTAATATTGTTTTTTCTTTGTCCATGTTTCGATCCCCCAGTACTCTTTGACAGGCAAATGCAACCCACTTTTCCCACATTTTACATGACAGCAGTTAAATGAAAATACTACATTGTCGGAACTATTCCAGAATCCAATAGAAAAAATCGTGAAAACGAAGCCAAATGAGATACCTCTAACATATACATGACAGCGCTGTTGTCTACATGATATGGTACAGGTATTTCAATAAAAATAGCGGGGTTCAACTAATGTTATAGACCCAAACCTTAGAGGACCTTAGCTTTGGAATTTATTAATTTTTTTTAAGAACTGTAAATTTCAATAGTATATATATGTAACAAGAAGAGTTTGAAGATACCAAAGGTGTTTTTAGAATTCGTATATCGAAGGAGAACAGACAACACAATGTCCAAAAGAAAAAGTACAAAAGGACAAACAACGATCTACAAAATATACAAATAAAACTAAAGATCGAATAACACGAACCCCACTAAAGCCTGGGGCGAACTCAGGTGCTCCGGAAGGGTAATCTGTTCCTGCTCCACCAGTGACACCCGTCGTGTTAATCTAGTTACAAACCCGCTACTGACAGGTGTTACCGACGGGGACTAATAGTCCACCAGCAGAGGTATCGACCCAGTGATAGTAATAAAACCTTAGATTTCACATTTAGTGCTAACCACGCGTTTCTGGAAAACCTTCATCAGATACACTCAAAAAAATATTAAAAGTGCTTATGAGCAAGTAAACTAAAGAACCAAACAGGATAGTCAAACTGGGCTAAGGTCAGCTATGTCTGAGGGAGAAGAACCAAACAGGATAGTCAAACTGGGCTAAGGTCAGCTATGTCTGAGGGAGAAGAACCAAACAGGATAGTCAAACTGGGCTAAGGTCAGCTATGTCTGAGGGAGAAGAACCAAACAGGATAGTCAAACTGGGCTAAGGTCAGCTATGTCTGAGGGAGAAGAACCAAACAGGATAGTCAAACTGGGCTAAGGTCAGCTATGTCTGAGGGAGAAGAACCAAACAGGATAGTCAAACTGGGCTAAGGTCAGCTATGTCTGAGGGAGAAGAACCAAAATAGGATAGTCAAACTGGGCTAAGGTCAGCTATGTCTGAGGGAGAAGAACCAAAATAGGATAGTCAAACTGGGCTAAGGTCAGCTATGTCTGAGGGAGAAGAACCAAAATAGGATAGTCAAACTGGGCTAAGGTCAGCTATGTCTGAGGGAGAAGAACCAAACAGGATAGTCAAACTGGGCTAAGGTCAGCTATGTCTGAGGGAGAAGAACCAAACAGGATAGTCAAACTGGGCTAAGGTCAGCTATGTCTGAGGGAGAAGAACCAAACAGGATAGTCAAACTGGGCTAAGGTCAGCTATGTCTGAGGGAGAAGAACCAAACAGGATAGTCAAACTGGGCTAAGGTCAGCTATGTCTGAGGGAGAAGAACCTTAATGTTGGTAATAATTACATTATTCACGAGCTGTAAATTTCAATAATATTTTTCAATTTCATGCTTACATTATTATTTTAGCTGATTTAACATATTTTAAGGGTGAATATTATGTTGACCGAGATCATGGAATGTTATACTTATGGCCAACAAGTAGTAAGAGTTACAATCCTGATGATGTTATATACGCCTCCATATTAAACAATTGTATACAGTAAGTACCCGTAATAACAATATAGTTATCAAGGAGGCTTCTGAACCATGGGTTCGCATTAGTTAAATTGAAGTTATCACATCGAAAGTTTTACTGTGGCCACCATGACTTTGTTAACCGTTACATGACTTTACTGTGGCCACCATGACCTGGTTAACCGTTACAGGACTTTACTGTGGCCACCATGACTTTGTTAACCGTTACAGGACTTTACTGTGGCCCCCATGACCTGGTTAACCGTTACATGACTTTACTGTGGCCACCATGACTTGGTTAACCGTTACAGGACTTTACTGTGGCCACCATGACTTGGTTAACCGTTACAGGACTTTACTGTGGCCACCATGACCTGGTTAACCGTTACAGGACTTTACTGTGGCCACCATGACTTTGTTAACCGTTACAGGACTTTACTGTGGCCCCCATGACCTGGTTAACCGTTACATGACTTTACTGTGGCCACCATGACTTGGTTAACCGTTACAGGACTTTACTGTGGCCACCATGACCTGGTTAACCGTTACATGACTTTACTGTGGCCACCATGACCTGGTTAACCGTTACAGGACTTTACTGTGGCCACCATGACTTGGTTAACCGTTACAGGACTTTACTGTGGTCACCATGACCTGGTTAACCGTTACATGACTTTACTGTGGCCACCATGACCTGGTTAACCGTTACATGACTTTACTGTGGCCACCATGACCTGGTTAACCGTTACAGGACTTTACTGTGGCCACCATGACCTGGTTAACCGTTACATGACTTTACTGTGGCCACCATGACCTGGTTAACCGTTACAGGACTTTACTGTGGCCACCATGACTTTGTTAATCGTTACAGGACTTTACTGTGGCCCCCATGACCTGGTTAACCGTTACATGACTTTACTGTGGCCACCATGACTTGGTTAACCGTTACAGGACTTTACTGTGGCCACCATGACCTGGTTAACCGTTACAGGACTTTACTGTGGCCACCATGACTTTGTTAACCGTTACAGGACTTTACTGTGGCCACCATGACCTGGTTAACCGTTACATGACTTTACTGTGGCCACCATGACTTGGTTAACCGTTACAGGACTTTACTGTGGCCACCATGACCTGGTTAACCGTTACATGACTTTACTGTGGCCACCATGACCTGGTTAACCGTTACAGGACTTTACTGTGGCCACCATGACTTGGTTAACCGTTACAGGACTTTACTGTGGTCACCATGACCTGGTTAACCGTTACATGACTTTACTGTGGCCACCATGACCTGGTTAACCGTTACATGACTTTACTGTGGCCACCATGACCTGGTTAACCGTTACAGGACTTTACTGTGGCCACCATGACCTGGTTAACCGTTACAGGACTTTACTGTGGCCACCATGACCTGGTTAACCGTTACAGGACTTTACTGTGGCCACCATGACTTGGGTAACCGTTACAGGACTTTACTGTGGCCACCATGACCTGGTTAACCGTTACATGACTTTACTGTGGCCACCATGACCTGGTTAACCGTTACATGACTTCACTATGGCCACCATGACTTGGTTAACAGTTACAGGACTTTACTGTGGCCACCATGACCTGGTTAACCGTTACATGACTTTACTGTGGCCACCATGACTTGGTTATCCGTTACAGGACTTTACTGTGGCCACCATGACCTGGTTAACCGTTACAGCACTTTACTGTGGCCACCATGACTTTGTTAACCGTTACAGGACTTTTCTGTGGCCCCCATGACCTGGTTAACCGTTACATGACTTTACTGTGGCCACCATGACCTGGTTAACCGTTACAGGACTTTACTGTGGCCACCATGACTTTGTTAACCGTTACAGGACTTT
The DNA here is from genome assembly GCA_963680875.1 of Bathymodiolus brooksi. NCBI lineage: Eukaryota > Metazoa > Mollusca > Bivalvia > Mytilida > Modiolidae > Bathymodiolus > Bathymodiolus brooksi. Next base: position 122,038,408 of record OY804580.1, on the reverse strand, counting down.
ACTGTGGCCCCCATGACCTGGTTAACCGTTACATGACTTTACTGTGGCCACCATGACTTGGTTGACCGTTACAGGACTTTACTGTGGCCACCATGACTTGGTTAACCGCTACAGGACTTTACTGTGGCCACCATGACTTGGTTAACCGCTACAGGACTTTACTGTAGCCACCATGACTTTGCTAACCGTTACATGACTTTACTGTGGCCACCATGACTTGGTTAACCGTTACAGGACTTTACTGTGGCCACCATGACCTGGTTAACCGTTACAGGACTTTACTGTGGCCACCATGACTTTGTTAACCGTTACAGGACTTTACTGTGGCCACCATGACCTGGTTAACCGTTACATGACTTTACTGTGGCCACCATGACTTGGTTAACCGTTACAGGACTTTACTGTGGCCACCATGACCTGGTTAACCGTTACATGACTTTACTGTGGCCACCATGACCTGGTTAACCGTTACAGGACTTTACTGTGGCCACCATGACTTGGTTAACCGTTACAGGACTTTACTGTGGTCACCATGACCTGGTTAACCGTTACATGACTTTACTGTGGCCACCATGACCTGGTTAACCGTTACATGACTTTACTGTGGCCACCATGACCTGGTTAACCGTTACAGGACTTTACTGTGGCCACCATGACCTGGTTAACCGTTACAGGACTTTACTGTGGCCACCATGACCTGGTTAACCGTTACAGGACTTTACTGTGGCCACCATGACTTGGGTAACCGTTACAGGACTTTACTGTGGCCACCATGACCTGGTTAACCGTTACATGACTTTACTGTGGCCACCATGACCTGGTTAACCGTTACATGACTTCACTATGGCCACCATGACTTGGTTAACCGTTACAGGACTTTACTGTGGCCACCATGACTTTGTTAACCGTTACAGGACTTTACTGTGGCCCCCATGACCTGGTTAACCGTTACATGACTTTACTGTGGCCACCATGACTTGGTTAACCGTTACAGGACTTTACTGTGGCCACCATGACCTGGTTAACCGTTACAGGACTTTACTGTGGCCACCATGACTTTGTTAACCGTTACAGGACTTTACTGTGGCCACCATGACCTGGTTAACCGTTACATGACTTTACTGTGGCCACCATGACTTGGTTAACCGTTACAGGACTTTACTGTGGCCACCATGACCTGGTTAACCGTTACATGACTTTACTGTGGCCACCATGACCTGGTTAACCGTTACAGGACTTTACTGTGGCCACCATGACTTGGTTAACCGTTACAGGACTTTACTGTGGTCACCATGACCTGGTTAACCGTTACATGACTTTACTGTGACCACCATGACCTGGTTAACCGTTACATGACTTTACTGTGGCCACCATGACCTGGTTAACCGTTACAGGACTTTACTGTGGCCACCATGACCTGGTTAACCGTTACAGGACTTTACTGTGGCCACCATGACCTGGTTAACCGTTACAGGACTTTACTGTGGCCACCATGACTTGGGTAACCGTTACAGGATTTACTGTGGCCACCATGACCTGGTTAACCGTTACATGACTTTACTGTGGCCACCATGACCTGGTTAACCGTTACATGACTTCACTATGGCCACCATGACTTGGTTAACAGTTACAGGACTTTACTGTGGCCACCATGACCTGGTTAACTGTTACATGACTTTACTGTGGCCACCATGACTTGGTTATCCGTTACAGGACTTTACTGTGGCCACCATGACCTGGTTAACCGTTACAGCACTTTACTGTGGCCACCATGACTTTGTTAACCGTTACAGGACTTTTCTGTGGCCCCCATGACCTGGTTAACCGTTACATGACTTTACTGTGGCCACCATGACCTGGTTAACCGTTACAGGACTTTACTGTGGCCACCATGACTTTGTTAACCGTTACAGGACTTTACTGTGGCCCCCATGACCTGGTTAACCGTTACATGACTTTACTGTGGCCACCATGACTTGGTTGACCGTTACAGGACTTTACTGTGGCCACCATGACTTGGTTAACCGCTACAGGACTTTACTGTGGCCACCATGACTTGGTTAACCGCTACAGGACTTTACTGTAGCCACCATGACTTTGCTAACCGTTACATGACTTTACTGTGGCCACCATGACTTGGTTAACCGTTACAGGACTTTACTGTGGCCACCATGACCTGGTTAACCGTTACAGGACTTTACTGTGGCCACCATGACTTTGTTAACCGTTACAGGACTTTACTGTGGCCACCATGACCTGGTTAACCGTTACATGACTTTACTGTGGCCACCATGACTTGGTTAACCGTTACAGGACTTTACTGTGGCCACCATGACCTGGTTAACCGTTACATGACTTTACTGTGGCCACCATGACCTGGTTAACCGTTACAGGACTTTACTGTGGCCACCATGACTTGGTTAACCGTTACAGGACTTTACTGTGGTCACCATGACCTGGTTAACCGTTACATGACTTTACTGTGGCCACCATGACCTGGTTAACCGTTACATGACTTTACTGTGGCCACCATGACCTGGTTAACCGTTACAGGACTTTACTGTGGCCACCATGACCTGGTTAACCGTTACAGGACTTTACTGTGGCCACCATGACCTGGTTAACCGTTACAGGACTTTACTGTGGCCACCATGACTTGGGTAACCGTTACAGGACTTTACTGTGGCCACCATGACCTGGTTAACCGTTACATGACTTTACTGTGGCCACCATGACCTGGTTAACCGTTACATGACTTCACTATGGCCACCATGACTTGGTTAACAGTTACAGGACTTTACTGTGGCCACCATGACCTGGTTAACCGTTACATGACTTTACTGTGGCCACCATGACTTGGTTATCCGTTACAGGACTTTACTGTGGCCACCATGACCTGGTTAACCGTTACAGCACTTTACTGTGGCCACCATGACTTTGTTAACCGTTACAGGACTTTTCTGTGGCCCCCATGACCTGGTTAACCGTTACATGACTTTACTGTGGCCACCATGACCTGGTTAACCGTTACAGGACTTTACTGTGGCCACCATGACTTTGTTAACCGTTACAGGACTTTACTGTGGCCCCCATGACCTGGTTAACCGTTACATGACTTTACTGTGGCCACCATGACTTGGTTGACTGTTACAGGACTTTACTGTGGCCACCATGACTTGGTTAACCGCTACAGGACTTTACTGTGGCCACCATGACTTGGTTAACCGCTACAGGACTTTACTGTAGCCACCATGACTTTGCTAACCGTTACATGACTTTACTGTGGCCACCATGACCTGGTGAACCGTTACATGACTTTACTGTGGCCCCCATGACTTTGTTAACCGCTACATGACTTTACTGTGGCCACCATGACCTGGTTAACCGTTACATGACTTTACTGTGGCCACCATGACTTGGTTAACCGTTACGAAACATCTGTTTCACAAATGACCACGGATATGTTCCCGATCCTTTGCTCATTCATGACTTATCATCGGGCTTTTAATACGACGAGTGCCCTTAGTGGAGCAGGACCTGCTTACCATTCCGGACCACCTGAGTTAACCCCCGGTTTTTAGTGGGGTTCTTGTTACTCGATCTTTAGTTTTATGTGTATGCGTTGTAGATCGTTGTTTGTCCTTATGTACTTTTTCTTGTTGCCATTAAGTTGTCTGCCCTTAGATTTACGGATTATGGATACCCCTTTGGTATCTACATACTCTTCTTATCAAAGTATATATTATTATTTATCAAATAAAGGCATTGTTAATCTATTTTGTTACACTTTGCTATTGATACCAACTAAACAATTCATGCTGTTTGTTCTGCTCCTTTACAATGCCAACTTTGCGAAAAAGAAGTAGATACAATGTTTGTAGTTTTCATTTGGTCCCGAGTAGGAATTGAACACATGATGCCATACGGATAGTTAGAAGACGCAAGTGGAAGAAGAACAGGCAATACAATGGTCAAAAGGAAAACAATGCGATGTAATATCTAACCCTACATTAATGATATCTAAATATAAAAAAAAGCATGAATAGAGCCAATATCAACAACAACACCAACACATTAGACAAACAATATAAACGTGAGTATATCAGTATTTACTAAACCATATCTAAAAAGTAAAGAAAATAGAGAGTTTTTCATGCTTTTCCCATTATATTTGTGATGTTTTAGAAGGCCAACCAATAATTTCAATTATGTACTTACAGGGTATCAGGACATTCTGGTAATATTGTATTTGAGGGTTTTATCATTGAAGCGTGTCGTAAATTTGGTATCCAAGGTTATAATGTTCATGATGTTACAGTTTCTAGAATGCAGATTAAAAATACTGGTAAATATTTATAAATAATTATTTTGCCTCCCTGTTAATACAGATTTGTGTATGATAATAAAAATGCTGTATATTTAAAACGCTATTCTTTTAAATGGAAAAAGAGTTTGAAGATACCAAAGGGATAATAAGAATCCGTAAATCAAAGAAGGACAGACAACACAATGGCCAAAAGAAGACGCACAAAAGGACAAACAACGATCTACAAAACATACACATAAAACTAAAGATCGAGTAACAAGAACCCCACTAAAACATGGGGTGAACTCAGGTGCTCCGTAAGGGTAGGCTGTTCCGGCTGGACTAGTGCCACCCGTATGCATTTGTATACCATTCTAAAAGAATTAAATATGCAGTTGATCATATTTCCCACCATTTATTTCAATGCCGAACACAACACGTTAAGTATATTTCCACATTGCAACAATACACTTTGGTCGTATACATTCTGGTATCATATGCAGTGTTAGGTTCAGTAAAAAAATGGCCAAAGATAAGCATCATTTAACATTTTACACTTTTATTAAGCAAAACGTAGATATCTAATTCTTTGCACACGACACATTTCTGGAATAACTTTCATTAGGTGCGCCCAATGTAGAAAGATTTCAAACCCAAATAATATAGCAGCCTTCTAGAGCAATAAAATCAAAGGGTTTAAACAACATAGCTTGAGGGAAAAGAACCTCAGTTTTAATAATAATAACATTATTTAGCTTTAACTTTGACCTTGAGATCATTATAGCTTTCTCCTTACATTTCAGGGTCCTATGGTTTACTTTTTGAGAAAAGTACAAAAATAAAGATAAGTCAGTCTAATATAAGAAACACAGACGGTGGTGTAGCTGTATCAGGTAAAAGTCACAAAAAGTAGATATAAATACCTTGTCTCAGGAAGGGACAAATCGTACTTTGTACAAAACTACTCTAATTATCCCAAAAAGTTCTCTGAGACAGATATCATCAAAATGCTCGAGTTGTTTTTTTATTTTTTATTGACAACATATTTTCTATGTTTGGTGGATGTGGTTTTGAACAGACAGTTGGCATACCTATGGGTACAAACTGTGCTCCTCTTCCAGCTGACTTGTTCCTTTATTTCGACGAGGCAGACTTCATAAAGGGGCTGATTGCATCTATCTCATCGAGCTTGAAATAAAGAATACCACAGATACAGATATGTCTTCCTTCATACCTTGACCTACACCTCCAATTTGACAGTGAGTTGCAGTAATGAACGAAACTTTACGATAAAAGAGATGGTTTGAATTTTCCCATTGTAAAATTTCCATTTATATGTAGCAACATTCCAGCAGCGCCTGCATATGGAGTATATATCTCTCAGTTAATACAATATTCCAGAGCTTGTGGTTCCTATCAGGATTTCCTTGATAGAGGGTTGCTGCTAACAATGAAGCTATTGAACCATCCATGGATTCCTCTTGATTAAGTTGAAGTCATCACTTCGAAAGTTTAACAGTTACCCACATGACTTGGTTGACCGTTTGGAATATCTGTGTCACAAATGACCACGGATATTTTGCACTTGTCGAAAACACTTCCGGGTGCGTTACTCATTCATGACTTATTACCGAGTTTGTAACTAGATTAACACGACGGATACCACGACGTAAATGCCATCAAGACCTTTGTTGGCAAACGACAGTTTCAGATAGGAAAGTTTGTCTATTTCATCTTTCTTAATGCCAACTGGTTTGTAAAGTCTGTGACCGGAAATATCCAAGACGATTTCTGAATGACCACGGATATGTTCCACTTGTCGTAAGCAATTTCAGGTCCTCATTCATGACTTATGCTCGATCTTTTGTTTCATGTGTAGTGTTTAGTAGATTGTTGTATGTCTTTTTGTCCTCTTTTATTTAGCCATTGCGTTGTATGTCCTTCTTCGATTTACGGATTATGATTACCCCTTTGGTATCTTCAAACTCTTCTAATAAATTTACACAAGATGTGAGGCTAACACGGGTGTTTTCATTGAATTCGAAATTGAAGAATCAACTCCTTACAAAAACAGACTCTTTACTACATATGTGTATATTTTGCAAAACAAAATGTTTTCGTATACATCGTATTAAAATAAAGATTATAATATCTAAGTTTTTACTCACAGAATTTAACATTACTAATTACAAATACATGTATGTCGTATGTTGTATGTTGTTTGTTTGTTTTCACACGACCATAACATAAACATACATAACATTGTCAAGAAAGATAAGAAATCAGCTCGATAATGACGAACTATACAAAGCTCGATAATGACGAACTATACAAAGCTCGATAATGACGAACTATACAAAGCTCGATAATGACGAACTATACAAAGCTCGATAATTACGAACTATACAAAGTAAGATAAGAAATCAGCTCGATAATGACGAACTATACAAAGCTCGATAATAACGAACTATACAAAGCTCGATAATGACGAACTATACAAAGCTCGATAATGACGAACTATACAAAGCTCGATAATGACGAACTATACAAAGCTCGATAATGACGAACTATACAAAGCTCGATAATGACGAACTATACAAAGCTCGATAATGACGAGCTATACAAAGCTCGATAATGGCGAACTATGCAAAGCTCGATAATGACGAACTATACAAAGCTCGATAATGGCGAACTATACAAAGTAGTGGAGCATGAGATGCTTACTCTTCCAGCCTCACATCACAAAACATTCACAAATGTCCAATGAAGATTTGGCTTAGACAGCTACTTAAACAATCACAAATGACCAACAATGATTCGTTCTAGACACTTTCTTAAAAGTCACAAGTAACAAATTAGTTGTTTTATACAGCTGCACAAACATTCACAAATGACAAATGAGTTGCATATTTATTGAATGATAACGTTATGTATTTATCTTAATTACATTTAACAGGTGGAAACCGTAATACCTTGACTTCTTCTGGAAACGAAATATCGGATAATGTTATCGCCCATTTTGGTAGAGTAGGATTAGTGGGGAGTGATGGAATCAAATCAGGAGGGGTGGCAAATCATATTCACCACAATGTCATATGGAGGGGTTCATACTCAGGAATTCACTGGAGTGTAATTATTAAAAATCTTGAGCCTTATTCTATGCTTAAAAATAATAAGCTAATAAAATTAGATAAAAATAAGAATAAATAAAAAAAAAGCACGAGTCAAATAGATTAGACATGAGTGATTAAAATGTTTGGGAGTGAGTGTTGTGGTGTTTAGCGCAGCTTTCATCAATAGTTCAGCTATATCGTGACTGTCAGTGCAGTCAGTTGGTGAAGGAAACCAGAAATCACAGCTAGACCTGCCGCGACAGTCACTAACAAACTTTATCAGATAAAGTTGTATCGAGTACACCTTTCCATCATGAGCGAGATTCCAACTCAAACTTTAGTGGTGATAGGCACTGATAACACACGCAGTTGTAAATCCAATTACCATACGATCACGACCATGCAACAATTGGAAGTTCTTCTGTACAGAAATATAAAATGCAGAGCATACGGTCATGAAACTTTCAAATATGAACTTTGTACTCGTACTCGAAAAACGACTAATCGGAGCACTTATTCCAACGAATACGATGTTCTGATTGGATGACCGTTTGATGGATTGATTGTATTGTTAGTTATGGCATCTAAAAACCATTTTCAACAATATGTCTGTAGCAGTCAGTCTAATTGTTGGCGGTAAACATCGATCTATCGGAGGTTACAGGTCAAATAAAGTTGTATTATTATTTAGTATTGTTTAATGTCATCTTTGACGTCAGCTATAATGTGGCGAGAATTTTCAACTCTCTAATCTCATTATGACATATTTATTCTATTATATAATAGTAAGATTTTGATACTACTGCTGTTGTCACATGATATTGTGTGTACCTTTATCATATGCAATAGGCAATTTAATTATAGAAGAATGTCTGACAACCACAAGAGTAATAAAAACAAAGACATCTAATTTAGTGCACACGACACGTTTCTAACTTAGCCTTCATCAGATGTATTCTACGTCAAAAGACTGGAAAGCCACCTAAACGTCATTGGGAGGAAGTAAATCAACGAGGAGCCAAATTCAGATAAGGTCACCTATGCGTGAGGGATATGACCCCTATTAGTGCATAGGAAATATAAATTTCAATCATAGCTGATTATTTCCATGTCTCTTTTTTCAATTGTGTTGAAACATTCCTTTTGTAGGGAAACGACCATTTGTTTGAGTACAATCATATTTCTGAAATGTGTTTGAATGCCAGTGATTGTGGTGCTATGATGACAGGTCGAGACTGGACAACGGTAATACAATCTAACATGTATTACACAAGAACGTAAATGTACCACTGTGTAACGTACTGATCAATGACCATGCATTGTATATTGTATGTAAAATAGTTTGGTTTGGTTTTATGGTGCTTTATTGGTGAAGGAAAGTGCCCAGAGAAAACCACCGACATGTCGCAAGTCACTGACCAACTTTATCACATAGTATTGTATCGAGTACACCTCGTCATGATCGGGGTTAGAACTCGCAACGTTATTGGTGATAGGCATTGATTGCATAGGTAGCTGTAAAGCAAACTACCATACGATCACGATCATGATGGCACCCTATGTAAAATGATTATAAATCAAACCTCATTATCTAAAAATAAATTGTACATAGCTAATCTAGTGGACACAATGGTGTTTCTGGAATAACCTTCAACAGCTCAAAGTTTCCATATTGAAAAGCCAAATAGTTTAGAAGTGTTTAGGAGCAAGTAAGTCAAAGGACCTAAGTATGATATTATAAGGAATATGAACATTTAGTAAAACAATACATATGTACACATCAATAATTATTATTTAGGTGTTTTTGGTTACTTGTGTGCATCACCACTTTCAGCATGTTTTAGTATATGGTGACTATCAGCTTTATTAAGGAAGGGAAACTCAGTTATAATGTATCCTCAACCTTGGGTAGGTGTCTAAGATCTTTAATATTAATCATCATGAAGATACAAAACGGATAATCAGGAGCCGCAAATCAAAGAAGGACAAACAAAACAATTGTCAAGAGAAAAAAGACAAAAATGTGAACAATGATGTACAAAATAATACACAGAAAACAAAAGATTGAGCAATGCGAACTGCACTACAAACCGGGGGTGAACTCAGGTGCTCCACATGTAGCGCCCGTCGTCTTGCTCTTGCTTAAATTAACGCAATAACTCTATTTAATCTTTCAGCGAGGTAATGTAATCAGATACAACCACATTCACGATACAAAGCGGCTTCAACCTGGTGCTGATGTCAGAGGTATAATGCTCGATGACCAATACTCAAGTGCTCTTATAGAAAACAACGTATTCCATGACGTAAGATTATTTTGTTAATGCAAATCTGATTGTTATCTTTTGAGAGAGAAAAAACACTTCCCCGTTCATAACAGTTACAAAATGGGTACCTATAAAGTGCGAAACGAAATAGAAACGAAACGAAACGAAACGAAACGAAATCAACGAAAACGAAACGAAACGAAACGAAACGAAATCAACGAAATGGAAACGAAATGAAACGAAACCAACGAAAGCAAAACGAAATAGACTGATATGAAGAAAATGGAAGGAAAAAAATAAAAGACAAAACGAAATAAAGAAATAAAAAAAAAAGATAATTCGATTTTTTAAATACAATAATTTTGATTAATTATAACCCATCTTGCATGTCTGTCCGTTACAGTACTCCTCACGTACATTACCCGCAACTCAATCCAAGCCGGGTTTGCTTGCCGACAAACTTTCAGAAGTTCAAATGTCATATTTTTATTTGTGTTTGTGTGTGTGTCAGTATTTATGAATTATAAAGTTTCTGGAGTGGGCATATAGAAAAAAATGGGGGATATGAGGGGGTATGTTCATAGATTGGGAAATTGAGGGTTCATTATTCGTCTGATTTTATTACGTTTTTCGTTTGTATTCTACATAAATTTGCCTATTCGGAAACCAAACAGGATGGTCTTGAGTTTCAGATTCTGGGCACTATTTGACTACTGGATTTTCCCGACTTGTCATGTTTAATCCCCATGAGCTTCTTATCGGTTTTGTCTGTTTTTGTGGACTTTCCCTTTTGAATGCGCCTTGGCGTACGGTACCATTGTTATTACCTTTATTCGGTAGTGTGCCAACAGATCTGGCGTAATGTCTTACCGTTGTTCTTTCCGAGATATACAGGGGTCAAAAAGACCCAACGCTATAAACTTTTTATTTCAAATCCTATTGTTCTATTTTGAAGAACTAAAAAAAAAACACAACAGCAACATAACAGGACGTACAGTGAGCGCCCTCCTTACAGAAGAACTTCTGGAAAAAACAATGCTTGCAAAAACTAAACATAAGAAACTCTGGAAGTTTTATTGAAATCCATTCTGTTGTTTAGGAAGAGTTATGGATAACGCAACAGTATCCTCTCTCTATTGCATAGCCTTGTATGACAATTACATAACCTTAAATGACAAAGTCCAAAAGTGAAGAAATTTTAGCAAGAACTGTTAAAATGGGAAAACAAAAATAGAAGGTGCACAATGCCATTTGGTACTAAAGAATTCATGAAATTAATGAACCTTGCCATATGGTATTAAAGATTTCCTGTAAGATTCATTCAATTCCATCAAGTTGTTAAGGAGGAATTGCATAGGCAGTGAGGGAAGCACTCACGGACAAACGGACATATACTATATACCCCCTCCCGCTGGATAGCGGGGGGGGGGGGGGGGTATACAAATATGTGCCGTATCAAATTTTACTAATACCGAAAAAAATATGAAAAGGGATCAAAGGGAAAAAAGGTACTTTTACAAGATATGTAGATTTTTTTTTAATTTCTAAAGTTAATATTTTTGATAGGATTTGTATACCTCCGCCAAAAAAGGATTGGGGTATATAGGACTTCTGCTGTCCGTTCGTTCGTTTGTCCTTGCGGTCGTCACACTTTTTCGTCTCTCCGACACACTTTTAAATTTTGCTCGGACGGGGATATTTATTAGTGAACTTTAACTACTACACTTTTTAATTCCTCTCCTTTCAACAGACTTGACGTTGCTCTTATGGTTCTCAAATCTAAAAGAAGCCACTAAGTGAAAAGGACAGACTCCCGCTGAATAAATGCATATTATTCTTGTTCAATGGTGTTCAAATCCTGTTCTCTCCTGGTGAAAGACACTGAGACATGTGTGGGAAGTAGTCTAGCATCGTATTTCGTTTTGTTTTCGTTGATTTCGTTGGTTTCGTTTTATTTCGTTTTCATTTCGTTGATTTCGTTTCGTTTTTGTTGATTTCGTTTCGTGTCGTTTCGTTTTCGTTGATTTCGTTTCGTTTCGTTTTCGTTGATTTCGTTTCGTTTCGTTTCGTTTCGTTTTTATTTCGTTTTGCACTTTATAGGTACCCTTACAAAATACAATAGAAGAATCGTAGAAACAGAGTGGGAAACGATACGATCAACATCCATATATATATATCCTCTAACCCCACAACGTTTTATTGGCGTGCCTGTACCAGACCAGGAAAGTGACCGGTCATGTATTTGTTTGTGTTGGTGTATCGACGTTGCCTCTTTCCACCACTTTGATATTTGATTTTGGAATTGTTTCGACAATGTGGTAATTTTTTATTTTCGTTTTATTATAACAAGAACGTAGCAAAATATAATTGAATCTTAAATTAGGAACTGCATGTTGTTAGGGTACAGTTTGATGACGGTATTTATCCTTATTCGCAAAGAATGACATATTTTGGTATCGACAATTGTTGATGTACAATTTAATTCCTTCGGGAAATTACCAGTATTTGACTAGAAACTAGTTTCGCTACTGTTCATCTACTATATGGATCGTATATCTGTAAAATAAAAAGAAATAAATTTTATATAAAATCGACTTACTGTTGGGTATACCAGTTTCTCAATTCATTGTATTCATGTTACACGTCGGGTGCCACTAGTGGGGCTCGAACTACCTTCCCTTCCGGAGCACCTTACTTCACTTTCGTTCATCTCCATTTCATTCTTTAGTTTTTTGGTGTATTATTTGTGGTTAAACTTTTTGTCTTTATTGTTGTTTTCTTTTGATCATTGCATTGTCTGTCCTTCGTTTGACAGTTTCTGATTGTCACTTTTATGTCACCCTTTGACATACGTTTTAAAAACTGGATATTGACGAGAGATGCATTTAATTCAGGGGCGGATCCAGAGGGGGGCGCACCCGGCGCGCGCCCCACCTAAAATTGGAAATAATATGATTGTTTGGCGTAAAATCGTGATTTTTCACACGATATATCCCAAAAATGTTCGCGCCTCCCTCCTTAATTGGAAAAAATAAGATTTTTTGGTGTAAAATCGTGATTTTTCACACGAAATACCACAAAAATTTTCGCGCCTCCCTCCGCTCGGCGCAATTTTTTTAAGTGCGCCCCCCCTAACTTGAAATCCTGGATCCGCCCCTGTAATTGTAGAGGAAGTAATATCATGTTCGTGTGATCTGATATCACTCCTAGCATTGTCCATGCTTTGCTTTTTCTTGCTATTTATTCACGTTTGTGTTGACATCTTTGTAATCGAATTGCGTCTTTCATGAAAGAATGTGCTGACACAAGTCTTCCGTACGTTAATTGTGCAGGGAGAAAAGTTAGAAGATGCCGAGGTGGTAATCAAAAGCCATACATTGAAGGTGTAATAGTGTGGGTACATAGTACTAGGTATAAACGTTACAAATACAATGGTAGTATGATGATGTAAGAAGAGTTTGAAGATACCAAAGGGGTAATCAGAATCCGTGAATCGAAGGAGGACAGAAAAAATAATGGCCAAAAGAAAAAGGTCAAAAGGACAAACAACGATCTACAAAACATACACATAATACTAAAGTTCGAGCTACACAAACACTAGACCGTGATGTATCGTAACATTAGATGCTTTTTTGTTTTATTTCAGAATGATGTCCACGTAAACATAGGAGGAGGTAGAGACAATATAATAAGACAGAATATATTTTATAATACTTTGGAATATTCCATGCAGATAGATAGTAGAGGCAAAGGTGGAGGTAGCAATGGAAACGAACTTTTGAAAAAACTGCATGTATGTGTCTTGTAATTTATATTTATAGTTAGAGAAATTGGTGTTTATATGTCAATTTGACGTCAAACACATTGTGATGTTACCCATAACAGCAATAACGTTAGTTTTGATGGAGTCAATATACACTATCACAAGTATCGCTGCTTGTCCTATCAGACTCGATGGAATACTAGCGATAACGTCTGTCTCAACCTTCATAGCTGTCGTTATTCTATATGTTATATGTTATGTGAACGAATAACTTATTGAAGAAAGAAACTAAATTGAAATAGTGTGGCATTATTTATGAATATATATTAAATCACTGTTGCTTAATGTCACCATCATTAAAATTGTACAGTTATATCTGTTTCATTTAGAGACGAACCCAGGTGAAAATAGTACGTAACTGACAAAAGATATATAGATATGTAACACAATTTTACGAATATGAATTCACACCATTTGGAATTGTGTGATGCACTAATGAAAATGTAGACACATTATGAACAGAATATTTAAACAGGGATGGTGAACAATTCCACCAATATCAACAAGCGAACAATCACCTCTCACTAAACAAAAAAGGACATGAAATTGGAAGTTAGAAATCTATGTCTGGGCTTGAAACATGCACACAAATGCCGATGATACACTCGGGGGCTAATAGTCCACCACCAGCTGTATCGACACAATGATAGAAATGAAAAAGAATATAACTAATCTAGTGCTTACGACGAGCTTCCAGATTAATTTTGATCAGGTATGTTCATAGTGAAAGGATTGACAAGCCAAATACCGTATAACCGGTAATTTCTGCGGTATTCTGCGGTCAACTCCGGACCGCAGAAATTAAAATTGCAGAATGTAAGGTAAAATAAATGTTTAATGTCCAGTATGTTATATGATAAAGTATGGAAATTCGACATATAAAATATATATCCGAAATATTAACCTTTATACCGATATCGATCCAACTGTTGACTTCGTATTTCTTGTCAACAAAATAGATCGCGAAAACAGTGAAAAAAATACGTTTCTTTAGACACATTTGAAGTTAACCAAATGCGTATTCAGAAGCTTTAGTCTTTGAAAACATTCCAAAGAACTAAATATGTTTTTACTTCTATGGATCACTGTAATGTGCACCAGTTGTTTATCGTAACATCGCTTCAGTTGTTGCTTCCTGTTATACAAACAATTGTTTTTTCGGTGCAGAGATTTTCAATCAGCAGAAAAAACAATCTTTTTAGACCAAAATCGCAGACATTACCGGTTATACGGTAATCTAAAAGTTTTTACAAGCAAGTAAACCACAGAACCTGAACATGATATGCATGTTTATTTAAGACAAGATTAACTACTTATGTGTATATATCTTTATGTAATTGTTGTTCGAGTTACACAACAAATCTAAGACAAAATTGAACATGCCAAAGTGGTACTCAGAAGCCGTAATTGGAAGAAGGACTGACAATACCATAGTCAAAAGAAGAAGGACTGACAATACCATAGTCAAAAGAAGTAGGACAGACAATACCATAGTCAAAAGAAGTAGGACAGACAATACCATAGTCAAAAGAAGTAGGACAGACAATACCATAGTCAAAAGAAGAAGGACAGACAATACAATAGTCAAAAGAAGAAGGACTGACAATACCATAGTCAAAAGAAGAAGGACAGACAATACAATAGTCAAAAGAAGAAGGACAGACAATACAATAGTCAAAAGAAGAAGGACTGACAATACCATAGTCAAAAGAAGAAGGACAGACAATACCATAGTCAAAAGAAGAAGGACAGACAATACAATAGTCAAAAGAAGTAGGACAGACAATACCATAGTCAAAAGAAGTAGGACAGACAATACCATAGTCAAAAGAAGAAGGACTGACAATACCATAGTCAAAAGAAGAAGGACTGACAATACAATAGTCAAAAGAAGTAGGACTGACAATACCATAGTCAAAAGAAGAAGGACTGACAATACCATAGTCAAAAGAAGAAGGACAGACAATACAATAGTCAAAAGAAGTAGGACTGACAATACCATAGTCAAAAGAAGTAGGACAGACAATACAATAGTCAAAAGAAGAAGGACTGACAATACCATAGTCAAAAGAAGTAGGACTGACAATACCATAGTCAAAAGAAGAAGGACAGACAATACAATAGTCAAAAGAAGAAGGACAGACAATACAATAGTCAAAAGAAGAAGGACTGACAATACAATAGTCAAAAGAAGAAGGACAGACAATACCATAGTCAAAAGAAGAAGGACAGACAATACAATAGTCAAAAGAAGAAGGACAGACAATACCATAGTCAAAAGAAGTAGGACAGACAATACCATAGTCAAAAGAAGAAGGATTGACAATACCATAGTCAAAAGAAGAAGGACTGACAATACCATAGTCAAAAGAAGAAGGACAGACAATACAATAGTCAAAAGAAGAAGGACAGACAATACCATAGTCAAAAGAAGTAGGACAGACAATACAATAGTCAAAAGAAGAAGGACTGACAATACAATAGTCAAAAGAAGAAGGACTGACAATACCATAGTCAAAAGAAGAAGGACTGACAATACCATAGTCAAAAGAAGAAGGACTGACAATACCATAGTCAAAAGAAGAAGGACAGACAATACAATAGTCAAAAGAAGAAGGACAGACAATACCATAGTCAAAAGAAGAAGGACAGACAATACAATAGTCAAAAGAAGAAGGACTGACAATACCATAGTCAAAAGAAGAAGGACTGACAATACCATAGTCAAAAGAAGAAGGACTGACAATACAATAGTCAAAAGAAGAAGGACTGACAATACCATAGTCAAAAGAAGAAGGACTGACAATACAATAGTCAAAAGAAGAAGGACTGACAATACAATAGTCAAAAAAAGAAGGACTGACAATACTATAGTCAAAAGAAGAAGGACTGACAATACAATAGTCAAAAGAAGAAGGACTGACAATACAATAGTCAAAAGAAGTAGGACAGACAATACAATAGTCAAAAGAAGAAGGACTGACAATACCATAGTCAAAAGAAGAAGGACTGACAATACCATAGTCAAAAGAAGAAGGACAGACAATACAATAGTCAAAAGAAGAAGGACAGACAATACCATAGTCAAAAGAAGAAGGACTGACAATACAATAGTCAAAAGAAGAAGGACTGACAATACAATAGTCAAAAGAAGTAGGACAGACAATACAATAGTCAAAAGAAGTAGGACAGACAATACCATAGTCAAAAGAAGAAGGACTGACAATACAATAGTCAAAAGAAGAAGGACTGACAATACCATAGTCAAAAGAAGAAGGACAGACAATACAATAGTCAAAAGAAGAAGGACTGACAATACAATAGTCAAAAGAAGAAGGACTGACAATACAATAGTCAAAAGAAGTAGGACAGACAATACAATAGTCAAAAGAAGAAGGACTGACAATACCATAGTCAAAAGAAGAAGGACTGACAATACCATAGTCAAAAGAAGAAGGACAGACAATACAATAGTCAAAAGAAGAAGGACAGACAATACCATAGTCAAAAGAAGAAGGACTGACAATACAATAGTCAAAAGAAGAAGGACTGACAATACCATAGTCAAAAGAAGAAGGACAGACAATGCAATAGTCAAAAGAAGAAGGACTGACAATACCATAGTCAAAAGAAGAAGGACAGACAATACAATAGTCAAAAGAAGAAGGACAGACAATACCATAGTCAAAAGAAGAAGGACTGACAATACAATAGTCAAAAGAAGAAGGACTGACAATACCATAGTCAAAAGAAGAAGGACAGACAATACAATAGTCAAAAGAAGAAGGACAGACAATACCATAGTCAAAAGAAGAAGGACAGACAATACAATAGTCAAAAGAAGAAGGACAGACAATACCATAGTCAAAAGAAGAAGGACTGACAATACAATAGTCAAAAGAAGAAGGACTGACAATACCATAGTCAAAAGAAGAAGGACAGACAATACAATAGTCAAAAGAAGAAGGACTGACAATACCATAGTCAAAAGAAGAAGGACTGACAATACCATAGTCAAAAGAAGAAGGACAGACAATACAATAGTCAAAAGAAGTAGGACAGACAATACCATCGTCAAAAGAAGAAGGACTGACAATACCATAGTCAAAAGAAGAAGGACTGACAATACCATAGTCAAAAGAAGAAGGACAGACAATACAATAGTCAAAAGAAGAAGGACTGACAATACCATAGTCAACAGAAGTAGGACTGACAATACCATAGTAAAAAGAAGAAGGACTGACAATACAATAGTCAAAAGAAGAAGGACTGACAATACAATAGTCAAAAGAAGTAGGACTGATAATACCATAGTCAAAAGAAGAAGGACTGATAATACAATAGTCAAAAGAAGTAGGACTGATAATACAATAGTCAAAAGAAGAAGGACTGACAATACAATAGTCAAAGGAAGTAGGACAGACAATACAATAGTCAAAAGAAGAAGGACTGACAATACAATAGTCAAAAGAAGAAGGACAGACAATACCATAGTCAAAAGAAGAAGGACTGACAATACCATAGTCAAAAGAAGAAGGACTGACAATACCATAGTCAAAAGAAGAAGGACAGACAATACAATAGTCAAAAGAAGTAGGACTGACAATACCATAGTCAAAAGAAGAAGGACAGACAATACAATAGTCAAAAGAAGTAGGACTGACAATACCATAGTCAAAAGAAGAAGGACAGACAATACAATAGTCAAAAGAAGTAGGACAGACAATACAATAGTCAAAAGAAGAAGGACTGACAATACAATAGTCAAAAGAAGTAGGACAGACAATACAATAGTCAAAAGAAGTAGGACAGACAATACCATAGTCAAAAGAAGAAGGACAGACAATACAATAGTCAAAAGAAGTAGGACAGACAATACAATAGTCAAAAGAAGAAGGACTGACAATACCATAGTCAAAAGAAGTAGGACAGACAATACAATAGTCAAAAGAAGAAGGACTGACAATACCATAGTCAAAAGAAGTAGGACAGACAATACAATAGTCAAAAGAAGAAGGACAGACAATACAATAGTCAAAAGAAGAAGGACTGACAATACAATAGTCAAAAGAAGTAGGACAGACAATACCATAGTCAAAAGAAGAAGGACTGACAATACAATAGTCAAAAGAAGAAGGACTGACAATACAATAGTCAAAAGAAGAAGGACAGACAATACAATAGTCAAAAGAAGAAGGACAGACAATACCATAGTCAAAAGAAGAAGGACTGACAATACAATAGTCAAAAGAAGAAGGACTGACAATACCATAGTCAAAAGAAGAAGGACAGACAATACAATAGTCAAAAGAAGTAGGACAGACAATACCATAGTCAAAAGAAGAAGGACTGACAATACAATAGTCAAAAGAAGAAGGACTGACAATACCATAGTCAAAAGAAGAAGGACAGACAATACCATAGTCAAAAGAAGAAGGACAGACAATACCATAGTCAAAAGAAGAAGGACAGACAATACCATAGTCAAAAGAAGAAGGACTGACAATACAATGGTCAAAAGAAGAAGGACTGACAATACAATAGTCAAAAGAAGTAGGACTGACAATACCATAGTCAAAAGAAGAAGGGCAGACAATACCATAGTCAAAAGAACAAGGACTGACAATACCATAGTCAAAGGAAGAAGGACAGACAATACCATAGTCAAAAGAAGAAGGACTGACAATACAATAGTCAAAAGAAGAAGGACAGACAATACCATAGTCAAAAGAAGAAGGACTGACAATACCATAGTCAAAAGAAGAAGGACAGACAATACAATAGTCAAAAGAAGAAGGACAGACAATACCATAGTCAAAAGAAGAAGGACTGACAATACAATAGTCAAAAGAAGAAGGACTGACAATACAATAGTCAAAAGAAGAAGGACAGACAATACAATAGTCAAAAGAAGAAGGACAGACAATACCATAGTCAAAAGAAGAAGGACTGACAATACAATAGTCAAAAGAAGAAGGACTGACAATACCATAGTCAAAAGAAGAAGGACAGACAATACAATAGTCAAAAGAAGTAGGACAGACAATACCATAGTCAAAAGAAGAAGGACTGACAATACAATAGTCAAAAGAAGAAGGACTGACAATACCATAGTCAAAAGAAGAAGGACAGACAATACCATAGTCAAAAGAAGAAGGACAGACAATACAATAGTCAAAAGAAGAAGGACTGACAATACCATAGTCAAAAGAAGAAGGACAGACAATACAATAGTCAAAAGAAGAAGGACTGACAATACCATAGTCAAAAGAAGAAGGACTGACAATACAATAGTCAAAAGAAGAAGGACAGACAATACCATAGTCAAAAGAAGAAGGACTGACAATACCATAGTCAAAAGAAGAAGGACTGACAATACAATAGTCAAAAGAAGAAGGACAGACAATACCATAGTCAAAAGAAGAAGGACAGACAATACCATAGTCAAAAGAAGAAGGACTGACAATACCATAGTCAAAAGAAGAAGGACAGACAATACAATAGTCAAAAGAAGAAGGACAGACAATACAATAGTCAAAAGAAGAAGGACTGACAATACCATAGTCAAAAGAAGAAGGACAGACAATACCATAGTCAAAAGAAGAAGGACTGACAATACCATAGTCAAAAGAAGAAGGACAGACAATACCATAGTCAAAAGAAGTAGGACAGACAATACAATAGTCAAAAGAAGAAGGACTGACAATACAATAGTCAAAAGAAGAAGGACTGACAATACCATAGTCAAAAGAAGAAGGACAGACAATACCATAGTCAAAAGAAGAAGGACAGACAATACCATAGTCAAAAGAAGAAGGACAGACAATACCATAGTCAAAAGAAGAAGGACAGACAATACCATAGTCAAAAGAAGAAGGACTGACAATACCATAGTCAAAAGAAGTAGGACTGACAATACCATAGTCAAAAGAAGTAGGACAGACAATACCATAGTCAAAAGAAGAAGGACAGACAATACAATAGTCAAAAGAAGTAGGACTGACAATACCATAGTCAAAAGAAGAAGGACTGACAATACAATAGTCAAAAGAAGTAGGACTGACAATACCATAGTCAAAAGAAGAAGGACAGACAATACAATAGTCAAAAGAAGTAGGACTGACAATACCATAGTCAAAAGAAGAAGGACTGACAATACAATAGTCAAAAGAAGTAGGACTGACAATACAATAGTCAAAAGAAGAAGGACAGACAATACAATAGTCAAAAGAAGAAGGACAGACAATACAATAGTCAAAAGAAGTAGGACTGACAATACCATAGTCAAAAGAAGAAGGACAGACAATACCATAGTCAAAAGAAGAAGAACTGACAATACAATAGTCAAAAGAAGTAGGACAGACAATACAATAGTCAAAAGAAGAAGGACTGACAATACAATAGTCAAAGGAAGAAGGACAGACAATACAATAGTCAAAAGAAGAAGGACTGACAATACAATATTCAAAGAAGAAGGACTGACAATACCATAGTCAAAAGAAGAAGGACTGACAATACAATAGTCAAAAGAAGAAGGACTGACAATACAATAGTCAAAAGAAGTAGGACAGACAATACAATAGTCAAAAGAAGAAGGACTGACAATACAATAGTCAAAAGAAGAAGGACAGACAATACAATAGTCAAAAGAAAAAGGACTGACAATACAATAGTCAAAAGAAGAAGGACTGACAATACAATAGTCAAAAGAAGAAGGACAGACAATACCATAGTCAAAAGAAGAAGGACTGACAATACCATAGTCAAAAGAAGTAGGACTGACAATACCATAGTCAAAAGAAGAAGGACTGACAATACCATAGTCAAAAGAAGTAGGACTGACAATACCATAGTCAAAAGAAGAAGGACTGACAATACCATAGTCAAAAGAAGAAGGACTGACAATACAATAGTCAAAAGAAGTAGGACAGACAATACAATAGTCAAAAGAAGAAGGACTGACAATACCATAGTCAAAAGAAGTAGGACTGACAATACAATAGTCAAAAGAAGAAGGACAGACAATACAATAGTCAAAAGAAGTAAGACAGACAATACCATAGTCAAAAGAAGTAGGACAGACAATACCATAGTCAAAAGAAGAAGGACTGACAATACCATAGTCAAAAGAAGAAGGACTGACAATACCATAGTCAAAAGAAGTAGGACAGACAATACCATAGTCAAAAGAAGAAGGACTGACAATACCATAGTCAAAAGAAGTAGGACAGAAAATACCATAGTCAAAAGAAGAAGGACTGACAATACCATAGTCAAACGAAGTAGGACTGACAATACCATAGTCAAAAGAAGAAGGACAGACAATACAATAGTCAAAAGAAGAAGGACTGACAATACCATAGTCAAAAAAAGAAGAACTGACAATACCATAGTCAAAAGAAGAAGGACTGACAATACCATAGTCAAAAGAAGAAGGACAGACAATACCATAGTCAAAAGAAGAAGGACTGACAATACCATAGTCAAAAGAAGAAGGACAGACAATACAATAGTCAAAAGAAGAAGGACTGACAATACCATAGTCAAAAGAAGAAGGACTGACAATACCATAGTCAAAAGAAGAAGGACTGACAATACCATAGTCAAAAGAAGAAGGACAGACAATACCATAGTCAAAAGAAGTAGGACAGACAATACCATAGTCAAAAGAAGAAGGACTGACAATACCATAGTCAAAAGAAGAAGGACTGACAATACCATAGTCAAAAGAAGTAGGACTGACAATACCATAGTCAAAAGAAGAAGGACTGACAATACAATAGTCAAAAGAAGAAGGACTGACAATACAATAGTCAAAAGAAGTAGGACAGACAATACAATAGTCAAAAGAAAAAGGACTGACAATACCATAGTCAAAAGAAGAAGGACTGACAATACCATAGTCAAAAGAAGAAGGACAGACAATACAATAGTCAAAAGAAGAAGGACAGACAATACCATAGTCAAAAGAAGAAGGACTGACAATACAATAGTCAAAAGAAGTAGGACAGACAATACAATAGTCAAAAGAAAAAGGACTGACACTACCATTGTCAAAAGAAGAAGGACTGACAATACCATAGTCAAAAGAAGAAGGACAGACAATACAATAGTCAAAAGAAGAAGGACAGACAATACCATAGTCAAAAGAAGAAGGACTGACAATACAATAGTCAAAAGAAGAAGGACTGACAATACCATAGTCAAAAGAAGAAGGACAGACAATACCATAGTCAAAAGAAGAAGGACTGACAATACCATATTCAAAAGAAGAAGGACAGACAATACAATAGTCAAAAGAAGAAGGACAGACAATACAATAGTCAAAAGAAGAAGGACAGACAATACCATAGTCAAAAGAAGAAGGACAGACAATACCATAGTCAAAAGAAGAAGGACAGACAATACCATAGTCAAAAGAAGTAGGACTGACAATACCATAGTCAAAAGAAGAAGGACAGACAATACCATAGTCAAAAGAAGAAGGACAGACAATACCATAGTCAAAAGAAGAAGGACTGACAATACCATAGTCAAAAGAAGAAGGACAGACAATGCAATAGTCAAAAGAAGAAGGACAGACAATACCATAGTCAAAAGAAGAAGGACAGACAATACAATAGTCAAAAGAAGTAGGACAGACAATACAATAGTCAAAAGAAGAAGGACTGACAATACAATAGTCAAAAGAAGTAGGACTGACAATACCATAGTCAAAAGAAGAAGGACTGACAATACCATAGTCAAAAGAAGTAGGACTGACAATACCAAAGTCAAAAGAAGTAGGACTGACAATACCATAGTCAAAAGAAGAAGGACTGACAATACCATAGTCAAAAGAAGAAGGACAGACAATACAATAGTCAAAAGAAGTAGGACAGACAATACAATAGTCAAAAGAAGAAGGACTGACAATACAATAGTCAAAAGAAGAAGGACAGACAATACAATAGTCAAAAGAAGTAGGACAGACAATACAATAGTAAAAAGAAGAAGGACTGACAATACAATAGTCAAAAGAAGTAGGACTGACAATACCATAAACAAAAGAAGTAGGACTGACAATACCATAGTCAAAAGAAGAAGGACTGACAATACCATAGTCAAAAGAAGAAGGACTGACAATACCATAGTCAAAAGAAGAAGGACAGACAATACAATAGTCAAAAGAAGTAGGACAGACAATACCATAGTCAAAAGAAGAAGGACTGACAATACCATAGTCAAAAGAAGAAGGACAGACAATACAATAGTCAAAAGAAGTAGGACAGACAATACCATAGTCAAAAGAAGAAGGACTGACAATACCATAGTCAAAAGAAGAAGGACAGACAATACCATAGTCAAAAGAAGAAGGACTGACAATACCATAGTCAAAAGAAGAAGGACTGACAATACCATAGTCAAAAGAAGAAGGACTGACAATACCATAGTCAAAAGAAGAAGGACTGACAATACCATAGTCAAAAGAAGAAGGACTGACAATACCATAGTCAAAAGAAGAAGGACTGACAATACCATAGTCAAAAGAAGAAGGACAGACAATACAATAGTCAAAAGAAGAAGGACAGACAATACAATAGTCAAAAGAAGAAGGACTGACAATACCATAGTCAAAAGAAGAAGGACAGACAATACCATAGTCAAAAGAAGTAGGACAGACAATACAATAGTCAAAAGAAGAAGGACTGACAATACCATAGTCAAAAGAAGAAGGACTGACAATACCATAGTCAAAAGAAGTAGGACTGACAATACCATAGTCAAAAGAAGAAGGACTGACAATACAATAGTCAAAAGAAGTAGGACTGACAATACCATAGTCAAAAGAAGAAGGACAGACAATACCATAGTCAAAAGAAGTAGGACAGACAATACAATAGTCAAAAGAAGAAGGACTGACAATACCATAGTCAAAAGAAGAAGGACTGACAATACCATAGTCAAAAGAAGTAGGACAGACAATACCATAGTCAAAAGAAGAAGGACTGACAATACCATAGTCAAAAGAAGTAGGACTGACAATACCAAAGTCAAAAGAAGAAGGACTGACAATACAATAGTCAAAAGAAGTAGGACTGACAATACCATAGTCAAAAGAAGAAGGACAGACAATACAATAGTCAAAAGAAGAAGGACTGACAATACCATAGTCAAAAGAAGTAGGACAGACAATACAATAGTCAAAAGAAGAAGGACTGACAATACAATAGTCAAAAGAGGAAGGACAGACAATACAATAGTCAAAAGAAGAAGGACTGACAATACCATAGTCAAAAGAAGTAGGACTGACAATACAATAGTCAAAAGAAGAAGGACTGACAATACAATAGTCAAAAGAAAAAGGACTGACAATACCATAGTCAAAAGAAGTAGGACTGACAATACCATAGTCAAAAGAAGAAGGACAGACAATACAATAGTCAAAAGAAGAAGGACTGACAATACCATAGTCAAAAGAAGAAGGACTGACAATACAATAGTCAAAAGAAGAAGGACTGACAATACCATAGTCAAAAGAAGAAGGACTGACAATACAATAGTCAAAAGAAGAAGGACAGACAATACCATAGTCAAAAGAAGAAGGACTGACAATACCATAGTCAAAAGAAGAAGGACAGACAATACAATAGTCAAAAGAAGAAGGACAGACAATACCATAGTCAAAAGAAGAAGGACTGACAATACAATAGTCAAAAGAAGAAGGACTGACAATACAATAGTCAAAAGAAGAAGGACTGACAATACAATAGTCAAAAGAAGAAGGACTGACAATACAATAGTCAAAAGAAGAAGGACAGACAATACAATAGTCAAAAGAAGAAGGACAGACAATACCATAGTCAAAAGAAGAAGGACTGACAATACAATAGTCAAAAGAAGAAGGACTGACAATACCATAGTCAAAAGAAGAAGGACAGACAATACAATAGTCAAAAGAAGTAGGACAGACAATACCATAGTCAAAAGAAGAAGGACTGACAATACAATAGTCAAAAGAAGAAGGACTGACAATACCATAGTCAAAAGAAGAAGGACAGACAATACCATAGTCAAAAGAAGAAGGACAGACAATACAATAGTCAAAAGAAGAAGGACTGACAATACCATAGTCAAAAGAAGAAGGACAGACAATACAATAGTCAAAAGAAGAAGGACTGACAATACCATAGTCAAAAGAAGAAGGACTGACAATACAATAGTCAAAAGAAGAAGGACAGACAATACCATAGTCAAAAGAAGAAGGACTGACAATACCATAGTCAAAAGAAGAAGGACTGACAATACAATAGTCAAAAGAAGAAGGACAGACAATACCATAGTCAAAAGAAGAAGGACAGACAATACCATAGTCAAAAGAAGAAGGACTGACAATACCATAGTCAAAAGAAGAAGGACAGACAATACAATAGTCAAAAGTAGAAGGACAGACAATACAATAGTCAAAAGAAGAAGGACTGACAATACCATAGTCAAAAGAAGAAGGACAGACAATACCATAGTCAAAAGAAGAAGGACTGACAATACCATAGTCAAAAGAAGAAGGACAGACAATACCATAGTCAAAAGAAGTAGGACAGACAATACAATAGTCAAAAGAAGAAGGACTGACAATACAATAGTCAAAAGAAGAAGGACTGACAATACCATAGTCAAAAGAAGAAGGACAGACAATACCATAGTCAAAAGAAGAAGGACAGACAATACCATAGTCAAAAGAAGAAGGACAGACAATACCATAGTCAAAAGAAGAAGGACAGACAATACCATAGTCAAAAGAAGAAGGACTGACAATACCATAGTCAAAAGAAGTAGGACTGACAATACCATAGTCAAAAGAAGTAGGACAGACAATACCATAGTCAAAAGAAGAAGGACAGACAATACAATAGTCAAAAGAAGTAGGACTGACAATACCATAGTCAAAAGAAGAAGGACTGACAATACAATAGTCAAAAGAAGTAGGACTGACAATACCATAGTCAAAAGAAGAAGGACAGACAATACAATAGTCAAAAGAAGTAGGACTGACAATACCATAGTCAAAAGAAGAAGGACTGACAATACAATAGTCAAAAGAAGTAGGACTGACAATACAATAGTCAAAAGAAGAAGGACAGACAATACAATAGTCAAAAGAAGAAGGACAGACAATACAATAGTCAAAAGAAGTAGGACTGACAATACCATAGTCAAAAGAAGAAGGACAGACAATACCATAGTCAAAAGAAGAAGAACTGACAATACAATAGTCAAAAGAAGTAGGACAGACAATACAATAGTCAAAAGAAGAAGGACTGACAATACAATAGTCAAAAGAAGAAGGACAGACAATACAATAGTCAAAAGAAGAAGGACTGACAATACAATATTCAAAGAAGAAGGACTGACAATACCATAGTCAAAAGAAGAAGGACTGACAATACAATAGTCAAAAGAAGAAGGACTGACAATACAATAGTCAAAAGAAGTAGGACAGACAATACAATAGTCAAAAGAAGAAGGACTGACAATACAATAGTCAAAAGAAGAAGGACAGACAATACAATAGTCAAAAGAAAAAGGACTGACAATACAATAGTCAAAAGAAGAAGGACTGACAATACAATAGTCAAAAGAAGAAGGACAGACAATACCATAGTCAAAAGAAGAAGGACTGACAATACCATAGTCAAAAGAAGTAGGACTGACAATACCATAGTCAAAAGAAGAAGGACTGACAATACCATAGTCAAAAGAAGTAGGACTGACAATACCATAGTCAAAAGAAGAAGGACTGACAATACCATAGTCAAAAGAAGAAGGACTGACAATACAATAGTCAAAAGAAGTAGGACAGACAATACAATAGTCAAAAGAAGAAGGACTGACAATGCCATAGTCAAAAGAAGTAGGACTGACAATACAATAGTCAAAAGAAGAAGGACAGACAATACAATAGTCAAAAGAAGTAAGACAGACAATACCATAGTCAAAAGAAGTAGGACAGACAATACCATAGTCAAAAGAAGAAGGACTGACAATACCATAGTCAAAAGAAGAAGGACTGACAATACCATAGTCAAAAGAAGTAGGACAGACAATACCATAGTCAAAAGAAGAAGGACTGACAATACCATAGTCAAAAGAAGTAGGACAGAAAATACCATAGTCAAAAGAAGAAGGACTGATAATACCATAGTCAAAAGAAGAAGGACTGACAATACCATAGTCAAAAGAAGAAGGACAGACAATACAATAGTCAAAAGAAGAAGGACTGACAATACCATAGTCAAAAAAAGAAGAACTGACAATACCATAGTCAAAAGAAGAAGGACTGACAATACCATAGTCAAAAGAAGAAGGACAGACAATACCATAGTCAAAAGAAGAAGGACTGACAATACCATAGTCAAAAGAAGAAGGACAGACATTACAATAGTCAAAAGAAGAAGGACTGACAATACCATAGTCAAAAGAAGAAGGACTGACAATACCATAGTCAAAAGAAGAAGGACTGACAATACCATAGTCAAAAGAAGAAGGACAGACAATACCATAGTCAAAAGAAGTAGGACAGACAATACTATAGTCAAAAGAAGAAGGACTGACAATACCATAGTCAAAAGAAGAAGGACTGACAATACCATAGTCAAAAGAAGTAGGACTGACAATACCATAGTCAAAAGAAGAAGGACTGACAATACAATAGTCAAAAGAAGAAGGACAGACAATACAATAGTCAAAAGAAGTAGGACAGACAATACAATAGTCAAAAGAAAAAGGACTGACAATACCATAGTCAAAAGAAGAAGGACTGACAATACCATAGTCAAAAGAAGAAGGACAGACAATACAATAGTCAAAAGAAGAAGGACAGACAATACCATAGTCAAAAGAAGAAGGACTGACAATACAATAGTCAAAAGAAGTAGGACAGACAATACAATAGTCAAAAGAAAAAGGACTGACAATACCATTGTCAAAAGAAGAAGGACTGACAATACCATAGTCAAAAGAAGAAGGACAGACAATACAATAGTCAAAAGAAGAAGGACAGACAATACCATAGTCAAAAGAAGAAGGACTGACAATACAATAGTCAAAAGAAGAAGGACTGACAATACCATAGTCAAAAGAAGAAGGACAGACAATACCATAGTCAAAAGAAGAAGGACTGACAATACCATATTCAAAAGAAGAAGGACAGACAATACAATAGTCAAAAGAAGAAGGACAGACAATACAATTGTCAAAAGAAGAAGGACAGACAATACAATAGTCAAAAGAAGTAGGACAGACAATACCATAGTCAAAAGAAGAAGGACTGACAATACCATTGTCAAAAGAAGAAGGACTGACAATACCATAGTCAAAAGAAGAAGGACAGACAATACAATAGTCAAAAGAAGAAGGACAGACAATACCATAGTCAAAAGAAGAAGGACTGACAATACAATAGTCAAAAGAAGAAGGACTGACAATACCATAGTCAAAAGAAGAAGGACAGACAATACCATAGTCAAAAGAAGAAGGACTGACAATACCATATTCAAAAGAAGAAGGACAGACAATACAATAGTCAAAAGAAGAAGGACAGACAATACAATTGTCAAAAGAAGAAGGACAGACAATACAATAGTCAAAAGAAGTAGGACAGACAATACCATAGTCAAAAGAAGAAGGACTGACAATACCATAGTCAAAAGAAGAAGGACAGACAATACCATAGTCAAAAGAAGTAGGACTGACAATACCATAGTCAAAAGAAGAAGGACAGACAATACCATAGTCAAAAGAAGAAGGACAGACAATACCATAGTCAAAAGAAGAAGGACAGACAATACCATAGTCAAAAGAAGAAGGACAGACAATACCATAGTCAAAAGAAGAAGGACAGACAATACCATAGTCAAAAGAAGAAGGACAGACAATACCATAGTCAAAAGAAGTAGGACTGACAATACCATAGTCAAAAGAAGAAGGACAGACAATACCATAGTCAAAAGAAGAAGGACAGACAATACCATAGTCAAAAGAAGAAGGACTGACAATACCATAGTCAAAAGAAGAAGGACAGACAATGCAATAGTCAAAAGAAGAAGGACAGACAATACCATAGTCAAAAGAAGAAGGACAGACAATACAATAGTCAAAAGAAGAAGGACTGACAATACAATAGTCAAAAGAAGTAGGACTGACAATACCATAGTCAAAAGAAGAAGGACTGACAATACCATAGTCAAAAGAAGTAGGACTGACAATACCAAAGTCAAAAGAAGTAGGACTGACAATACCATAGTCAAAAGAAGAAGGACTGACAATACCATAGTCAAAAGAAGAAGGACAGACAATACAATAGTCAAAAGAAGTAGGACAGACAATACAATAGTCAAAAGAAGAAGGACTGACAATACAATAGTCAAAAGAAGAAGGACAGACAATACAATAGTCAAAAGAAGTAGGACAGACAATACAATAGTCAAAAGAAGAAGGACTGACAATACAATAGTCAAAAGAAGTAGGACTGACAATACCATAATCAAAAGAAGTAGGACTGACAATACCATAGTCAAAAGAAGAAGGACTGACAATACCATAGTCAAAAGAAGAAGGACTGACAATACCATAGTCAAAAGAAGAAGGACAGACAATACAATAGTCAAAAGAAGTAGGACAGACAATACCATAGTCAAAAGAAGAAGGACTGACAATACCATAGTCAAAAGAAGAAGGACAGACAATACAATAGTCAAAAGAAGTAGGACGGACAATACCATAGTCAAAAGAAGAAGGACTGACAATACCATAGTCAAAAGAAGAAGGACAGACAATACCATAGTCAAAAGAAGAAGGACTGACAATACCATAGTCAAAAGAAGAAGGACTGACAATACCATAGTCAAAAGAAGAAGGACTGACAATACCATAGTCAAAAGAAGAAGGACTGACAATACCATAGTCAAAAGAAGAAGGACTGACAATACCATAGTCAAAAGAAGAAGGACTGACAATACCATAGTCAAAAGAAGAAGGACAGACAATACAATAGTCAAAAGAAGAAGGACAGACAATACAATAGTCAAAAGAAGAAGGACTGACAATACCATAGTCAAAAGAAGAAGGACAGACAATACCATAGTCAAAAGAAGTAGGACAGACAATACAATAGTCAAAAGAAGAAGGACTGACAATACCATAGTCAAAAGAAGAAGGACTGACAATACCATAGTCAAAAGAAGTAGGACTGACAATACCATAGTCAAAAGAAGAAGGACTGACAATACAATAGTCAAAAGAAGTAGGACTGACAATACCATAGTCAAAAGAAGAAGGACAGACAATACCATAGTCAAAAGAAGTAGGACAGACAATACAATAGTCAAAAGAAGAAGGACTGACAATACCATAGTCAAAAGAAGAAGGACTGACAATACCATAGTCAAAAGAAGTAGGACAGACAATACCATAGTCAAAAGAAGAAGGACTGACAATACCATAGTCAAAAGAAGTAGGACTGACAATACCAAAGTCAAAAGAAGAAGGACTGACAATACAATAGTCAAAAGAAGTAGGACTGACAATACCATAGTCAAAAGAAGAAGGACAGACAATACAATAGTCAAAAGAAGAAGGACTGACAATACCATAGTCAAAAGAAGTAGGACAGACAATACAATAGTCAAAAGAAGAAGGACTGACAATACAATAGTCAAAAGAGGAAGGACAGACAATACAATAGTCAAAAGAAGAAGGACTGACAATACCATAGTCAAAAGAAGTAGGACTGACAATACAATAGTCAAAAGAAGAAGGACTGACAATACAATAGTCAAAAGAAAAAGGACTGACAATACCATAGTCAAAAGAAGTAGGACTGACAATACCATAGTCAAAAGAAGAAGGACAGACAATACAATAGTCAAAAGAAGAAGGACTGACAATACCATAGTCAAAAGAAGAAGGACTGACAATACAATAGTCAAAAGAAGAAGGACTGACAATACCATAGTCAAAAGAAGAAGGACTGACAATACCATAGTCAAAAGAAGTAGGACTGACAATACCATAGTCAAAAGAAGAAGGACAGACAATACAATAGTCAAAAGAAGAAGGACTGACAATACAATAGTCAAAAGAAGAAGGACTGACAATACAATAGTCAAAAGAAGAAGGACTGACAATACCATAGTCAAAAGAAGAAGGACAGACAATACAATAGTCAAAAGAAGTAGGACTGACAATACCATAGTCAAAAGAAGTAGGACTGACAATACAATAGTCAAACGAAGAAGGACTGACAATACCATAGTCAAAAGAAGAAGGACTGACAATACAATAGTCAAAAGAAGAAGGACTGACAATACCATAGTCAAAAGAAGAAGGACTGACAATACCATAGTCAAAAGAAGAAGGACTGACAATACAATAGTCAAAAGAAGAAGGACTGACAATACAATAGTCAAAAGAAGAAGGACAGACAATACAATAGTCAAAAGAAGAAGGACTGACAATACCATAGTCAAAAGAAGAAGGACAGACAATACCATAGTCAAAAGAAGTAGGACAGACAATACCATAGTCAAAAGAAGAAGGACTGACAATACCATAGTCAAAAGAAGAAGGACTGACAATACCATAGTCAAAAGAAGTAGGACAGACAATACAATAGTCAAAAGAAGAAGGACAGACAATACAATAGTCAAAAGAAGAAGGACAGACAATACCATAGTCAAAAGAAGAAGGACAGACAATACAATAGTCAAAAGAAGAAGGACTGACAATACCATAGTCAAAAGAAGAAGGACAGACAATACAATAGTCAAAAGAAGAAGGACTGACAATACCATAGTCAAAAGAAGAAGGACTGACAATACCATAGTCAAAAGAAGAAGGACTGACAATACCATAGTCAAAAGAAGAAGGACTGACAATACCATAGTCAAAAGAAGAAGGACTGACAATACCATAGTCAAAAGAAGAAGGACTGACAATACCATAGTCAAAAGAAGTAGGACAGACAATACCATAGTCAAAAGAAGAAGGACTGACAATACCATAGTCAAAAGAAGAAGGACAGACAATACCATAGTCAAAAGAAGAAGGACAGACAATACAATAGTCAAAAGAAGAAGGACTGACAATACCATAGTCAAAAGAAGAAGGACTGACAATACCATAGTCAAAAGAAGTAGGACAGACAATACCATAGTCAAAAGAAGAAGGACAGACAATACAATAGTCAAAAGAAGAAGGACAGACAATACCATAGTCAAAAGAAGAAGGACTGACAATACCATAGTCAAAAGAAGAAGGACTGACAATACCATAGTCAAAAGAAGTAGGACAGACAATACAATAGTCAAAAGAAGTAGGACTGACAATACCATAGTCAAAAGAAGAAGGACTGACAATACAATAGTCAAAAGAAGAAGGACTGACAATACCATAGTCAAAAGAAGAAGGACTGACAATACCATAGTCAAAAGAAGAAGGACAGACAATACCATAGTCAAAAGAAGTAGGACAGACAATACCATAGTCAAAAGAAGAAGGACAGACAATACCATAGTCAAAAGAAGTAGGACAGACAATACCATAGTCAAAAGAAGAAGGACTGACAATACCATAGTCAAAAGAAGAAGGACTGACAATACCATAGTCAAAAGAAGTAGGACAGACAATACAATAGTCAAAAGAAGAAGGACTGACAATACCATAGTCAAAAGAAGAAGGACAGACAATACCATAGTCAAAAGAAGTAGGACAGACAATACCATAGTCAAAAGAAGAAGGACAGACAATACCATAGTCAAAAGAAGTAGGACAGACAATACCATAGTCAAAAGAAGAAGGACTGACAATACCATAGTCAAAAGAAGAAGGACTGACAATACCATAGTCAAAAGAAGTAGGACAGACAATACAATAGTCAAAAGAAGTAGGACAGACAATACCATAGTCAAAAGAAGTAGGACTGACAATACCATAGTCAAAAGAAGTAGGACAGACAATACCATAGTCAAAAGAAGTAGGACAGACAATACAATAGTCAAAAGAAGTAGGACAGACAATACAATAGTCAAAAGAAGAAGGACTGACAATACCATAGTCAAAAGAAGTAGGACAGACAATACAATAGTCAAAAGAAGAAGGACTGACAATACCATAGTCAAAAGAAGAAGGACTGACAATACAATAGTCAAAAGAAGAAGGACTGACAATACCATAGTCAAAAGAAGAAGGACTGACAATACCATAGTCAAAAGAAGAAGGACAGACAATACAATAGTCAAAAGAAGAAGGACAGACAATACCATAGTCAAAAGAAGTAGGACAGACAATACCATAGTCAAAAGAAGAAGGACTGACAATACCATAGTCAAAAGAAGTAGGACAGACAATACCATAGTCAAAAGAAGAAGGACAGACAATACCATAGTCAAAAGAAGTAGGACAGACAATACCATAGTCAAAAGAAGTAGGACAGACAATACAATAGTCAAAAGAAGAAGGACAGACAATACAATAGTCAAAAGAAGAAGGACTGACAATACCATAGTCAAAAGAAGTAGGACAGACAATACCATAGTCAAAAGAAGAAGGACTGACAATACAATAGTCAAAAGAAGAAGGACTGACAATACCATAGTCAAAAGAAGAAGGACTGACAATACCATAGTCAAAAGAAGAAGGACTGACAATACCATAGTCAAAAGAAGAAGGACTGACAATACCATAGTCAAAAGAAGAAGGACTGACAATACAATAGTCAAAAGAAGAAGGACTGACAATACAATAGTCAAAAGAAGAAGGACTGACAATACAATAGTCAAAAGAAGAAGGACAGACAATACCATAGTCAAAAGAAGAAGGACTGACAATACAATAGTCAAAAGAAGAAGGACAGACAATACAATAGTCAAAAGAAGAAGGACAGACAATACCATAGTCAAAAGAAGAAGGACTGACAATACCATAGTCAAAAGAAGAAGGACTGACAATACCATAGTCAAAAGAAGAAGGACTGACAATACCATAGTCAAAAGAAGTAGGACAGACAATACCATAGTCAAAAGAAGTAGGACAGACAATACCATAGTCAAAAGAAGTAGGACAGACAATACCATAGTCAAAAGAAGAAGGACTGACAATACAATAGTCAAAAGAAGTAGGACTGACAATACCATAGTCAAAAGAAAAAGGACAGACAATACCATAGTCAAAAGAAGTAGGACTGACAATACCATAGTCAAAAGAAGAAGGACTGACAATACAATAGTCAAAAGAAGAAGGACTGACAATACCATAGTCAAAAGAAGAAGGACTGACAATACCATAGTCAAAAGAAGAAGGACAGACAATACAATAGTCAAAAGAAGAAGGACTGACAATACCATAGTCAAAAGAAGAAGGACTGACAATACCATAGTCAAAAGAAGAAGGACAGACAATACAATAGTCAAAAGAAGAAGGACTGACAATACCATAGTCAAAAGAAGAAGGACTGACAATACCATAGTCAAAAGAAGAAGGACTGACAATACAATAGTCAAAAGAAGTAGGACAGACAATACCATAGTCAAAAGAAGAAGGACTGACAATACCATAGTCAAAAGAAGAAGGACTGACAATACCATAGTCAAAAGAAGAAGGACAGACAATACAATAGTCAAAAGAAGAAGGACTGAAAATACCATAGTCAAAAGAAGTAGGACAGACAATACCATAGTCAAAAGAAGTAGGACTGACAATACCATAGTGAAAAGAAAAAGGACAAAGGGACAAATTGTGATCTACAAAGCACTACAGAAAAACATAGATCGAGCAACACGAACTCCACTTAAAACCTAGGGTGAATTCAGGTGCTTCGGAAGGGTTAGCCTTTCCTGTTTATACCATCATTACTCTGAGCTAGAGGTTGTATCACATGACTTTATATCTGTAGAGTGTGCCCTATACCAATGACCTGTGGAGACACAGATATCCTAAGTTGACAACCATCACCTCTAACCATCCTGATTATCCAATGGGTAAGTAATATTTATTCTTTGATTCAACAATTAATAAGATCCTTTTCTTTAAATCGGAAAGAACGAAGACATTAATATTGTAGTATTGTAACCTTAAGACACAATAGATCGTCAGACAACACTATAACTATAAAATATAATTCCATACTATTTTAGTTTAAAGCATGACAATTAACATTATGATACTAAATAAACAGATACGACAGTACCAACACTGCTTAATAAATTACTTCATATAAATGTTCATATAAAACACACATGTTATCTAAATATTTCAAGCGTGTATAACAGTCATGTGATTAATTCTGTTATTACACTATTTGTCGATTAGCCATTACAAAATGAACTAAGACATCATAGCCTTACAATCTCCATGTTCTATCTTGTTCTACATTTATTATATATCAGTTGTCGTTATCACTTTATACACAACGGTAACATGGAATTATAAAATTACATTCGAGTCAGTGAAATATTAATTCTACTAGGTTGTGGGGACACACAATATTAAAATGATAGACATATATTTGGTTACCAATTTAGATTTTTTTATAGGGGATAATTAGCCGTGATCGTATGTTAGGTGGATTTACAACTACCTATGCAATCAGTACCTATCACCACTGATGCTGTGAGTTTGAATCTCGATCAGGGCGAGATGTACAACATTATGTGATAAAGTTTGCCAGTGACTTGCAACAGGTCTGTGGTTTTCTTCGCGTTCTCCGGTTTCCTCCAACAATACAACTGACCGACACGATATAGCTGAAATATTGTTGAAAGTGGCGTTAGACACCACCAAACAAACAAACATATAGGAGTAATTATTGATTTTTTTTAAAAATAGGAAATCAAATTATAGAGAACATTTTCTATTCTGTACATAAAGAGAACGTCCATGGGTATGGACAGAAGTTCCCGACTGACTGGTTCAATATCACAAACAATGCTTATGTAAGTAATTTGTCTTGATCTGTAATATAAAACAAACATTTGTTATTAAATTACAGCTTTGTTCAATTGCGTTTTCCAAAGTTCTTGAAAATACATTTTAATACGGTTTTTTTCAGGGGGTTTTTTCATGCACATTTCATTTCATTATATAACTTTTCAAAGAAAGTGTTTCAAAGACAATTTTTCTCTTTGTTTTAAAGACTTGCAAAGAAATGTTTATGTCGATGTGTATATTCGATAGTGGCAGAGCTATCAAAACAAAACCATACACCTATACGTAAAGCAAATTATTTATTCTTAATGTCGTTATTTGTAATTCATTGACAATGCCAGTTGTTCTAGCTTTGTCTCAACAGACACATTACAGAATGCATACGAAATTTGTTCACGTCAAATTTCCTCATAAAAAATCATTTTGTTGACCTTTAAATATGTAAACTGGCAACATTGGTCACACAAGATACAAGACTAAGACAACACAAATAAACACCACACAATATGTGTTGCACACCACTATGCACAAAAAAACACAAATAACGTAAATAAGACATGAGCCATCTTGGAGGTAAAGAAGAACCTGAAATATTGTTGAAAAAATACCCCTACCCATCAATAAAACTATATTGCGTGTCCCCTATCGTAACTATTTGTCATGAATTAACATGAAGCAATCATTATTGTAGGCAATCAATGAACAAAACTTCTATGCTCCACGGTATGGTAACTTCAAGCCGATGTGTACACTCCAAGATTTTGTCTCAAAAACTCGATTTCCAGATCCTGTGTTACCTGAGCATGTAGGATCTAGGTATCCTGTTGGCCCTTTGCATGTTCGTATGTATGTTTATTGTTACTAAATGTACAGTGTTTGCAGAAGATAGATCCCAATCAATTACAATAGTTTACTTCAGAATTATAATATGACGTCCTTCATGAGCTACATAGAAAATGTCGTGATAAAACTCCCGAAATATTTTAATTCGCACATGCGCATTGTCGTACACATTATAGATATAATTCGTAAGTTATTTCATGTATTTATCCAGGACCGTTCTGTATACAAATATTAAAATGTTCATTTTGTTTATTTGCACATTCATTTTCGTCAAATTGGAAAATGTTTAAATTACAACACTGTTTATTTATTTATAAAGAAACAACTGTAATCATGAATGTTAGTGGTCTTTGTTTTAGTTTAAACATATTTTTATTTTTTAAATATAACAAATAGGGATCGGACACAAGTTTTTCCAACTTATGAAGTCTTCTCCCGAATACAATAATTTACAATATGGATTAGCATGCGCAATGAAATGATATAATATGTATATAATAGCATAGAGTTAAATATACAAAGAATGACTATATACAAAAACATAACTTTAGACAATATACAAAAAAAAAAAGAATAAAGAAAAAAGAAAAGAGAATAAATACTTTTGGAGATGTGTGTTGGTTCTTTAGATCATTTAGACAATTGTAAATCTTTTGGAGTCTTTAATATATTTAAAAGCATGTTTAAAAATGGTTATATTTTCTTCATATGTTAGGAGATCACTTCCTTTTGTCAGTAGATTTACATCAATATTAATGTTAGAGGGTAGCCAGTTAAGACTATTAAATATTATTTCCCTATTATCTGTATATTTATCACAATCAAAAAAGAAATGGTGAGAATTTTCACATGGTGCGCCACAGTTACAGGAAGCATTTGATAACATTTTTACTTTACATAAATCGTAATTCAAGAAGGATGCATTGCAGCGAAGCTGTGTTAGAAATATATTTAGTTTTCTAGGACCATAAGAATAGTGTCTCAGAATTGACATTGAGATTGAACTGCGGATTGCCTTTTTAAATTTAGATAGTGTGTCAAGATTACGCACTGAAAGATTAAGGTTATTCCATTCCCTTACTGTAGCTGAGACGAAAGAATCTCTAGTTAAAGATAGTCTACAGAATGGAACAATAATATCGTTGCCATTTCAAAGGGGATAAATAGTCGTACTTTGGATTGTTGAGGGAATAAGATCGAGTAAATAAGAGGGTGTGCTACCGTTTTGGATATTATATAATAATTGGAGCTTTCTCCTAGTTCTTCTTTCTTCCAATCTCTCTCAGCCAGTTTCTCTATATAGATATGCTGTGTTGGTAAAGATTGGAAGTCCGGTGATAATTCTAGCTGCCTCCAACTGTAGCCTCTCCAATTTGCACGAATTAGAGACACCACAGTTGTCCCAGACCTCACATGCATACTCAAATATTGGTGGAATGTAAATTAAGTATAATTTCTCTAAATTTTTTCTATTTAATTTATATTTCAATTTACGCAAAACACATATGTGTTTAGAGACACCTTTTATTAAATTTTCTACATGTTTATTCCATTTTGCTTCCTCGCTAAATGTTATCCCCAAATGTTTATGGTTTGATGTAAGTGGAATTAATTTTCCATCAAAATAAAAATTAAAATTTGTTGAGTTTTCTACATTTTTAAAAAGCATGATTTCAGTTTTGTCTGGTCTTTGTTTATTATATGAGTTCCATAGGTGACATCCACTTAAAAAAAATTGTTTGAATACGGGATACGGAATGTCACTTTAGTGGCTTGGTGCAGGCACTTCAATAAAATGTAGCGAGATTAAGATAGTTTTATGGACCGAGCCCTCCTACCAAGCACATTAAAGTGCAACAATTTATGAATTTAATTTCGTGGGGTGGTTATTTCTGTCAACTATTGACTAAAGGAAAATCGATAGATTAACTAGTTGTGTTATGAATATGGATTTCATTACATTTAACCAGTTTGAGAAAAAAAGCAATTTTCCAATTGTAGACATCGAACTTGCTTGCTAATAATTTTATATTAGAGAAGAAAAACAGATAAACAAAAATAAATCTAACAGGTATAACATGTAATGTTCTTAGATATATGCATTCTGAACTATCTATAGGTAAAAAAAATAAGTTTTTTTTTTACTAAAATAGAACGATTTTGGCTTCTATAAAGTATGTTTTACCTAATATTTTGGTAATATATATTATAATTCAGAATAGGTCGGTACAATAACTTGAAATAATCACAAATATCTGTGAAATGAGATGAAATGACCGCGAAGAGTGTGTGAAATTGTGTGTTTTTACTAGAATTATAGATATTAAATAAAATAGACAATGCATTGCAGGTGGTGATGGAGGGGATAAGGGTAATAACAATATTACCGAACTCCGAACAATCTTACAAAGGGAAAGTCAAAACTCATAAGTATATAAACAGACAAAATCAGTCAACAACCGGAAAACTGTGAAAACCGCAATGACCCTGACTTGGTACAGGCATTTCTAAAGAAATGGTGGGTTGAATCAGATTTTAAAGCGCCAAACCTCCCCCTTTCATTACGCTCAAAGTTTCCGGCTGTCACTATAACAGTATGTATAACAATACTTGAACAAAACAGGTAAAACAGTTGTCAAAGCAGCACCAAACTCAGTGAAGTAAATGTCAAAGACACTTTTACGTCACACATTGATAAAAAAATATTTTTGACATTTTTGTTGACACCTTATCTTTATACATTTTCACTATATGAAAATCCATCGTTTATAATCTTTTCTGCAGAGACGGAATATATTTCGACAAGATCTTGGTATCGGAATATAAACTTTTTAAGAGATCGAATAAGGCGAATCTTTTAATAGCCCTGGTCGCCTTATTTTGAAAAAAATAAATAAAATAATTTGATATAAAGATAGCATTCGTGTCAGAGAGGAGTGTTGTTCCTATTTGTCCGATGCTTTAGAATGAGCTTCTAATGTTTGTTTTGAAGCAAATACTAATACTTAAACATGTCCTTAATTGAATTATAATGCATATGGGTAAATTTTGAGTTTTTCATTTTTAATTAGATATCGAACAACCAAGACTTGGATACAAAAAAGGCAACATACCATCACCAACACCATGCACAACTAGAGCTCCATTGGTAGCACCAACCAGAGTGTACCTACCAGACGGGTCATATCCTAATACAATATACAATGTTTCTCGTTCAGGTTGGTTA
Source organism: Bathymodiolus brooksi (assembly GCA_963680875.1). Taxonomy (NCBI): domain Eukaryota; kingdom Metazoa; phylum Mollusca; class Bivalvia; order Mytilida; family Modiolidae; genus Bathymodiolus; species Bathymodiolus brooksi. Next base: position 121,997,871 of record OY804580.1, on the reverse strand, counting down.
ATAGAACATGTAGACTAAATAAAATAATTAAATCTGACAATTTACATATTGAAGAACAAAAATGAACAACAAAACATTGAAGGCGGTCTCAATTTGCTCCCTTGCCGTATGAAGATACGTGTAAGTAAGCTCTCGCAAAAAAAGTAAATTTTGTGAATATTCAAATATCATGATGGCCGAGAATGCAAGTAGTGCATTACGTCAAATAAAAGAAGAACATTTATTAGAAATCATAAAGATGCTAGGTATAGAACATTTAGAATCAATTCCATCAAGTGAACGACCGCATGTAAACAAAGAAAAATGGCGCCGTTATATTCTGATGTTGTCAACAATGTCAACAAAGAACATGGCAATACAACTAATGAAAAGAGATTCGATAAAACAAGGCAAAGTCAATGAAAATTATCAATAATTTGTACGGGATGGAAACAATGTCGATAATTAGTACAATGTGAACTGTAATTACACGATAGGTTATGCACGGTAGCAACTTATCAGTTACAATATTGAGGTAAGCGGTTATTTTTTGTAATATCCGTCTCTAATAAAGGTAAAGCTTTGTCGGTCTGTCCGAGTGCGATTTACCCCTTTGGCATCTTCAATCTTTTCGTGTGACACCGAACAGCACTGTATATTGTATTGGCCTCATTTGTTAGTCGGAACAGTATTGTATATTTCCTTAACCTGTATCTATTTCCTTCACCTATATCGATGTCTATATTATTGACTCCTTATGACGGAATATCACTATTTTGTTACTCTGAACAACACTGTATATCTATGTCATGTATGACCTCTTTTGTAAGCCTGAATATCATTGTATATTTTCGTGACCTCTCTTATTACTCAAAACAACACTGTATATGCATGGCCTCTTTTGGTAGTTGAACAACAATGTATTTTTTTAACTGTTTTGTTAGTCTGAACAACACTGTATATTTTTGGGGAAAAACAAAGTAGATATCTTGTTACTATGAACATCACTATATAATTTCTTACATAACATTGTGAGCATTTGTTAGAATGAACAACAATGTATATTTTCTCGAAAAACAACGTAGATATCTTGTTACTATGAACAGAACACAGGAAGTGAACCCTGGTACTATCGAAGGGTTAGCAGTTACTGCTTACAATAGACACCCGCCATGTTTCTTATCTAGTCATGAAACCTTAATTGCCTCGTCGGTTTTCTCTACGTTTATTAATGATATGCTTACCAAAGGGGTAACATGAAGACGTAAATTGAAGAAGGCAAGATCAATGCAACACTGCACAGAAAACTAAACATCGTTCCGTATTTTTGTTTCATTTTATTATTTATATATGGAGAATTACAATCATTTTCTCTTCCATTCTATAAGCTTAGATTGATAAACCAAAGATGTTTAATATTTCATTACAGGATGTTGGTTTGTGTTTGATAAGTGTCCAAATCATCCAGAGTTACAAAAGGATCACAGATCAGCGTCAAATCAGTATTATCGTGATGTCAATGCTGAAAACCAAGATCACTCTGGAATAAACGAGCGCGCCTGCCTTGGGAAGGTCACAACAATGATAAACAAATGTGGGACAAAATCATCGTTCGTCGTTATCTATGGACCAACAGGTACATAATTCAACTTGTCCCAATATACATACAAAACTAGTTTGAAGATACCAAAGGGGTAATCAGAATCCGTATATCGAAGAAGAACAGACAATAGAATGGCCAAAGGAAAAAGCGCAAACGGACAAACAAAGATCTACAAAACGTTCACATAAAACTAAAGATCGAGTAACACGAACCCCACAATAATTAGCATTTTCGTCATTTATATATCTATTTAACTGCACTAACATTGCAAGAAGGCTGCAATCATGCTAACATTAACTATTTTGAAATAATTAGAAAATGTTTTAGGAAATAAATTGATATTATGAGATTTAAGAAAAGTTTGAAGATACCAAAGGGGTAATCAGAAGACATAATTCAAAGAATGACAGACAATACAATGGTCAAAGGAAATATCACAAAAACGCAAACAATGAACTATAAGATACTACACGGAAAGCTAATGATCGAAAAACATGAACCTCACTAAAACCCGGCGATGAACTCAGGTGCTCCGGAAGGATGGGTATTTCCTGCTCCACTAATGGTACCCATCATGTTACACTTGTGACAAGCCCGTGGTAAGACATGAATGAGGAAAGGAACGGATTCTGATTATGACAGACAGAACATATATGTGGTAATGTGTGTCACAAATATTCCGTAACGCTTAGCCAAGTCATGGTGGCGAGCGGAAATTGTAGAAGTTATGACTTCAGTATTTTACTCAGTATAGAAGTTCTTATCTACTCTATTACTTGTTTGTAGGAGCAATGCCACTTGGCGGTGATGGGTGTTATTTCGCTTTGCATTTATGTTATTATCATCTTTGTTACTTGTTTCTAGAAGTAATTACATTTGGTCGCGCAGAGTAATATTTCGATCAGAACAGAAGTTCTCGTCTACTCTATTACTTGTTTGTAGGGGCAATGACACTTGGTGGTGATGGATGTTATTTCGCCCAGTATGGATGCCCTAAGCATGGTATTCACCGTGTAGGTTTCATTAGAGATGTCTGGGCTGAAGCTCATCAGAATGCTGCCAACGATGAACAAGCTTGTTTATCGAGAGCGTTGCCAGAATGGATATACTGCGGAAGTTCTTTATCAAGTCCAATTGTTAGTATTTACAGACCGACAGGTAATATACTTCATATAACTAGTTTGTACAGACCGACTGATAATATATTTTATATGGTTAGGTTATACAGACCGACAGGTAATATACTTCATATACCAGTAGCTAGTATTTACAGACCGACAGGTAATATACTTTATATTTCTAGTTTGTACAGATGGTTCTAAAGGTATCCATATCTCTAGTCGTATGGACACTGATGCCTAACATCTGGTACAATTGTAAAAGACATGATCTATCATAATATGAGGTGTGAGGTATTTAGAGCATTAATCTCTTTATTATGCCTTCTCTTGGAAGATATTGAAGACACCAAAGGGGTAATCAGAATCCGCTCCTTAAGCTTAGATACATATGTTTTTTCATTGAAACAGAACGAACAATGTGATAACCTGAAGTTGGCTCTACAAACCTTTGACTATGATGAAGAAAAGTTTGAAAATACCAAAGGGGCAAGCAGAAGCCGTAAATCTAAGATACCAAAGGGGCAAGCAGAAGCCGTAATTCTAATACCAAAGGGGCAAGCAGAAGCCGTAATTCTAATACCAAAGGGGCAAGCAGAAGCCGTAATTCTAATACCAAAGGGGCAAGCAGAAGCCGTAATTCTAATACCAAAGGGGCAAGCAGAAGCCGTAATTCTAATACCAAAGGGGCAAGCAGAAGCCGTAATTCTAATACCAAAGGGGCAAGCAGAAGCCGTAAATCTAATACCAAAGGGGCAAGCAGAAGCCGTAATTCTAATACCAAAGGGGCAAGCAGAAGCCGTAATTCTAATACCAAAGGGGCAAGCAGAAGCCGTAAATCTAATACCAAAGGGGCAAGCAGAAGCCGTAATTCTAATACCAAAGGGGCAAGCAGAAGCCGTAATTATAATACCAAAGGGGCAAGCAGAAGCCGTAAATCTAATACCAAAGGGGCAAGCAGAAGCCGTAATTCTAATACCAAAGGGGCAAGCAGAAGCCGTAATTCTAATACCAAAGGGGCAAGCAGAAGCCGTAAATCTAATACCAAAGGGGCAAGCAGAAGCCGTAAATCTAATACCAAAGGGGCAAGCAGAAGCCGTAATTCTAATACCAAAGGGGCAAGCAGAAGCCGTAATTCTAATACCAAAGGGGCAAGCAGAAGCCGTAATTCTAATACCAAAGGGGCAAGCAGAAGCCGTAATTCTAATACCAAAGGGGCAAGCAGAAGCCGTAATTCTAATACCTAAGGGGCAAGCAGAAGCCGTAAATCTAATACCAAAGGGGCAAGCAGAAGCCGTAAATCTAATACCAAAGGGGCAAGCAGAAGCCGTAATTCTAATACCAAAGGGGCAAGCAGAAGCCGTAATTCTAATACCAAAGGGGCAAGCAGAAGCCGTAATTCTAATACCAAAGGGGCAAGCAGAAGCCGTAATTCTAATACCAAAGGGGCAAGCAGAAGCCGTAATTCTAATACCAAAGGGGCAGAAGCCGTAATTCTAATACCAAAGGGGCAAGCAGAAGCCGTAATTCTAATACCAAAGGGGCAAGCAGAAGCCGTAATTCTAATACCAAAGGGGCAGAAGCCGTAATTCTAATACCAAAGGGGCAAGCAGAAGCCGTAATTCTAATACCAAAGGGGCAGAAGCCGTAATTCTAATACCAAAGGGGCAAGCAGAAGCCGTAATTCTAATACCAAAGGGGCAAGCAGAAGCCGTAATTCTAATACCAAAGGGGCAGAAGCCGTAATTCTAATACCAAAGGGGCAAGCAGAAGCCGTAATTCTAATACCAAAGGGGCAGAAGCCGTAATTCTAATACCAAAGGGGCAAGCAGAAGCCGTAATTCTATTACCAAAGGGGCAAGCAGAAGCCGTAATTCTAATACCAAAGGGGCAGAAGCCGTAATTCTAATACCAAAGGGGCAAGCAGAAGCCGTAATTCTAATACCAAAGGGGCAGAAGCCGTAATTCTAATACCAAAGGGGCAAGCAGAAGCCGTAATTCTAATACCAAAGGGGCAAGCAGAAGCCGTAATTCTAATACCAAAGGGGCAAGCAGAAGCCGTAATTCTAATACCAAAGGGGCAAGTAGAAGCCGTAATTCTAATACCAAAGGGGCAAGCAGAAGCCGTAATTCTAATACCAAAGGGGCAGAAGCCGTAATTCTAATACCAAAGGGGCAAGCAGAAGCCGTAATTCTAATACCAAAGGGGCAAGCAGAAGCCGTAATTCTAATACCAAAGGGGCAAGCAGAAGCCGTAATTCTAATACCAAAGGGGCAGAAGCCGTAATTCTAATACCAAAGGGGCAAGCAGAAGCCGTAATTCTAATACCAAAGGGGCAAGCAGAAGCCGTAATTCTAATACCAAAGGGGCAGAAGCCGTAATTCTAATACCAAAGGGGCAAGCAGAAGCCGTAATTCTAATACCAAAGGGGCAGAAGCCGTAATTCTAATACCAAAGGGGCAAGCAGAAGCCGTAATTCTAATACCAAAGGGGCAAGCAGAAGGCGTAATTCTAATACCAAAGGGGCAAGCAGAAGCCGTAATTCTAATACCAAAGGGGCAAGTAGAAGCCGTAATTCTAATACCAAAGGGGCAAGCAGAAGCCGTAATTCTAATACCAAAGGGGCAGAAGCCGTAATTCTAATACCAAAGGGGCAAGCAGAAGCCGTAATTCTAATACCAAAGGGGCAAGCAGAAGCCGTAATTCTAATACCAAAGGGGCAAGCAGAAGCCGTAATTCTAATACCAAAGGTGCAGGCAGAAGCCGTAATTCTAATACCAAAGGGGCAAGCAGAAGCCGTAATTCTAATACCAAAGGGGCAAGCAGAAGCCGTAATTCTAATACCAAAGGGGCAAGCAGAAGCCGTAATTCTAATACCAAAGGGGCAAGCAGAAGCCGTAATTCTAATACCAAAGGGGCAAGCAGAAGCCGTAATTCTAATACCAAAGGGGCAAGCAGAAGCCGTAATTCTAATACCAAAGGGGCAAGCAGAAGCCGTAATTCTAATACCAAAGGGGCAAGCAGAAGCCGTAATTCTAATACCAAAGGGGCAAGCAGAAGCCGTAATTCTAATACCAAAGGGGCAAGCAGAAGCCGTAATTCTAATACCAAAGGGGCAGAAGCCGTAATTCTAATACCAAAGGGGCAAGCAGAAGCCGTAATTCTAATACCAAAGGGGCAAGCAGAAGCCGTAATTCTAATACCAAAGGGGCAAGCAGAAGCCGTAATTCTAATACCAAAGGGGCAAGCAGAAGTAATTCTAATACCAAAGGGGCAAGCAGAAGCCGTAATTCTAATACCAAAGGGGCAGAAGCCGTAATTCTAATACCAAAGGGGCAAGCAGAAGCCGTAATTCTAATACCAAAGGGGCAGAAGCCGTAATTCTAATACCAAAGGGGCAAGCAGAAGCCGTAATTCTAATACCAAAGGGGCAAGCAGAAGCCGTAATTCTAATACCAAAGGGGCAAGCAGAAGCCGTAATTCTAATACCAAAGGGGCAAGTAGAAGCCGTAATTCTAATACCAAAGGGGCAAGCAGAAGCCGTAATTCTAATACCAAAGGGGCAGAAGCCGTAATTCTAATACCAAAGGGGCAAGCAGAAGCCGTAATTCTAATACCAAAGGGGCAAGCAGAAGCCGTAATTCTAATACCAAAGGGGCAAGCAGAAGCGTAATTCTAATACCAAAGGGGCAAGCAGAAGCCGTAATTCTAATACCAAAGGGGCAAGCAGAAGGCGTAATTCTAATACCAAAGGGGCAAGCAGAAGCCGTAATTCTAATACCAAAGGGGCAAGCAGAAGCCGTAATTCTAATACCAAAGGGGCAAGCAGAAGCCGTAATTCTAATACCAAAGGGGCAAGCAGAAGCCGTAATTCTAATACCAAAGGGGCAAGCAGAAGCCGTAATTCTAATACCAAAGGGGCAAGCAGAAGCCGTAATTCTAATACCAAAGGGGCAAGCAGAAGCCGTAATTCTAATACCAAAGGGGCAAGCAGAAGCGTAATTCTAATACCAAAGGGGCAAGCAGAAGCCGTAATTCTAATACCAAAGGGGCAGAAGCCGTAATTCTAATACCAAAGGGGCAAGCAGAAGCCGTAATTCTAATACCAAAGGGGCAGAAGCCGTAATTCTAATACCAAAGGGGCAAGCAGAAGCCGTAATTCTAATACCAAAGGGGCAGAAGCCGTAATTCTAATACCAAAGGGGCAAGCAGAAGCCGTAATTCTAATACCAAAGGGGCAAGCAGAAGCCGTAATTCTAATACCAAAGGGGCAAGCAGAAGCCGTAATTCTAATACCAAAGGGGCAGAAGCCGTAATTCTAATACCAAAGGGGCAAGCAGAAGCCGTAATTCTAATACCAAAGGGGCAAGCAGAAGCCGTAATTCTAATACCAAAGGGGCAAGCAGAAGCCGTAATTCTAATACCAAAGGGGCAAGTAGAAGCCGTAATTCTAATACCAAAGGGGCAAGCAGAAGCCGTAATTCTAATACCAAAGGGGCAGAAGCCGTAATTCTAATACCAAAGGGGCAAGCAGAAGCCGTAATTCTAATACCAAAGGGGCAAGCAGAAGCCGTAATTATAATACCAAAGGGGCAAGCAGAAGCGTAATTCTAATACCAAAGGGGCAAGCAGAAGCCGTAATTCTAATACCAAAGGGGCAAGCAGAAGCCGTAATTCTAATACCAAAGGGGCAAGCAGAAGCCGTAATTCTAATACCAAAGGGGCAAGCAGAAGCCGTAATTCTAATACCAAAGGGGCAAGCAGAAGCCGTAATTCTAATACCAAAGGGGCAAGCAGAAGCCGTAATTCTAATACCAAAGGGGCAAGCAGAAGCCGTAATTCTAATACCAAAGGGGCAAGCAGAAGCCGTAATTCTAATACCAAAGGGGCAAGCAGAAGCCGTAATTCTAATACCAAAGGGGCAAGCAGAAGCCGTAATTCTAATACCAAAGGGGCAAGCAGAAGCCGTAATTCTAATACCAAAGGGGCAGAAGCCGTAATTCTAATACCAAAGGGGCAAGCAGAAGCCGTAATTCTAATACCAAAGGGGCAGAAGCCGTAATTCTAATACCAAAGGGGCAAGCAGAAGCCGTAATTCTAATACCAAAGGGGCAGAAGCCGTAATTCTAATACCAAAGGGGCAAGCAGAAGCCGTAATTCTAATACCAAAGGGGCAAGCAGAAGCCGTAATTCTAATACCAAAGGGGCAAGCAGAAGCCGTAATTCTAATACCAAAGGGGCAAGCAGAAGCCGTAATTCTAATACCAAAGGGGCAAGCAGAAGCCGTAATTCTAATACCAAAGGGGCAAGCAGAAGCCGTAATTCTAATACCAAAGGGGCAAGCAGAAGCCGTAATTCTAATACCAAAGGGGCAAGCAGAAGCCGTAATTCTAATACCAAAGGGGCAAGCAGAAGCCGTAATTCTAATACCAAAGGGGCAGAAGCCGTAATTCTAATACCAAAGGGGCAAGCAGAAGCCGTAATTCTAATACCAAAGGGGCAAGCAGAAGCCGTAATTCTAATACCAAAGGGGCAGAAGCCGTAATTCTAATACCAAAGGGGCAAGCAGAAGCCGTAATTCTAATACCAAAGGGGCAAGCAGAAGCCGTAATTCTAATACCAAAGGGGCAAGCAGAAGCCGTAATTCTAATACCAAAGGGGCAAGCAGAAGCCGTAATTCTAATACCAAAGGGGCAAGCAGAAGCCGTAATTCTAATACCAAAGGGGCAAGCAGAAGCCGTAATTCTAATACCAAAGGGGCAAGCAGAAGCCGTAATTCTAATACCAAAGGGGCAAGCAGAAGCCGTAATTCTAATACCAAAGGGGCAAGCAGAAGCCGTAATTCTAATACCAAAGGGGCAAGCAGAAGCCGTAATTCTAATACCAAAGGGGCAAGTAGAAGGCGTAATTCTAATACCAAAGGGGCAAGCAGAAGCCGTAATTCTAATACCAAAGGGGCAGAAGCCGTAATTCTAATACCAAAGGGGCAAGCAGAAGCCGTAATTCTAATACCAAAGGGGCAAGCAGAAGCCGTAATTCTAATACCAAAGGGGCAAGCAGAAGCGTAATTCTAATACCAAAGTGGCAAGCAGAAGCCGTAATTCTAATACCAAAGGGGCAAGCAGAAGCCGTAATTCTAATACCAAAGGGGCAAGCAGAAGCCGTAATTCTAATACCAAAGGGGCAAGCAGAAGCCGTAATTCTAATACCAAAGGGGCAAGCAGAAGCCGTAATTCTAATACCAAAGGGGCAAGAAGAAGCCGTAATTCTAATACCAAAGGGGCAAGCAGAAGCCGTAATTCTAATACCAAAGGGGCAAGCAGAAGCCGTAATTCTAATACCAAAGGGGCAAGCAGAAGCCGTAATTCTAATACCAAAGGGGCAAGCAGAAGCGTAATTCTAATACCAAAGGGGCAAGCAGAAGCCGTAATTCTAATACCAAAGGGGCAGAAGCCGTAATTCTAATACCAAAGGGGCAAGCAGAAGCCGTAATTCTAATACCAAAGGGGCAGAAGCCGTAATTCTAATACCAAAGGGGCAAGCAGAAGCCGTAATTCTAATACCAAAGGGGCAGAAGCCGTAATTCTAATACCAAAGGGGCAAGCAGAAGCCGTAATTCTAATACCAAAGGGGCAAGCAGAAGCCGTAATTCTAATACCAAAGGGGCAAGCAGAAGCCGTAATTCTAATACCAAAGGGGCAAGCAGAAGCCGTAATTCTAATACCAAAGGGGCAAGCAGAAGCCGTAATTCTAATACCAAAGGGGCAAGCAGAAGCCGTAATTCTAATACCAAAGGGGCAAGCAGAAGCCGTAATTCTAATACCAAAGGGGCAAGCAGAAGCCGTAATTCTAATACCAAAGGGGCAAGCAGAAGCCGTAATTCTAATACCAAAGGGGCAAGCAGAAGCCGTAATTCTAATACCAAAGGGGCAAGCAGAAGCCGTAATTCTAATACCAAAGGGGCAAGCAGAAGCCGTAATTCTAATACCAAAGGGGCAAGCAGAAGCCGTAATTCTAATACCAAAGGGGCAAGCAGAAGCCGTAATTCTAATACCCAAGGGGCAAGCAGAAGCCGTAATTCTAATACCAAAGGGCCAAGCAGAAGCCGTAATTCTAATACCAAAGGGGCAAGCAGAAGCCGTAATTCTAATACCAAAGGGGCAAGCAGAAGCCGTAATTCTAATACCAAAGGGGCAAGCAGAAGCCGTAATTCTAATACCAAAGGGGCAAGCAGAAGCCGTAATTCTAATACCAAAGGGGCAAGCAGAAGCCGTAATTCTAATACCAAAGGGGCAAGCAGAAGCCGTAATTCTAATACCAAAGGGGCAAGCAGAAGCCGTAATTCTAATACCAAAGGGGCAAGCAGAAGCCGTAATTCTAATACCAAAGGGGCAAGCAGAAGCCGTAATTCTAATACCAAAGGGGCAAGCAGAAGCCGTAATTCTAATACCAAAGGGGCAAGCAGAAGCCGTAATTCTAATACCAAAGGGGCAAGCAGAAGCCGTAATTCTAATACCAAAGGGGCAAGCAGAAGCCGTAATTCTAATACCAAAGGGGCAAGCAGAAGCGTAATTCTAATACCAAAGGGGCAAGCAGAAGCCGTAATTCTAATACCAAAGGGGCAAGCAGAAGCCGTAATTCTAATACCAAAGGGGCAAGCAGAAGCCGTAATTCTAATACCAAAGGGCCAAGCAGAAGCCGTAATTCTAATACCAAAGGGGCAAGCAGAAGCCGTAATTCTAATACCAAAGGGGCAAGCAGAAGCCGTAATTCTAATACCAAAGGGGCAAGCAGAAGCCGTAATTCTAATACCAAAGGGGCAAGCAGAAGCCGTAATTCTAATACCAAAGGGGCAAGCAGAAGCCGTAATTCTAATACCAAAGGGGCAAGCAGAAGCCGTAATTCTAATACCAAAGGGGCAAGCAGAAGCCGTAATTCTAATACCAAAGGGGCAAGCAGAAGCCGTAATTCTAATACCAAAGGGGCAAGCAGAAGCCGTAATTCTAATACCAAAGGGGCAAGCAGAAGCCGTAATTCTAATACCAAAGGGGCAAGCAGAAGCCGTAATTCTAATACCAAAGGGGCAAGCAGAAGCCGTAATTCTAATACCAAAGGGGCAAGCAGAAGCCGTAATTCTAATACCAAAGGGGCAAGCAGAAGCCGTAAATCTAATACCAAAGGGGCAAGCAGAAGCCGTAATTCTAATACCAAAGGGGCAGAAGCCGTAATTCTAATACCAAAGGGGCAGAAGCCGTAATTAGAAGTAGGACAAACAAAAATACAATTCCCAAAAGATAAAAGACTAATATTTAAAAAACGCCTCACGTGCACTTCATTAATCATCTATGTTTCATTACCTATATCGCATTCCTAAGGTCTACGGTGCTTCAACAATATTTCATTTATATCATGGCGGTCAGTTTTATTGGTGGAGGAAACTGGGGTACCCTGGGAAAACCACTGACCTGTCGTAAGTCAATGACAAACTTTATCATATATCTCTCCTGACCGGGATTCGAAATCACAATGTTAGTGGTGATCGGCACTGATTGCATATAGGTAGTTGTAAATCAAACTACCATACGATGACGACCATATATATATTATGGTTTAATATTTGAAATATCATGTTATTATATTGTAAGCAACTACTTCATCTAGTTTCTATCTGTTTTTACAACACTTATTGTATGTATAATTAGGTCATATAAGAGTGGCGGGAGGAGGGTGTTGGATCAAACCAGAGAAATGCCCAGCAGACAACACTTTAGACACCATGTTTTATGATGGATGGGGTGCAGCAAATTTACAAACAGGTAAGTAAAGCCATTGATGTTATTTAATTCCAAGTTATCTATATAATTAGATGGAATTCATAAGAAAAGTTTGAATATACCATTGGGGTAATTAACAGTCGAGGTCGAAGACAAAAGCATATATTATTCAAAATGAAAGAATAAAAAGACCAAAATGTAGCTAATAAAACACTACACAGAAATCAAAAGACAGAGCAACATGCATGAACTCTACTAAACACTACACAGAAAACAACAGACAGAGCAACATGCATGAACTCTACTAAACACTACACCGAAAACAACAGACAGAGCAACATGCATGAACTCTACTAAATACCAGAGGAGAAAACACTACACAGAAAACAAAAGACAGAGCAACATGCAAGAACTTTACTAAACACCAGAGGAGAAAACACTACACAGAAAACAAAAGACAGAGCAACATGCATGAATTCTACTACATACCAGAGGAGAAAACACTACACAGAATAGAAAATACAGAGCAACATGCATGAACTCTACTAAATACCAGAGGAGAAAACACTACAGAGAAAACAAAAGAGAGAGCAACATGCATGAACTCTACTAAATACCAGAGGAGAAAACACTACAGAGAAAACAAAAGACAGAGCAACATGCATGAACTCTACTAAACACTACACAGAAAACAACAGACAGAGCAACATGCATGAACTCTACTAAATACCAGAGGAGAAAACACTACACAGAAAACAAAAGACAGAACAACATGCAAGAACTCTACTAAACACCAGAGGAGAAAACACTACACAGAAAACAAAAGACAGAGTAACATGCATGAACTCTACTAAATACCAGAGGAGAAAACACTACACAGAAAAGAAAATACAGAGCAACATGCATGAACTCTACTAAATACCAGAGGAGAAAACACTACACAGAACACAAAAGACAGAACAACATGCAAGAACTCTACTAAACACCAGAGGAGAAAACACTACAGAGAAAATAAAAGACAGAGCAACATGCATGAACTCTACTAAATACCAGAGGAGAAAACACTACACAGAAAACAAAAGACAGAACAACATGCAAGAACTCTACTAAACACCAGAGGAGAAAACACTACACAGAAAACAAAAGACAGAGCAACATGCATGAACTCTACTAAATACCAGAGGAGAAAACACTACACAGAAAATAAAAGACAGAGCAACATCCAAGAACTCTACTAAACACCAGAGGAGAAAACAGTATATATGTCATCGATAGTCTAAATACCAGAGGAGAAAACAGTATCATCCGATTGACTAACTGTTAAGTCAATGTATCATCGATAGTCTAAATACCAGAGGAGAAAACAGTATCATCCGATTGACTAACTGTTAAGTCAATGTATCATCGATAGTCTAAATACCAGAGGAGAAAACAGTATCGTCCGATTGACTAACTGTTAAGTCAATGTATCATCGATAGTCTAAATACCAGAGGAGAAAACAGTATCATCCGATTGACTAACTGTTAAGTCAATGTATCATCGATAGTCTAAATACCAGAGGAGAAAACAATATATATGAGTCAGCCAATTGAAAAACTGTTAAGTACATTCATATATGGTCGATAGTCTAGAATTATTTGTTGTATGCAATATAATAATGTAATTCATAGAAAATGTTTCTGAATTATTTTTCAGCCAATTTCCAGATTTTATTTATTCTATCTGTCTTGTTCATTAAATCCTTTAGTGGGAAGTGGTCCAGCCTTCCAACGGAGTCGACTGTGGTTAAATCACTCACACCAGGCAATTGGATGGTATATGTGCTAAACGAACACCACATTCCTTATACTTTAAAGTTCATAAAAACTAAATTTGAGTTGTGACCCAATGGCCTGTCTGTCTCTTTTTTTTAATATTACCTCTCATCTAAACTGCAAGATCTTCTATTACTCGTGGCAGTCCAATCTGACGTTGTATGACCATCACAGTGTCACCGATATCCCCAAGGCTTGAAGACACCAATGAGGTAGTCAAAAGCTATTATCACGCATAATATAACAACACAACTGTTGACTATAAACAATTAAACACTCAATTATTTGTACTTTTTTATCACTGAGTTTATATCGAAATATATTTCATAGATTGAAGGACTTGTTGAAGATAAAAACAACAACACATGAAAAACAAAAAGTACCACACTGTCTATGTAGATATCGAATCGAATATTATTGTTTGATTTGTTCCTAGTGGCACCTAATGCATCAACAAATACATCCGTTGTGTAATGGCTTGCGAGCTCGCCTCTAGTGTGGTAGATCATGTTTTCGATGTGTCTCCCCTCTGGTGTGGTAGATCATGTTTTCGATGCGTCTCCCCTCTGGTGTGGTAGATCATGTTTTCGATGCGTCTCCCCTCTGGTGTGGTAGATCATGTGGTGGATGCCTGGTCTATTTAAATCAAATACAATAAACTTTGAATTTGCGGCCTCTCATTTGTTCACGAAACAATTAGGAGGAAGAAAACAGATTGGTTGATTCAAAATCAGGATCCTGTGTCTCAATAAAGCGACATGTCTACCTATGTTCAGTGAGTTAGCACTATGCAGGTCCGGAAAAAACAGATATCTCCATTATTTCATTTACAATTAACCTTTTTTCACGCATTGGTATTGCTGAAAACATGCTCATCTTGTGTTGACCAAATATCATTGACTCTATCTCTCATATATCATTACAGATGACACTGAAGATAGTTGCTTTCGTAGAGCTGAAACGTTCTGGCGTCATTGTGGCAGTAACACACAATATAAAGTTACAGCATACTACAGACCAAACGCCAAGTCTTTCACATATCCATAATAAAATAATCAGTTTCTTGTACATCATATTGGTATCAGAATGATTCGACCTTAAAGGATGGGTGATCTGGGTCCATAAAATGCGTTATTGAAGAGCCTCGTACGAAGACAGGAAAGTAAGCGGTCATGTATATGTGTTCCAATGGTATCGAATTTTCCTCTTTCTAAGATTGTGTGCGCAGATTACGACACTGTTGCGACGATGTGGTATTTTTTTTCAGGTTTTATTTCATTTATGATAAGGATTAGATCGGACTGTGAATGTATAGCGTCACTGTCAACAACCTGTGGACTATTGTGTGGGGAGGGGGGATGGTGAATGGGGGAAACCTCCGTTAGCTATTATTATACCAACATGTTGTTGTACGTGGCACTAATTTACATGATTTTATTCCTAGTCCCAGAATGGAGAAGTTAATATAGGACGATCATTTAAAAAAGTCTGACGACACCAAAAAAGTCATTAGAAGCCGTAAATCGAAGAATGACAAAGAGACAAATGATCTACAAAACACTACGTAAAGCTTAAACTCGAGATACACTCCACTAAAAACCGGAGTGCACTCGGGTGATCCGGAAGGTAAGTAATACATGCTCCACATGTGGCATCCGTCGTGCTACTCTTGTAACAAACCCGGCCATAAAACATGAATGAGGAAAGAACCGGATTGTGATTACAACATACGGAACATATTCGTGAGGACCGTAGAATGTTTGTAGCGATGACTTCAACCTATGAACAGTGTAGCCTTGTTGGAGTAGTTTTTGCGTCAGAAAATCAACGGAACATAGGCAATGATATAATCATATAGAGAATGACCTTTGGTGATTTAACCATCCTGCTTAGGACCTTTGGTTTTCTTGAACCCAATGAGTTTATTATTTGTATTACCAATCTTTTGACAATAAGTGATACTGATTAAGTTTATATCCCAGAAACGCTACATGCTCCCTACAATAGATGTCTACGTTTTTATTGGTAATGTCATGCTATTGTTCACTAAATCAATTTTGTAAGATCAGAGATGATTATCCACTTGTTGTCAAAATACATCATTTAGAGATTGGTTTATATATTTTCTCAGAAATCACCCTATAAAAGCGGGTGCTTACATATGCCTTGAATACATATGGTGGATACAGGACGGTCGTAGTGGACGCTGAATTATTAGCTACAACCTTATGGAAAGAATCTATAAACAGTAATGGTGAATAATTCTACCAATATGACTAAGACGAACAGCTACCCATCTCACCTCAACTCATTGAACGTAAACAAGAGAACAACATATGATTTCTGAAATCTTGGTACTAATTAGGGACAGGCACAAAAACGTAACAGGGCTAAACCGTATTAAGCAACCTTGTACACATTTGTTATTACTTAGCACTGGTAAGATCACAATCATATAATGGAGTCCTTTTTTTTAATATATCAAAAGTTAAGAATGATCAGATAAGATATTATTAATGTACAACTATTAGTTAATACCAACAAATAAAACGGTTACATTGAAAGGATAAGATACGATTAATAACGTATATTAATCGTCGTTGCTTCAGGTTTATTACTCGTGTTTCTTTCTAACACAATTGATAAGATCTACAATGAGCAACAACAAGAACGGGATAGAAATACTCAAGATTCCAACCCAACCCATTACTAGTGAGGACATTCTAGAATCAGGAGCACATGTTAAAGATCTACGATAACTCGATGTTAATTTGTTCTCTATTGTTAAAGTACTGATCACTTCGTCTATGTTTACTAATTGTTCTCCAGAAACATTAACATAATGACAATGACAACAATTTCCCTTTGTATGAGGATGTGTTGTGTCTGTCTCCGTCGATGCTATATCATTTGATGTAGTTGTAGTTACTGATTGCTGACTTGACGTGTCTTGTGACGTAGACAACGATAAATCTGACGTCATCTCTGTTGACGTTGGCATCGCTAAATCTGACGTCATTTCTGTTGCCGTTGGTACAGTTATAGATTCAACAGCTGAAATAGAAAAAAGACAGATGACAATAGCAATAGTGAGTGAGTGAGTGAGTGAGTGAGTGAGTGAGTGAGTGAGTGAGTGAGTGAGTGAGTGAGTGAGTGCGTGCGTGCGTGAGTGCGTGCGTGCGTGTGTGCGTGCGTGCGTGCGTGCGTGCGTGCGTGCCTGCCTGCCTGCGTGCCTGCGTTATTATTTAGCAACAAAAAAGAAAGTTTCCATATATACCACGGAGCGTACAAGTGACATTTCGATTCGATGATATTATGTCCGCTTTGTACTAGAAAAACACATTTAGTAGGATTGTTTTTAGTCTTGAAACAACAGTCCGCGCACAGTCACATTATTCAGATTCCTAACCAACACGTATTTGCACTTGCTTATTAATGCTGCGCGCTTAGCGGAATAGCAGTAAATACCAATTACATAGTCATTGGTTTGACTTGATCCCACGATCAGCCAAAAATTCGAGGCGAACACTCTAATCATTACACCACAAATGACAATAGCAGCAAATACAAGACATTTACACATCAGGAACTGGTAATAAAACGAAAAACAAAAACTATAGCATTGTTGACAAATCGTAGAAAGGTGCAAAACCAATACCTAACACACATATATATGACAGCTCATTTCTCTGGCTTCGTACATGTAAGTGGGAAAAGACAATTTGCATGGCCACAACTCTTCCCTCTTATAATAAATAGTTTGTTTTGTTACTTAATTTATAAGAATATTGTATACGTACTCACTTTATTTTATTGCAATAATATTGAGTTTATTTTGATTTTGCTGATGTCTATCACTGTTTTGTTAGTTTTCATCGCGGTTTTGTTGGTGTTCATCACGGTTTTCTGATGATCATCACAGCTTTGTTGGTGTTCATCACGGTTTTATTGGTGTTCGTCACGGTTTATTGTTGGTGTTCGTCACGATTTTTTGTTAGTGTTCATCACTGTTTTGTTGTTGTCCATCACGGTTTTGTTGTTGTCCATCACGATTTTGTTGGTGTTCATCATGATTTTCTTGATGTCCATCACGCTCTGTTGGTGTTTATCACTGTTTTGTTGATGTACATCACGGTTTTGTAGGTGTTCATCACTGTTTTGTTGGTGTTCACCACTGTTTTGTTGGTGTTCACCACTGTTTTATTGATGTCCATCACTGTTTTGTTGGTGTTCACCACTGTTTTGTTGATATCCATCACGGATTTGTTGATGTTCATCACGGTTTTGTTGGTGTTCACAACTGTTTTATTGATGTCCATAGCGGTTGTGTTGGTATTCATCACTGTTTTGTTGGTGTTCATCACGGTTTTAGTTATGTCTATCACGGTTTTGTTGATGTTCATCACGGTTTTGTTGGTGTTCATCGCTGCTTTGTTGGTATTCATCACGATCTTGTTGGTGTTCATCAGTTTTGTTGGTGTTCATGACGGTTATGGTGGTGTTCATCACAGTTTTGTTGGTGTTCGTCACTGTTTTGTTAGTGTTCATCACTGTTTTGTTAATGACCATCCCGGTTTTGTAGGTGTTCATCACAGTTTTGTTGGTGTTCATCACTGTTTTGTTAGTGTTCATCACTGTTTAGTTGATGTCCATTATGGTTTTTTTGGTGTTCATCACGGTTTTGTTGGTGTTCATCGCTGCTTTGTTGGTATTCATCACGATCTTGTTGGTGTTCATCAGTTTTGTTGGTGTTCATGACGGTTATGGTGGTGTTCATCACAGTTGTGTTGGTGTTCGTCACTGTTTTGTTAGTGTTCATCACTGTTTTGTTAATGACCATCCCGGTTTTGTAGGTGTTCATCACAGTTTTGTTTGTGTTCATCACTGTTTTGTTAGTGTTCATCACTGTTTATTTGATGTCCATTATGGTTTTTTTGGTGTTCATCACGGTTGTGTTGGTGTTCCTCACTGTTTTGTTGGTGTCCATCACGATCTTGTTGGTGTTCATCAGTTTTGCTGATGTCCATCACGGTTTTGTTGGTGTCCATCACGGTTTTGTTCGTGTTCATCACTGTTTTGTTCGTGTTCATCACTGTTTTGTTCGTGTCCATCATGGTTTTGTTGGTGTTCCTCACTGTTTTGTTGATGTCTATCACGGTTTTGTTGGTGTTCATCACGGTTTTGTTGGTGTTCATCACGGTTTTGTTGGTGTCCATCATGGTTTTGTTGGTGTTCCTCACTGTTTTGTTGGTGTTCATCACGGTTTTGTTGGTGTTCATCACGGTTTTGTTGGTGTTCCTCACTGTTTTGTTGGTGTTCATCACGGTTTTGTTGGTGTTCATCACGGTTTTGTTGGTGTTCATCACGGTTTTGTTGGTGTTCATCACGGTTTTGTTGGTGTTCATCACGGTTTTGTTGGTGTTCCTCACTGTTTTGTTGGTGTTCATCACGGTTTTGTTGGTGTTCATCACGGTTTTGTTGGTGTTCATCACGATTGTGTTGGTGTTCATCACGGTTTTGTTGGTGTTTATCACGTTTTGTTGGTGTTCACAACTGTTTTATTGATGTCCATAGCGGTTGTGTTGGTATTCATCACTGTTTTGTTGGTGTTCATCACGGTTTTAGTTATGTCTATCACGGTTTTGTTGATGTTCATCACGGTTTTGTTGGTGTTCATCGCTGCTTTGTTGGTATTCATCACGATCTTGTTGGTGTTCATCAGTTTTGTTGGTGTTCATGACGGTTATGGTGGTGTTCATCACAGTTTTGTTGGTGTTCGTCACTGTTTTGTTAGTGTTCATCACTGTTTTGTTAATGACCATCCCGGTTTTGTAGGTGTTCATCACAGTTTTGTTGGTGTTCATCACTGTTTTGTTAGTGTTCATCACTGTTTAGTTGATGTCCATTATGGTTTTTTTGGTGTTCATCACGGTTTTGTTGGTGTTCATCGCTGCTTTGTTGGTATTCATCACGATCTTGTTGGTGTTCATCAGTTTTGTTGGTGTTCATGACGGTTATGGTGGTGTTCATCACAGTTGTGTTGGTGTTCGTCACTGTTTTGTTAGTGTTCATCACTGTTTTGTTAATGACCATCCCGGTTTTGTAGGTGTTCATCACAGTTTTGTTTGTGTTCATCACTGTTTTGTTAGTGTTCATCACTGTTTATTTGATGTCCATTATGGTTTTTTTGGTGTTCATCACGGTTGTGTTGGTGTTCCTCACTGTTTTGTTGGTGTCCATCACGATCTTGTTGGTGTTCATCAGTTTTGCTGATGTCCATCACGGTTTTGTTGGTGTCCATCACGGTTTTGTTCGTGTTCATCACTGTTTTGTTCGTGTTCATCACTGTTTTGTTCGTGTCCATCATGGTTTTGTTGGTGTTCCTCACTGTTTTGTTGATGTCTATCACGGTTTTGTTGGTGTTCATCACGGTTTTGTTGGTGTTCATCACGGTTTTGTTGGTGTCCATCATGGTTTTGTTGGTGTTCCTCACTGTTTTGTTGGTGTTCATCACGGTTTTGTTGGTGTTCATCACGGTTTTGTTGGTGTTCCTCACTGTTTTGTTGGTGTTCATCACGGTTTTGTTGGTGTTCATCACGGTTTTGTTGGTGTTCATCACGGTTTTGTTGGTGTTCATCACGGTTTTGTTGGTGTTCATCACGGTTTTGTTGGTGTTCCTCACTGTTTTGTTGGTGTTCATCACGGTTTTGTTGGTGTTCATCACGGTTTTGTTGGTGTTCATCACGATTGTGTTGGTGTTCATCACGGTTTTGTTGGTGTTTATCACGTTTTGTTGGTGTTCATCACGGTTTTGTTGGTGTTCATCACGGTTCTGTTGGTGTTTATCACGGTTTAGTTGGTGTTCATCATTGCTTTGTTGATGTCCATCACGGCTTTATTTTTGTTCATCACAGTTTTGTTGGTGTTCACCACTGCTTTGTTGGTGTGCATCACTGTTTTGCTTATGTCCATCACGGTTTTTTTGGTGTTCATCACTGTTTTGTTGGTGTTCATCACTCTTTTGTTGGTGTTCATCACGTTTTGTTGGTGTTCATCACTGTTTTGCTTATGTCCATCACGGTTTTTTTGGTGTTCATCACTCTTTTGTTGGTGTTCATCACGTTTTGTTTGTGTTCTTCAAAGTTTTGTTGATATCTATCACAGTTTTGTTGGTGTTCATCAGTTTTGTTGGTGTTCATCAGTTTTGTTGGTGTTCATCACGGTTTTGTTAGTGTTCATCACGGTTTTGTTGGTGTTCATCACTGTTTTGGTGGTGTTCATCACTGTTTTGTTGGTGTTCATTCCTATTTTTGGTGTCTATCACTGTTGTGTTGGTGTTCATCATGGTTTTGCTGATGTCCATCACGGTTTTGTTGGTGTTCATCACTGTTTTATTGATGTCCAACACTGTTTTGTTTGTGTTCATCACTGTTTTGGTGGTGTTCATCACGGTTTTGTTGGTGTTCATCACGGTTTTGTTTATGTCTATCACGTTTTGTTGGTTTTCATCACGTTTTGTTGGTGTTCATCACGATTGTGTTGGTGTTCATCACGGTTTTGTTGGTGTTCATCACTGTTTTGTTGGTGTTCATCACGGTTTTGTTGGTGTTCATCCCTGTTTTATTGATGTCCAACACTGTTTTGTTGGTGTTCATCACTGTTTTATTGATGTCCAACACTGTTTTGTTTGTGTTCATCACTGTTTTGGTGGTGTTCATCACGGTTTTGTTTATGTCTATCACGGTTTTGTTGGTTTTCATCACGGTTTTGTTGGTGTTCATCACTGTTTTGTTGGTGTTCATCACGGTTTTGTTGGTGTTCACCACTGTTTTATTGATGTCCATCACTGTTTTGTTGGTGTTCACCACTGTTTTGTTGATATCCATCACGGATTTGTTGATGTTCATCACGGTTTTGTTGGTGTTCACAACTGTTTTATTGATGTCCATAGCGGTTGTGTTGGTATTCATCACTGTTTTGTTGGTGTTCATCACGGTTTTAGTTATGTCTATCATGGTTTTGTTGATGTTCATCACGGTTTTGTTGGTGTTCATCGCTGCTTTGTTGGTATTCATCACGATCTTGTTGGTGTTCATCAGTTTTGTTGGTGTTCATGACGGTTATGGTGGTGTTCATCACAGTTTTGTTGGTGTTCGTCACTGTTTTGTTAGTGTTCATCACTGTTTTGTTAATGACCATCCCGGTTTTGTAGGTGTTCATCACAGTTTTGTTGGTGTTCATCACTGTTTTGTTAGTGTTCATCACTGTTTAGTTGATGTCCATTATGGTTTTTTTGGTGTTCATCACGGTTTTGTTGGTGTTCATCGCTGCTTTGTTGGTATTCATCACGATCTTGTTGGTGTTCATCAGTTTTGTTGGTGTTCATGACGGTTATGGTGGTGTTCATCACAGTTGTGTTGGTGTTCGTCACTGTTTTGTTAGTGTTCATCACTGTTTTGTTAATGACCATCCCGGTTTTGTAGGTGTTCATCACAGTTTTGTTTGTGTTCATCACTGTTTTGTTAGTGTTCATCACTGTTTATTTGATGTCCATTATGGTTTTTTTGGTGTTCATCACGGTTGTGTTGGTGTTCCTCACTGTTTTGTTGGTGTCCATCACGATCTTGTTGGTGTTCATCAGTTTTGCTGATGTCCATCACGGTTTTGTTGGTGTCCATCACGGTTTTGTTCGTGTTCATCACTGTTTTGTTCGTGTTCATCACTGTTTTGTTCGTGTCCATCATGGTTTTGTTGGTGTTCCTCACTGTTTTGTTGATGTCTATCACGGTTTTGTTGGTGTTCATCACGGTTTTGTTGGTGTTCATCACGGTTTTGTTGGTGTCCATCATGGTTTTGTTGGTGTTCCTCACTGTTTTGTTGGTGTTCATCACGGTTTTGTTGGTGTTCATCACGGTTTTGTTGGTGTTCCTCACTGTTTTGTTGGTGTTCATCACGGTTTTGTTGGTGTTCATCACGGTTTTGTTGGTGTTCATCACGGTTTTGTTGGTGTTCATCACGGTTTTGTTGGTGTTCATCACGGTTTTGTTGGTGTTCCTCACTGTTTTGTTGGTGTTCATCACGGTTTTGTTGGTGTTCATCACGGTTTTGTTGGTGTTCATCACGATTGTGTTGGTGTTCATCACGGTTTTGTTGGTGTTTATCACGTTTTGTTGGTGTTCATCACGGTTTTGTTGGTGTTCATCACGGTTCTGTTGGTGTTTATCACGGTTTAGTTGGTGTTCATCATTGCTTTGTTGATGTCCATCACGGCTTTATTTTTGTTCATCACAGTTTTGTTGGTGTTCACCACTGCTTTGTTGGTGTTCATCACTGTTTTGCTTATGTCCATCACGGTTTTTTTGGTGTTCATCACTGTTTTGTTGGTGTTCATCACTCTTTTGTTGGTGTTCATCACGTTTTGTTGGTGTTCATCACTGTTTTGCTTATGTCCATCACGGTTTTTTTGGTGTTCATCACTCTTTTGTTGGTGTTCATCACGTTTTGTTTGTGTTCTTCAAAGTTTTGTTGATATCTATCACAGTTTTGTTGGTGTTCATCAGTTTTGTTGGTGTTCATCAGTTTTGTTGGTGTTCATCACGGTTTTGTTAGTGTTCATCACGGTTTTGTTGGTGTTCATCACTGTTTTGGTGGTGTTCATCACTGTTTTGTTGGTGTTCATTCCTATTTTTGGTGTCTATCACTGTTGTGTTGGTGTTCATCATGGTTTTGCTGATGTCCATCACGGTTTTGTTGGTGTTCATCACTGTTTTATTGATGTCCAACACTGTTTTGTTTGTGTTCATCACTGTTTTGGTGGTGTTCATCACGGTTTTGTTGGTGTTCATCACGGTTTTGTTTATGTCTATCACGTTTTGTTGGTTTTCATCACGTTTTGTTGGTGTTCATCACGATTGTGTTGGTGTTCATCACGGTTTTGTTGGTGTTCATCACTGTTTTGTTGGTGTTCATCACGGTTTTGTTGGTGTTCATCCCTGTTTTATTGATGTCCAACACTGTTTTGTTGGTGTTCATCCCTGTTTTATTGATGTCCAACACTGTTTTGTTTGTGTTCATCACTGTTTTGGTGGTGTTCATCACGGTTTTGTTTATGTCTATCACGGTTTTGTTGGTTTTCATCACGGTTTTGTTGGTGTTCATCACTGTTTTGTTGGTGTTCATCACGGTTTTGTTGGTGTTCATCCCTGTTTTATTGATGTCCAACACTGTTTTGTTGGTGTTCATCACTGTTTTATTGATGTCCAACACTGTTTTGTTTGTGTTCATCACGGTTTTGTTGGTGTTCATCACGGTTTTGTTTATGTCTATCACGGTTTTGTTGGTGTTCATCACGGTTTTGTTGGTGTTCATTACGATTGTGTTGGTGTTCATCACGATTTTGTTGGTGTTCGTCACGGTTTTGTTGGTTTTCATCACTGTTTTGTTGGTATTCATCACGGTTTTGTTGGTGTCCATCACAGTTTTGTTACTGGTCATCACTGTTTTGTTGGTGGCTATCACTGTTTTGTTAGTGTTCATCACTGTTTTGTTAGTGTTCATCACTGTTTTGTTGGTGTCTATCACGGTTTTGTTGTTGTTCATCACTGTTTTGTTGATGACCATCACGGTTTTATAGGAGTTCATCACGGTTTTGTTGATTTACATAACGGTTTTGTTTATGTTCATCTATGTTTTGTTGGTTTTCATCACGATTTTGTTGATATTCATCACGGTTTTGTTGATGTCCATCTCGTTTTGTTGGTGTCCATCACTGTTTTGTTGATGTCCATCACGGTTTTGTTAGTGTTCATCTCTGTTTTGTTGGTTTTCATCACGGTTTTGTTGATATCCATCACGGATTTGTTGATGTTCATCACGGTTTTGTTGGTGTTCACAACTGTTTTATTGATGTCCATCACGGTTTTGTTGGTGTTCATCACTGTTTTGTTGATGCCCATCACGGTTTTCTTAGTGTTCATCTCTGTTTTGTTGGTTTTCATCACGGTTTTGTTGATATCCATCATGGATTTGTTGATTATCATCACGGTTTGTTGGTGTTCACAACTGTTTCATTGATGTCTATCACGGTTTTGTTGGTATTCATCACTGTTTGTTGGTGTTCATCACGGTTGTGTTGGGGTTCATCATGGTTTTGTTGGTGTCCATCACAGTTTTGTTGGTGTTCATCACTATGTTGTTTGTGTTCATCACTCTTTTGTTGGTGTTCATCACGGTTTTGTTGGTGTTCATCACAGTTTTGTTGTATTCATAACGGTTTTGTTGGTGTTTATCACGGTTTTATTGGTGTCCATCATGGTTTTGTTGGTGTTCATCACGGTGTTGTTGGTGTTTATTGCGGTTTTGTTGGCGTTCATCACGGTTTTGTTGGTGTTCATCACGGTTTTGTTGGCGTCCAACACGGTTTTGATGGTGTTCATCATGGCTGTATTCATGCCCATCGCTGTTTTGTCATGTCCATCAAGGTTTTATTCATGTCCATCATGGTTTTGTTGGTATTTATCACGGTGTTAATGGTGTCCATCACGATTTGTTGGTGTTCATCACGGTTTTGTTGGTGTTCATCACGATTTTGATGGGTGTCCATAACGGATTTGTTGGTTAACCGTTCCCTTACCAAGCATCGTGTCATTCTCAGCTTTTGTGTTCGATATTTTTTTTTCATGTCTCACACGTGTTTCTTGGCGAGATTGTGAATATTTTTGTTTTCATCTTCTCTTTGCTGTCTAGCGTTTTTTCGGGGTTTTTTTCGTTTGTTTGTTTGTTTGTTTGTTTGTTTTTATTTTTTAATTATTTTCGGTTAATATCTTGGTTCTTAAGAATCCCACTCGTTTGACTTAAAAAGCTGCTGTACATACAAACTAATCATCCAGTTTGTATCATTCATAAAGGTTAATATTAGATATTCTTACATGTTCTGTAAATGGCGATTTTCAGATATCCCCCGCAATTGTGTGTCCGATTTGCAGGACATGTTGAATTACAGTAGCTGTCATCCACAGGTGTACCAGTCACGTTGTCAGAACCACAGTGACAAAAATTCGTATTCTAAAACAATTAACTTTCTATCAATGGATTAATTAATCAAAGTTTATAAATACGAAAGCGGTACTCAGAGGTAATACAGTAGCAAAAATTTTTAAAAAAGCAAAAAACACAAAGCACAAAACACAAACACTAAAGTAAAAACTGCAATGAAAATTTAAGATTGAGCAACACGAACCCAACACAAAACTGATGTTGGTATTTTATGCCACTTTCAACAATATTTCAGTTATATCGTGGCGGTCAGTTTTATTGGTGGAAGAAACCGCATTACCCAGAGAAAGCCATCGACATGGCGCAAGTCAATGACAAACTTCATCACAAAATGTTGTATCGAGTACATCACGTCATGAGCGAGATTTAAGCTCACAACGAAAGTGGTGATCGGCACTGATTGCACATGTGTATCCATCTACTACATGTATACGATCACGACCACAACGGCCCCATATAAACATAGCGATTTGGGTCATTTCGTGCGATGATTGTTACCGGTCCCTGTGAATTAAGCAGGATGTGGATAAAATACATACACTATGATATCGTAATCAAACCTTTAGTTCCTTGGACAGGTATAAATATACATTAGTAGTATATGGGTACAGCTCAGACGGCATTTGAGGGGGTGCTATGAGGGGGTACCGAAGAGATCGTGTGCGCATGCGCAGCCAGAAATGACGTCACCGGAAATGAGAGGGAGATAATTTCCCGCTTTTTTTAAACCCTTATTTCCCGCGTTTTTGTACCCGTATTTCCCGCGTTTTCCCCGGAACTTCTCTAGATTATAGGTACAAGCAATGGAATTGTGAATCCAACCTGTATCGGGTCACTATAGCGCTATTACCCCCTATGTTAAGCCACTTTCCCTCCTGAATTGTGCAGTCAGCCGTGATTAATTGACTCAGTGGTATGTGTATGCAATATATGACTGCATTTTCTATATATGTTCTTTTGTTTGTTTGATTTTTTCGTAGATAAAATGTTATTCATCATACAGGCTTTACATTATAACAAAACGACAAGTACATTTTCTAAGCTTTATTGATAAGACAATGCACAACAGTCTTGACTATGTCTGTGGCTTCTCTCGGATGTCTCAATCGATAATGAAGTATTCCAAACCGAGTAAATTTACATAATTGTGTGTTGCTCATTATTATTCTATTATTCTAAGTATTGTATCATTCATATGGGTTTTAACACCGTGCTTTAATTACCAATAATTTTTTATACACTGAATATATTACCATACCATAAAAATCAATCATGAACTTAAAAACTCATACTGTCTTTATAAGGTTATACAAGTCCCTCCCCTCCCCCCAATAATGGCTATGAAAAAAACCCAGCTGTTCAACCTTCGTGTAAAACGCCAAATTGTATGATTTTGTAAGATGGATTTTTTATTACGGTCTATTAGGCAACCCTTGAATTTTCTATTGGTTTTCTAAAGAGGCCCCGCGTTTAATTATTCATACGCGTACCAGTGAAATGGGTTTAGAAACATTATTCGATATACGTGAAGTATTCAAAAAGAGATTAACCCCCAATGATCGGACAAGTTGAAACATGAATGTATTTACTACACATGCCCTCCGATGAACTCTAGGTGATTTGCATATAGACATAATACACAAAAAATCGATACCAAGTATTGCTAAATTGATTTCAACCGTACCAGACTCCAATGTTAAAAAATGCAGATTATGTGAAAAAACAACAGAAATGTTGGTACACGTGTGCTGTAACGGTCAATATTCTTTCGAAATCCAATAAGAATTTTCTTTTGAAGAATTTAATTAGCGTTATATTTTTGACAAACTTTTCGTCTGCTAAATCTATTGATTTTATGTTATCGGATAACCAAGATATTTAAAATGTCCTTTCGTAAAAGTCGCGTGGCGTCTGCTGCATTCCTTACACGGTTTAGCTATATTTACTCGGGTGAAACCAAATGACGTTTATTTTACAGGATTTGTCATTGTAAAATTGATAGCTCAGGATCCCTTTCACTGGTTATCTGCCCCTTTCCCGCTATTTTTTATTTTCATGGGGAGCCCATCAATAATTACACAACCATGGATTACTGTCTTAAAGGGGGCCTAACATGAACTTTTACTTATTTTTTTTGGGTGTTCTACCATCTAGAGCACACTGAACGACAACTTAGTTATTAGTAGTAGTTTTTATATTATAGTATTATTTTTCAAATCAGACATGCATAAATTTGAAATGTTAAGAATTTGGACTATATTTATAACAAGGAAGCTACTATACCAAGAGTTTCCTATTAGTTGAGTTGAAGTTTTCCGCTCGCCACCATAATTCGGTTAACCGTTACGGAATACCTGTGTCACAAGTGACCACAGATATGTTCCACTTGTCGTAAGCACTTCCCGGTCCTTTCCTCATTAATGTGTATAACATTATCGTTTTGAGCGGATATACTAAGTTGATGTAACTTGTTTCTAATTGTACATTTATGACAATAAAATATGTTTAAACTAAATTAATGGCTTATCGCCGAGTTCGTAACTACGGTAACACGATGGGTGCCACTAGTGGTGCAGAAACCGCTAACTCTTCCAGAGCACCCGAGTACACCCCCAGGTTTTATTTAGATTCATGTTACTCGATCTTTAGTTTTCTGTTTATTCTTTTGTCAATCGCTGTTTGTCCATTTTTCTTTGCCCATTGTGTTGTCTGTCCTTCGATTTTGATTACCCCTTTGGTATCTTCAAAGTCTTCCTGTAATAATCAGCCTTGATTGGAATGTTATATAGCTTTATCTTGTCGCATCAAATGGTTATATCAAGATATAAATATATTTAATATTATTAACGTGTTTCGCTATTTAATGAATGTGTTCAAACAGGTGGTTGTATTATATACACATGGTTATTTCCTTTCAATAATTCAAATATCGTCTGTTAGCGAATGACTTATTTACCTATCAACAAACATCATAATGGCCTTTTAATCGGATCATGTTTAAACTTGTCGAAACGCGTTGAGGCATGAACAATTACAGTTTTGATATGGATGTGATGTGTAAACTGGATCAATCCAATTGAAAAATCAATAACTCACCCCATTTCAATGGACTATATTTAAAATGTTGTATTTAAATTGAATGAAATTCACGTTTTTTACGTCATTTAATATTCACTTTTGTAAGATAAATAAAAACTGTATACATATTTAACGTACCCTACCCACATTCGCGTTTTTTTTATTCCGGTTACATCAATCCATTCTCGATACAGCATTCCATTATATAGTTTCAACCTATCCTATTGTCTCCATACTGTTTTTACACTGATATTTTCTGTTGAAACTTGATTCCAGTTAGGTTTTTCCTTTTTTATCTGATATACAGTTGTATAGGAATTTAATTATTTTTTTGTCATTTAGCTGGGATTCCCTTATTTCTTCTGGTTCCCAGTTTTTCAAAATTTCAGAATTCATTAGATTAGGCTCAACTGAATGACTGCTTACTGCCAGTAGTTACCCTGACTTGTTCTAGGGTTGTAGCGCATTCAGGTTCACTCTTCTCTTCTCTTCCAAGGGTCAGTTTTAGCCCCTTTTCTATTTTTGATTTATATAAATGATATTGGAGAGAAGCTCCTCTCTCTCAGTAGACTCTTTGCAGATGATACTTCTTTTGGTTATTCAAGTCAAAATGTTGTTGAAATTGAAAATGTTATAAATCATGATTTGTGTGAACTAAATGGTTAATGTCTTTTAATCCAGACAAAACTGAGATTATGTTATTTTCCAATACAGATGTTAGATATAATTTTAATTTCACATTTAATGCAAACAATATCCCTATAACAACGAGCCATAAGCACTTGGGTGTAACCTTGTCAAGCGATGCTAAATGGAATGACCACATTGAAAATATAATCTTAAGCGTATCAAGACATTTAGGTATTCTGCGAAAATTAAAATATAGGTTAAGTAGACAAAATCTAGAAAAACTGTACTTAGTATATATCCGCCCAATTTTTGAATATGCCTGTGAAATTTGGGATAATTGTGGAGTGTGTTATTCAATCAAACTTGAAAAATTGCAACTAGATGCTGCAAGGATTGTAACTGGATTACCAATTTTCACAAAAACAGATAAATTATACTCAGAAACAGGATGGACTACTCTCTCTAGTAGAAGGCATAATAGGAAACTCCAGTTATTTTATGATATAAAGAATGGACATGCACCAAATTATCTTAGAGAACTTATTCCTCTTACTGTACAAAGCACAACTATTTACCCCTTAAGAAACGGTTCGGATTTAATAATACCTCTTAGTAGACTCTCGATTACAACTGAATCTTTTATTCCATCTACTGTTAAACTCTGGAACCGGCTAGATCAATTTGATCGTAATCTTGACACATTAACTAAATTCAAAAAAGCCATTCGAAAAGAACAGTCAGATAACACAAAACGTATCCCCAAACATTTTTATTATGGTCCCAGAAAACTTAATATTATTCTTACTCAACTTCGTAACTCGTATTCCTTTCTAAATTACGATCTATCAAAGGTTAATATAGTAAATGATGCTGCTTGTTCCTGTGGAGCTCCACGGGATGATGCATTCCATTATTTTTTTTACCTGTCCTAATTATACTGAACAACTTAAATTGGGTACAGACAAGCGATTTGAATTTGAATCTACTAACCCGTGGGTCGGATGATTTAACATACGAAGAAAATATTAATATCATCAAACACGTTTTCAATTTTATTAAATCTTCAAAAAGATTCCTTGTAGTATAATTACTCGATAATTATCTACTCTCCAACCTCGTATCCATCCAACACAACCTTTTTATTAATTCGTTAATTATTTACAATATATCTCTATATGTATTATATGCATGCTCAGAATGATCATTATACTATGTGAATTTATTGTATAAATGGGAGAAGACTTCATAAGTTGGTAAAACTTGTGTCCTATCCCGTTTGTTAATTTAACAAATAAAATAATCATAAACTAAATCTTCTCTTCTGTATTTCTCTCTTGATGACGTAAGCAAACTTTACAAGGTCTCTGTCATAATGCATCTGCATTGTTGTGTTGCCTACCTGGAGATGTCAATGCATCTTTTAACCTAATAAAAGCCTGTTCACATTTATCATTCCACTGAAATATTGAGCTTTTGTCACACAGCTTATGCAATGGTCTGGCTATGATTGCAAAGTTTTTCACATATTTCTTGTAATAGGAGCAAAGACCAAGAAAGCCCCTCATTTGCTAAGGTGTTTTTGGTCTGGGCCAGTCTTGAACAGTTTTAATTTTATCAGGATCTGTACTAATTCCTTCTTCTGAGACCACACGCTCCAAAAAACTTAACATTAGTTTGAAAAAAAATTAACTAGATGAAGGGTTCAATCACCCCCAAGTCAAGCATACTAAGTATTTTCTCCTTTTCTGTTTGCCTCTTACCATATGGTAAGCGTCTGAGTGATTGCCTTATTGGTACTGCACTCCCTGTATTGATTTTATGTTGTACCAAATCTGTATGACCTAAATCACCTTTGGATTTTGAGAAAAAAACATTTTGGTGTTTTGTTAACAATTTTGACGATGTGATTCGAGTTCTTTATACATTTTTCATGTTCATTTAAATTTCTAATCACTATTTTGTCCTTTTATTGTGGTTTTGTGCATTCGTGTTCAATATGTTCGTCATACATTCGTTTTGTTTTTGTTTTAGACGTTTACTTTTTGAGGTTTCACTCAGATTTTCGTGTTTATTCAGCATCTTAATTACTATTTTGTTGATTTGTTGGAGTTTTGTCATAGATGTTTACGTTAGTATTCGATATTTTCATAATGTGTTTCGTTTTGTCATTGGAGGAGGAGGAGGGGTATAGTCGTAGCCTGTTTCCTTCGACGGTGGCTGCTGCTGCTGCTGGGGTGGCGGTGGCAGTGGTGGTGGCGGTGGCGGTGGTTGGCTGCTGCTGGGGTGGTGGTGGTGGAGGCAGGGAGGAAGAGGTTTCTTTGGGTGTTATTATAACTAACACAGAAATCAAGTTTCATATTTTATTGTTCACTTTGCATTAAGTTCAAGTTCTGTTTCTCAGTCTCTTTCATTTAATCCAGTCACTTTATTGTCCATTGTTCTTAGTTCTAACTCTCTGTCTTCAAATAAACGTATGGTTTTTATTCAGTTATTTCTATTCGTAAAGACTCAGGGTCACTCCTATCTTCGTAGGATGCAATGTCCATTCTCCATGAGGTACGAAGTGCTTCCTGGTGTGAATTGTCAGTTGAGGGGCTTTGATGATAACGTAGACGTCTTCTCCAGTCCACGGGTTCTCCATCTTTCGCTCGAATGATCAAATCGTCCACCACTTGCGTACCACTGCACAAGACTTTCCACTGTGACAAAGACAAGCTGACACCGACTTTGGTAGGAACTTTGTCGTTTTCCCAAAATATCAGTAACTGTAAATTTGTCTGTTTATGTTCCTTTATATTCTGTACCATTTTAATGTTAAACAACCATATTTACCATTTTAAATGAAACAGTTCTTCAGTGTCAGACAG
The DNA here is from genome assembly GCA_963680875.1 of Bathymodiolus brooksi. Classification (NCBI taxonomy): domain Eukaryota; kingdom Metazoa; phylum Mollusca; class Bivalvia; order Mytilida; family Modiolidae; genus Bathymodiolus; species Bathymodiolus brooksi. The sequence goes on along the minus strand of OY804580.1, from coordinate 121,965,952 downwards.
CGGTGTCGATTGGATGTTGTCTGTTATTGTTTATTACATTATCTATTGTCATTTCATTCCAATTGTTATTTTGCTGTAAATCTGTGGTGATGTTTTTATTTTATTCAAATTTATATTATAATTCATTTTTTTTTTTCAAAGAAAACAAAAGGTTTTGTCACCTTCAATTATTATTTCATTTATCAATGGAAAAGTTTGGGCTTTTTGGGCTTTTTTTTTTACTTGAATAATGATAAAAAAAAATTCAATATTAGAACAATTACATTTTTCTTAACAAAAAAAACATAAGTAACACGGACACTGAATAGATTTTCTCCAAATTTATTTAAAAATAAACAAGAAAATTGATAATAAAATTTAACAACGAATTGAATTGAATCTAAATTGAATATAAAAATAAATAAAAATAAGAAATGGACAAATATATATATCACAGCACTGACAGATTATCACAAAGTCATTAATGTATCTTGATAAGTGTAAAGTAATTAATTTGTGTACTTAATTGGTAATATTGAAAGTGGTGCTAAAAACCCTAACCCTAACCCTAAGCCTAACTCTAACCCTAACTCTAACCCTAACCCTAACCCTAAATCTAACCCTAACATTAACTCTTACCCTAACCCTAATTCTAACCCTAACTCTAACCCAAACCCTAACCCAAACCCTAACCCTAAACCTAACCCTAACTCTAATCCTAACTCTAACCCTTACCCTAGCCCTAACCCTAACCCTAACCCTAACCCTAACTCTAACTCTAACTCTAACCCTAACCCTAACCCTAACTCTAATCTTAACCCTAACCCTAACCCTAACCCTAACCCTAAATTACTCTTACCCTAACACTAACCCTAACCCTAACCCTAACCCTAACTCTAACCCTAACTCTAATCCTAACCCTAACTCTAACCCTAACTCTAACCCTAACCCTAACCCTAACCCTAACTCTAACCCTAACTCTAACCCTAACCCTAACCCTAACCCTAACTCTAACCCTAACCCTAATCCTAAACCTAACCCTAACCCTAACTCTAACCCTAACCCTAACTCTAACCCTAACTCTAACCCTAACCCTAACCCTAACCCTAACCCTAACCCTAACTCTAACCCTAACCCTAACTCTAACCCTAACCCTAACCCTAACCCTAACTCTAACCCTAACCCTAACCCTAACTCTAACCCTAACCTAACCCTAACCCTAACTCTAACCCTAACCCTAACCCTACCTCTAACCCTAACCCTTACCCTAACCCTAACCCTAACTCTAACCCTAACCCTAACTCTACCCTAACCCTAACTCTAACCCTAACCCTAACTCTAACCCTAACCCTAATTCTAACCCTAACTCTAACCCTAACTCTAACCCTAACTCTAACCCTAACCCTAACTCTACCCTAACCCTAACTCTAACCCTAACCCTAACTCTAACCCTAACCCTAATTCTAATTCTAACTCTAACCCTAACTCTACCCTAACCCTAACTCTAACCCTAACCCTAACTCTAACCCTAACCCTAATTCTAACCCTAACTCTAACCCTAACTCTAACCCTAACCCTAACTCTACCCTAACCCTAACTCTAACCCTAACCCTAACTCTAACCCTAACCCTAATTCTAACCCTAACTCTAACCCTAACCCTAACCCAAACACTAATCCTAACCCTAACCCTGACCAATGATAAATAATCTACCATCTCTTGACCTCATGTGTTATTGACTTTCTTGGTCAAATGGTCTTAAGTTGCTACCGTTCCTCGGTAACCGGACATGGTAGATTATTTATAATTGGTCCGGGTTAGGGTTAGGATTAGAGTTAGGGTTAGGGTTAGGGTTAGGGCTAGGGTTAGGGTTAGACTTAGGTTTAGGGTTAGGGTTAGGGTTAGGGTTAGGGTGTTTAGCACCACTTTCAATATTACCAATTAAGTACACAAATTAATTACAATACACTTATCAAGATATATTAATGACTTTGTGCTAATCTGTCAGTGCTGTGAAATATATATTTGTCCATTTCTTATTTTTATTCATTTTTATATTCAATGTAGATTCAGTTCAATTTGTTGTTAAATTTTATTGTCAATTTTCTTGTTTATTTTTAAATTTTCTTTTCTATTCTTAAATTTTCTTGTTTATTTTTATATTAATTTGGAGAAAATCTATTCAGTTTGCGTGTTACTTATGTTTTGTTTGTTAAAAACAAGGTAATTGTTCTAATATTGATTTTTTTTTATCATTATTCAAGTAAAATGATAAATGAAATAATAATTGAAGGTGACAAAACCTTTTATTTTCTTTAAAAAAAAAATTGAATTCTAATATAAATTTGAATAAAATAAAAACATCACCACAGATTTACAGCAAAATAACAATTGGAATGAAATGACAATAGAGAATGTATTAAGTAATAACAGACAACATCCAGTCAACACTGCTGTCTGACACTGAAGAACTGCTTCATTTAAAATGGTAAATATGGTTGTTTAACATTAAAATGGTACAGAATGCGCTACAACCCTAGAACAAGTCAGGGTAACTACTGGCAGTAAGCAGAGTCATTCAGTTGAGCCTAATCTAATGAATTCTGAAATTTTGAAAAACTGGGAACCAGAAGAAATAAGGGAATCCCAGCTAAATGACAAAAAAATAATTAAATTCCTATACAACTGTATATCAGATAAAAAAAGGAAAAACCTAATTGGAATCAAGTTTCAACAGAAAATATCAGTGTAAAAACAGTATGGAGACAATAGGATAGGTTGAAACTATATAATGGAATACTGTATCGAGAATGGATTGATGTAACCGGAATAAAAAAAACGCAAATGTGGGTAGGGTACGTTAAATATGCATACAGTTTTTATTTATCTTACAAGAGTGAATATTAAATGACGTAAAACACGTGAATTTCATTCAATCTAAATACAACATTTTAAATATAGTCCATTGAAATGGGATGGGTTATTGATTTTTCAATTGGATTGATCCAGTTTACACATCACATCCATATCAGAACTGTAATTGTTCATGCCTCAACGCGTTTCGACAAGTTTAAACATGATCCGATTAAAAGGCCATTATGATGTTTGTTGATAGGTAAATAAGTCATTCGCTAACAGACGATATTTGAATTATTGAAAGGAAATAACCATGTGTATATAATACAACCACCTGTTTGAACACATTCATTAAATAGCGAAACACGTTAATAATATTAAATATATTTATATCTTGATATAACCATTTGATGCGACAAGATAAAGCTATATAACATTCCAATCAAGGCCGATTATTACAGGAAGACTTTGAAGATACCAAAGGGGTAATCAAAATCGAAGGACAGACAACACAATGGGCAAAGAAAAATGGACAAACAGCGATTGACAAAAGAATAAACAGAAAACTAAAGATCGAGTAACACGAATCTAAATAAAACCTGGGGGTGTACTCGGGTGCTCTGGAAGAGTTAGCGGTTTCTGCACCACTAGTGGCACCCATCGTGTTATCGTAGTTACGAACTCGGCGATAAGCCATTAATTTAGTTTAAACATATTTTATTGTCATAAATGTACAATTAGAAACAAGTTACATCAACTTAGTATATCCGCTCAAAACGATAATGTTATACACATTAATGAGGAAAGGACCGGGAAGTGCTTACGACAAGTGGAACATATCTGTGGTCACTTGTGACACAGGTATTCCGTAACGGTTAACCGAATTATGGTGGCGAGCGGAAAACTTCAACTCAACTAATAGGAAACTCTTGGTATAGTAGCTTCCTTGTTATAAATATAGTCCAAATTCTTAATATTTCAAATTTATACATGTCTGATTTGAAAAATAATACTATAATATAAAAACTACTACTAATAACTAAGTTGTCGTTCAGTGTGCTCTAGATGGTAGAACACCCAAAAAAAATAAGTAAAAGTTCATGTTAGGCCCCCTTGAAGACAGTAATCCATGGTTGTGTAATTATTGATGGGCTCCCCATGAAAATAAAAAATAGCGGGAAAGGGGCAGATAACCAGTGAAAGGGATCCTGAGCTATCAATTTTACAATGACAAATCCTGTAAAATAAACGTCATTTGGTTTCACCCGAGTAAATATAGCTAAACCGTGTAAGGAATGCAGCAGACGCCACGCGACTTTTACGAAAGGACATTATAAATATCTTGGTTATCCGATAACATAAAATCAATAGATTAAGCAGACGAAAAGTTTGTCAAAAATATAACGCTAATTAAATTCTTCAAAAGAAAATTCTTATTGGATTTCGAAAGAATATTGACCGTTACAGCACACGTGTACCAAAATTTCTGTTGTTTTTTCACATAATCTGCATTTTTTAACATTGGAGTCTGGTACGGTTGAAATCAATTTAGCAATACTTGGTATCGATTTTTTGTGTATTATGTCTATATGCAAATCACCTAGAGTTCATCGGAGGGCATGTGTAGTAAATACATTCATGTTTCAACTTGTCCGATCATTGGGGTTTAATCTCTTTTTGAATACTTCACGTATATCGAATAATGTTTCTAAACCCATTTCACTGGTACGCGTATGAATAATTAAACGCGGGGCCTTTTTAGAAAACCAATAGAAAATTCAAGGGTTGCCTAATAGACCGTAATAAAAAATCCATCTTATAAAATCATACAATTTGGCGTTTTACACGAAGGTTGAACAGCTGGTTTTTTTTCATAGCCATTATTGGGGGGAGGGGAGGGACTTTTATAACCTTATAAAGACAGTATGAGTTTTTAAGTTCATGATTGATTTTTATGGTATGGTAATATATTCAGTGTATAAATAATTATTGGTAATTAAAACACGGTGTTAAAACCCATATGAATGGTACAATACTTAGAATAATAGAATAATAATGAGCAACACACAATTATGTAAATTTACTCGGTTTGGAATACTTCATTATCGATTGAGACATCCGAGAGAAGCCACAGACATAGTCAAGACTGTTGTGCATTGTCTTATCAATAAAGCTTAGAAAATGTACTTGTCGTTTTGTTATAATGTAAAGCCTGTATGATGAATAACATTTTATCTACGAAAAAATCAAACAAACAAAAGAACATATATAGAAAATGCAGTCATATATTGCATACACATACCACTGAGTCAATTAATCACGGCTGACTGCACAATTCAGGAGGGGAAAATGGTTTAGCATAAGGGGTAATAGCGCTAGTGACCCGATACAGGTTGGATTCACAATTCCATTGTTGTTCGTACCTAGAATCTAGAGGAGTTCCGGGGGAAAACGCGGGAAATACGGGTACAAAAACGCGGGAAATAAGGGTTTAAAAAAAGCGGAAAATTATCTCCCTTTCATTTCCGGTGACGTCATTTCGGGTTGCGCATGTGCACACGATCACTTCCGGTATCCCCTCATAGCATCCCCTCAAATGCCGTCTGAGCTGTGCCCATATACTAATTACATTGAGGATTTTAGTTTATGTTTTCTATAATGCATGCTTTCATCTTAATAATAAAATGTATTTAAGGGAAAGATAACAATCCCAATGATGAACATTAAACTGTTATATGATGAAAACGTTGATATCAACTTCAGAGCACACGACACGTTTCTGGAATAATCTTCATCAGGTACGCACAAGTGTTGGGAGCAATAAAACCAAAGGGACTATAAAAAGATAGCCAAAATTGGCTACCGTCACCTATGCCTAAGGTAGGGGCATTAGTTTTATTAATAATTACATTATTTAGTAAATTGCTGTAATAAATAAATATGTAAATAATGCGAAATATATTATTAGATTTAATATTTGAAGTCTTTGGCTCATCCTACAGCATAAACTATAAAATAACAAATACGGACTAATTTACTCGGCACTGACATGGTTTTATTAGATATATTTTTTATCGGAATTTACAATTTCTAAATAATGCGCACTAAATTTGATATCATCTTTTTGTTTATTACTGGTGTATGTAATTGTTGTTTTATTCCATTTATAAATTATGATCCATATTTACCTCCACTCCAGCATACATGTAGTTCTCAAATGTACAAGTTTTCACACAAAATGCTACAGAATTTGTTAATCTTTCATTGTGTTGTCCCGTAAGAATTGGATTGTTGGGGTCGTTCTCAAAACAACCAAGATATTCTATGCCTGAAATAGAGGATATTATATACGATCAGCTAACTTCGTTTGTTCTCTCCTGACAAAGAAAAGCTTAGCAGCAAAAAATCTTTTTTTGAATATTAATTTTATTTCTCTCACAATCTGCGGGTATACATATTATTTCTCCCATTATTATGGCGTTTTAACCCCGCTGAACCAGTGGTGGAAAATTCTGTAATCCTCTAGAGGATTAAAATGTCTCGTGCCTTTCCCTGCATTAATTTCAAACGCATTAATTTCAAATTTTCAAATAAAGTTCGTGTTAAATAATGGAAGAAACAAATTCTCCTTCAGTTGCCCATGTGGGTTACGATATGTCTTCACTCTCGAGAGTTAAATCTAAAATGTTAACCACAAGCCGTCAGGGAGTGGAGAAATATCGTAACCCACGGGCAACTGAAGGAGAATCTATATATACATCACATAGTTAATCAATACACAATACATTTAAAACAGGTACAAAACGTGTTACCTGAGTCATTTCGCGCCGAAAATCAGCTACAAGTGCAGTAGTGGTGTTTTACCAGCAGCACCTCCATATGGTGTATATATCTCGCAGATGATACGATATTCCAGAGCGTGTGGTTCATATCAGGATTTCCTTGATAGAGGGTTGCTGATAACAAGAAAGCTACTGAACCAAGGGTTCCTTTTGGTAAAATTGAAGTCATCACTTCGAAAGTTTTTCGGTCGCCACCATGACTTGGTTGACCGTAATGGAATATCTGTGTCACAAATGACCACGGATTGTTCACTTGTCGTAAACACTTCCCGATCCTTTCCTCATTGACGACTTATTACCGGGTTTGTAACCAGATTAACACGACGGGTGCCATTAGTGGAGAAGGAACTACCTACCATACCGGAGCACCTGAGTTCACCCACGGTTTTCCGTGGGGTCCGTGTTACTCGATCTTTGGTTTTATATGTATGATTTGTAGATCGTTGTTTGTCCTTTTGTACTTTTTCTCTTGACCATTGTGTTGTCTCTTCTTCTTAAATAGACGGATTCTGCTTACCCCTTTGATATTTTCAAACTCTTCTTTCTTGTCTTACCTGTTTATGCTTTCCGAAAGTTGATTTCACCGGCAATTTATTCTTGATTAAGGTTCAATACAGAAGAAAAAATTGTTTCTTGTAAGCAAAATTTGTATGGGGCGCCGTAGAGGACGTCCAGAGAATGACCACCATCGGTATGTTAGAAGGCGGAATGACGGTAGATGGCGCTGCTGTGTCATTTGGTGTTCACCGTACAATCATATGGAGGTTAGCACAACGTTTTATGACTACTGGTGCAGTTAAGAATAGGCCAAGATCCAGTAGATCAAAACGTCTCACTCCTAGAGAAGAACGTTACATCAGGATCACTCACATCAGGTCGTGACCGCTTCTTACCAACAACAAGGATTGCCATCAGAGTATGGAGAGCAACTGGAGTCCGTATATCCACGCCAGCAGTCCACCATAAACCGAAAGCTTGTCATTTCAAATCAAGAAGACTGCATAAAGGTATAGAGTTAACTGTCCATCATAAAAGACTAAACAATGATCTACAAAGCGCTATGCAGAAAAGTTAAGATCCATCAACACATACGAACCCTACTAAGATTCGAGTGCGAACTGGGGTGCTCCGGAAGGATCAGCAGTTCCTGCTCCACACGTGACATCTGCGTTGAACACCAGTATACGTAAATAAATACAAATCACATAAATAAAACATGAACCACACAAAACAAGACGAATCGAACATCGTTTTTACGCGGAAATCGTTTTCGTGGCTGCACTGAAAGTAATATTTCTGTAGGATTTGCTACCCCGTGCAAAATAGGTACTAAAACCAGAAATTAGTTAATTTGATTTTTAAACATGAACGATCCCCATTTGATAATATCTGACTTTTTTGTGACTCTATAATAAAGAAAACCACACAGTGTGCTTTACTTTGTCAATCAAATTTGTACGAATATAATATATTAGAATAGAAAAAAAAACACAATATACAAAACAGAAATATCTGACCTGTGGCATCTGTGAGATATAAACCATAGATACACATAAAAACTCGATATATCCACTTCATGATTACCAAACCTTTACTTGTAAAGTAACAGCCTTAAAGGACTAGTGACATGATTTTATCATATCTGTTTTTTTGCAACTAAATCTCTTAGTAGGTATCAAGAATTAAAAAAACGACACTATTCCCATATTTGGAATATATAGATAATAGTTTGCGCCCATAATAACTGTCTAGTGAGCTACTTGTAATTTATACATATTTTTCAATCCAAACTGAGGCTAATGTTGTGTGACGTCATTTGTTCTATTGATAAATTTTGAGAAGGAAGTGATTGACAGATTAATTGACAGCTAATTTACCTTTCAATAACGGTGTTTTGTTTACGATATAAACACGTGTTCTGATGAGATAGATTCCAACATGGTTTATTGTGCATCATTTGGTTGTAATAACCAAGCGAAAAAGGAAATGGACTAAGTTTTTTTTCATTCCCGAAAGACAGTAATCTCCGAAAAGTGTGGACACATTACTGGAAGAGATGGAACTTCGTTCCCGGTCCCAGTCACAGGTTGTGTTTTGCGCATTTCTCCAAGGACAGTTTTACGCAAGACCCATTGAGGATGGCAGAGTTAGGTGTTCACGGTAAATTCTAAGCACGGTTAAGCCAGACGCCGTTCCATCGATGCCATTGACAGTCAGCAGAGAGGTGAACGATGGCCGACCCATTCAACTTCCGATGTCAAGAAGAGCTTTCGAAAAACGTAGGAAAGCTGAGATTAGTAAATTTATACATATATTATTGTCGTTCCCAATGTAACTTGTATTTGTACATGTGCAATCAACTTGTAATAATATTAACGGTATATATATGCATATTTCCTATTGCTGCCTGGTTGTATCGTCACTTTGACGTTTGTAAACAATCTCGTACTGTTACTACTGTTGAGAGCAAATTAATTAAGCATTGTAGTGAGTAATATATCAGTTAATGCCACATCAGCAATATTTCAGCTATATCGTGGCGAGAAAAGTTACATAACTCACAAAGCAAAGTACAACAGAATGAGAGTGGACAATGTATCCTATAATAATATTTGCTTAATGCCTCATTAGCAATATTTCAGCTATATCGTGGCGAGGAAAGTTACATTAACTAACAACACAAAGTACAACAGAATAAGAGCAAACAATAAATTTGGTAAAATTGGGTATTTCAATATTGAAACACGTTCAATTAATATATACGACACACATAGCCAATGTTATATGGTGGTCAATATGCCTCAAGCATGATGTATATTATTTTTTTTATCCACACATTTCTTAACAATTATAACACACTGGATTATCATTCCAGTGCAATGAGGTCAAAGGTTCCACACATATGGAACTGGAGGGTTTAAAGAGAGGGATGACTTTTCTTGAAAGACACGTTAAAGTAAAAGACCTTGTCATAGATCGCCACTCCATGGTAAAGAAGTATATGAGAGAGTACCATAAAGACAAGAACCAATACGTTGATGTTTGGTATGTTGCTAAAGGTATGATCATTAATTTGATGTTTGGCATGTTGCTAAAGGTATGATCATTAGTTTGATGTTTGGCATGTTACTAAAGGTATGATCATTAGTTTGATGTTTGGCATGTTGCTAAAGGTATGATCATTAGTTTGATGTTTGGTATGTTGCTAAAGGTATGATCATTAGTTTGATGTTTGGCATGTTGCTAAAGGTATGATCATTAGTTTGATGTTTGGTATGTTGCTAAAGGTATGATCATTAGTTTGATGTTTGGTATGTTGCTAAAGGTATGATCATTAGTTTGATGTTTGGCATGTTGCTAAAGGTATGATCATTAGTTTGATGTTTGGTATGTTGCTAAAGGTATGATCATTAGTTTGATGTTTGGTATGTTGCTAAAGGTATGATCATTAGTTTGATGTTTGGCATGTTGCTAAAGGTATGATCATTAGTTTGATGTTTGGCATGTTGCTAAAGGTATGATCATTAGTTTGATGTTTGGTATGTTGCTAAAGGTATGATCATTAGTTTGATGTTTGGCATGTTGCTAAAGGTATGATCATTAGTTTGATGTTTGGCATGTTGCTAAAGGTATGATCATTAGTTTGATGTTTGGCATGTTCCTAAAGGTATGATCATTAGTTTGATGTTTGGCATGTTGCTAAAGGTATGATCATTAGTTTGATGTTTGGTATGTTGCTAAAGGTATGATCATTAGTTTGATGTTTGGTATGTTGCTAAAGGTATGATCATTAGTTTGATGTTTGGCATGTTGCTAAAGGTATGATCATTAGTTTGATGTTTGGTATGTTGCTAAAGGTATGATCATTAGTTTGATGTTTGGCATGTTGCTAAAGGTATGATCATTAGTTTGATGTTTGGTATGTTCCTAAAGGTATGATCATTAGTTTGATGTTTGGCATGTTACTAAAGGTATGATCATTAGTTTGATGTTTGGCATGTTGCTAAAGGTATGATCATTAGTTTGATGTTTGGCATGTTGCTAAAGGTATGATCATTAGTTTGATGTTTGGTATGTTGCTAAAGGTATGATCATTAGTTTGATGTTTGGTATGTTGCTAAAGGTATGATCATTAGTTTGATGTTTGGCATGTTGCTAAAGGTATGATCATTAGTTTGATGTTTGGTATGTTGCTAAAGGTATGATCATTAGTTTGATGTTTGGTATGTTGCTAAAGGTATGATCATTAGTTTGATGTTTGGTATGTTGCTAAAGGTATGATCATTAGTTTGATGTTTGGTATGTTGCTAAAGGTATGATCATTAGTTTGATGTTTGGCATGTTGCTAAAGGTATGATCATTAGTTTGATGTTTGGTATGTTGCTAAAGGTATGATCATTAGTTTGATGTTTGGCATGTTGCTAAAGGTATGATCATTAGTTTGATGTTTGGCATGATACTAAAGGTATGATCATTAGTTTGATGTTTGGCATGTTGCTAAAGGTATGATCATTAGTTTGATGTTTGGCATGTTACTAAAGGTATGATCATTAGTTTGATGTTTGGCATGTTGCTAAAGGTATGATCATTAGTTTGATGTTTGGCATGTTACTGAAGGTATGATCATTAGTTTGATGTTTGGTATGTTGCTAAAGGTATGATCATTAGTTTGATGTTTGGCATGTTGCTAAAGGTATGATCATTTGTTTGATGTTTGGCATGTTGCTAAAGGTATGATCATTTGTTTGATGTTTGGTATGTTGCTAAAGGTATGATCATTAGTTTGATGTTTGGTATGTTGCTAAAGGTATGATCATTAGTTTGATGTTTGGCATGTTGCTAAAGGTATGATCATTAGTTTGATGTTTGGCATGTTGCTAAAGGTATGATCATTAGTTTGATGTTTGGCATGTTGCTAAAAGTATGATCATTAGTTTGATGTTTGGCATGTTGCTAAAGGTATGATCATTAGTTTGATGTTTGGTATGTTGCTAAAGGTATGATCATTAGTTTGATGTTTGGCATGTTGCTAAAGGTATGATCATTAGTTTGATGTTTGGTATGTTGCTAAAGGTATGATCATTAGTTTGATGTTTGGCATGTTGCTAAAGGTATGATCATTAGTTTGATGTTTGGCATGTTGCTAAAGGTATGATCATTAGTTTGATGTTTGGTATGTTGCTAAAGGTATGATCATTAGTTTGATGTTTGGCATGTTGCTAAAGGTATGATCATTAGTTTGATGTTTGGTATGTTGCTAAAGGTATGATCATTAGTTTGATGTTTGGCATGTTGCTAAAGGTATGATCATTAGTTTGATGTTTGGTATGTTGCTAAAGGTATGATCATTAGTTTGATGTTTGGTATGTTGCTAAAGGTATGATCATTAGTTTGATGTTTGGTATGTTGCTAAAGGTATGATCATTAGTTTGATGTTTGGCATGTTGCTAAAGGTATGATCATTAGCTTGATGTTTGGTATGTTGCTAAAGGTATGATCATTAGTTTGATGTTTGGCATGTTGCTAAAGGTATGATCATTAGTTTGATGTTTGGCATGTTACTAAAGGTATGATCATTAGTTTGATGTTTGGCATGTTGCTAAAGGTATGATCATTAGTTTGATGTTTGGCATGTTACTAAAGGTATGATCATTAGTTTGATGTTTGGCATGTTGCTAAAGGTATGATCATTAGTTTGATGTTTTGCATGTTACTAAAGGTATGATCATTAGTTTGATGTTTGGTATGTTGCTAAAGGTATGATCATTAGTTTGATGTTTGGCATGTTGCTAAAGGTATGATCATTTGTTTGATGTTTGGCATGTTGCTAAAGGTATGATCATTTGTTTGATGTTTGGTATGTTGCTAAAGGTATGATCATTAGTTTGATGTTTGGTATGTTGCTAAAGGTATGATCATTAGTTTGATGTTTGGCATGTTGCTAAAGGTATGATCATTAGTTTGATGTTTGGCATGTTGCTAAAGGTATGATCATTAGTTTGATGTTTGGTATGTTACTAAAGGTATGATCATTAGTTTGATGTTTGGCATGTTGCTAAAAGTATGATCATTAGTTTGATGTTTGGTATGTTGCTAAAGGTATGATCATTAGTTTGATGTTTGGTATGTTGCTAAAGGTATGATCATTAGTTTGATGTTTGGCATGTTGCTAAAGGTATGATCATTAGTTTGATGTTTGGCATGTTGCTAAAGGTATGATCATTAGTTTGATGTTTGGCATGTTGCTAAAGGTATGATCATTAGTTTGATGTTTGGCATGTTGCTAAAGGTATGATCATTAGTTTGATGTTTGGCATGTTGCTAAAGGTATGATCATTAGTTTGATGTTTGGTATGTTGCTAAAGGTATGATCATTAGTTTGATGTTTGGCATGTTGCTAAAGGTATGATCATTAGTTTGATGTTTGGCATGTTGCTAAAGGTATGATCATTAGTTTGATGTTTGGTATGTTGCTAAAGGTATGATCATTAGTTTGATGTTTGGTATGTTGCTAAAGGTATGATCATTAGTTTGATGTTTGGTATGTTGCTAAAGGTATGATCATTAGTTTGATGTTTGGTATGTTGCTAAAGGTATGATCATTAGTTTGATGTTTGGCATGTTGCTAAAGGTATGATCATTAGTTTGATGTTTGGCATGTTGCTAAAGGTATGATCATTAGTTTGATGTTTGGTATGTTGCTAAAGGTATGATCATTAGTTTGATGTTTGGCATGTTACTAAAGGTATGATCATTAGTTTGATGTTTGGTATGTTGCTAAAGGTATGATCATTAGTTTGATGTTTGGTATGTTGCTAAAGGTATGATCATTAGTTTGATGTTTGGCATGTTGCTAAAGGTATGATCATTAGTTTGATGTTTGGTATGTTGCTAAAGGTATGATCATTAGTTTGATGTTTGGCATGTTGCTAAAGGTATGATCATTAGTTTGATGTTTGGCATGTTGCTAAAGGTATGATCATTAGTTTGATGTTTGGCATGTTGCTAAAGGTATGATCATTAGTTTGATGTTTGGCATGTTGCTAAAGGTATGATCATTAGTTTGATGTTTGGTATGTTGCTAAAGGTATGATTATTAGTTTGATGTTTGGCATGTTGCTAAAGGTATGATCATTAGTTTGATGTTTGGTATGTTGCTAAAGGTATGATCATTAGTTAGATGTTTGGTATGTTGCTAAAGGTATGATCATTAGTTTGATGTTTGGTATGTTGCTAAAGGTATGATCATTAGTTTGATGTTTGGCATGTTGCTAAAGGTATGATCATTAGTTTGATGTTTGGCATGTTGCTAAAGGTATGATCATTAGTTTGATGTTTGGCATGTTGCTAAAGGTATGATCATTAGTTTGATGTTTGGTATGTTGCTAAAGGTATGATCATTAGTTTGATGTTTGGTATGTTGCTAAAGGTATGATCATTAGTTTGATGTTTGGCATGTTGCTAAAGGTATGATCATTAGTTTGATGTTTGGCATGTTGCTAAAGGTATGATCATTAGTTTGATGTTTGGCATGTTGCTAAAGGTATGATCATTAGTTTGATGTTTGGCATGTTGCTAAAGGTATGATCATTAGTTTGATGTTTGGCATGTTGCTAAAGGTATGATCATTAGTTTGATGTTTGGCATGTTGCTAAAGGTATGATCATTAGTTTGATGTTTGGTATGTTGCTAAAGGTATGATCATTAGTTTGATGTTTGGTATGTTGCTAAAGGTATGATCATTAGTTTGATGTTTGGCATGTTGCTAAAGGTATGATCATTAGTTTGATGTTTGGTATGTTGCTAAAGGTATGATCATTAGTTTGATGTTTGGCATGTTGCTAAAGGTATGATCATTAGTTTGATGTTTGGCATGTTGCTAAAGGTATGATCATTAGTTTGATGTTTGGCATGTTGCTAAAGGTATGATCATTAGTTTGATGTTTGGTATGTTGCTAAAGGTATGATCATTAGTTTGATGTTTGGCATGTTGCTAAAGGTATGATCATTTGTTTGATGTTTGGCATGTTGCTAAAGGTATGATCATTTGTTTGATGTTTGGTATGTTGCTAAAGGTATGATCATTAGTTTGATGTTTGGTATGTTGCTAAAGGTATGATCATTAGTTTGATGTTTGGCATGTTGCTAAAGGTATGATCATTAGTTTGATGTTTGGCATGTTGCTAAAGGTATGATCATTAGTTTGATGTTTGGCATGTTGCTAAAAGTATGATCATTAGTTTGATGTTTGGCATGTTGCTAAAGGTATGATCATTAGTTTGATGTTTGGTATGTTGCTAAAGGTATGATCATTAGTTTGATGTTTGGCATGTTGCTAAAGGTATGATCATTAGTTTGATGTTTGGTATGTTGCTAAAGGTATGATCATTAGTTTGATGTTTGGCATGTTGCTAAAGGTATGATCATTAGTTTGATGTTTGGCATGTTGCTAAAGGTATGATCATTAGTTTGATGTTTGGTATGTTGCTAAAGGTATGATCATTAGTTTGATGTTTGGCATGTTGCTAAAGGTATGATCATTAGTTTGATGTTTGGTATGTTGCTAAAGGTATGATCATTAGTTTGATGTTTGGCATGTTGCTAAAGGTATGATCATTAGTTTGATGTTTGGTATGTTGCTAAAGGTATGATCATTAGTTTGATGTTTGGTATGTTGCTAAAGGTATGATCATTAGTTTGATGTTTGGTATGTTGCTAAAGGTATGATCATTAGTTTGATGTTTGGCATGTTGCTAAAGGTATGATCATTAGCTTGATGTTTGGTATGTTGCTAAAGGTATGATCATTAGTTTGATGTTTGGCATGTTGCTAAAGGTATGATCATTAGTTTGATGTTTGGCATGTTACTAAAGGTATGATCATTAGTTTGATGTTTGGCATGTTGCTAAAGGTATGATCATTAGTTTGATGTTTGGCATGTTACTAAAGGTATGATCATTAGTTTGATGTTTGGCATGTTGCTAAAGGTATGATCATTAGTTTGATGTTTTGCATGTTACTAAAGGTATGATCATTAGTTTGATGTTTGGTATGTTGCTAAAGGTATGATCATTAGTTTGATGTTTGGCATGTTGCTAAAGGTATGATCATTTGTTTGATGTTTGGCATGTTGCTAAAGGTATGATCATTTGTTTGATGTTTGGTATGTTGCTAAAGGTATGATCATTAGTTTGATGTTTGGTATGTTGCTAAAGGTATGATCATTAGTTTGATGTTTGGCATGTTGCTAAAGGTATGATCATTAGTTTGATGTTTGGCATGTTGCTAAAGGTATGATCATTAGTTTGATGTTTGGTATGTTACTAAAGGTATGATCATTAGTTTGATGTTTGGCATGTTGCTAAAAGTATGATCATTAGTTTGATGTTTGGTATGTTGCTAAAGGTATGATCATTAGTTTGATGTTTGGTATGTTGCTAAAGGTATGATCATTAGTTTGATGTTTGGCATGTTGCTAAAGGTATGATCATTAGTTTGATGTTTGGCATGTTGCTAAAGGTATGATCATTAGTTTGATGTTTGGCATGTTGCTAAAGGTATGATCATTAGTTTGATGTTTGGCATGTTGCTAAAGGTATGATCATTAGTTTGATGTTTGGCATGTTGCTAAAGGTATGATCATTAGTTTGATGTTTGGTATGTTGCTAAAGGTATGATCATTAGTTTGATGTTTGGCATGTTGCTAAAGGTATGATCATTAGTTTGATGTTTGGCATGTTGCTAAAGGTATGATCATTAGTTTGATGTTTGGTATGTTGCTAAAGGTATGATCATTAGTTTGATGTTTGGTATGTTGCTAAAGGTATGATCATTAGTTTGATGTTTGGTATGTTGCTAAAGGTATGATCATTAGTTTGATGTTTGGTATGTTGCTAAAGGTATGATCATTAGTTTGATGTTTGGCATGTTGCTAAAGGTATGATCATTAGTTTGATGTTTGGCATGTTGCTAAAGGTATGATCATTAGTTTGATGTTTGGTATGTTGCTAAAGGTATGATCATTAGTTTGATGTTTGGCATGTTACTAAAGGTATGATCATTAGTTTGATGTTTGGTATGTTGCTAAAGGTATGATCATTAGTTTGATGTTTGGTATGTTGCTAAAGGTATGATCATTAGTTTGATGTTTGGCATGTTGCTAAAGGTATGATCATTAGTTTGATGTTTGGTATGTTGCTAAAGGTATGATCATTAGTTTGATGTTTGGCATGTTGCTAAAGGTATGATCATTAGTTTGATGTTTGGCATGTTGCTAAAGGTATGATCATTAGTTTGATGTTTGGCATGTTGCTAAAGGTATGATCATTAGTTTGATGTTTGGCATGTTGCTAAAGGTATGATCATTAGTTTGATGTTTGGTATGTTGCTAAAGGTATGATTATTAGTTTGATGTTTGGCATGTTGCTAAAGGTATGATCATTAGTTTGATGTTTGGTATGTTGCTAAAGGTATGATCATTAGTTAGATGTTTGGTATGTTGCTAAAGGTATGATCATTAGTTTGATGTTTGGTATGTTGCTAAAGGTATGATCATTAGTTTGATGTTTGGCATGTTGCTAAAGGTATGATCATTAGTTTGATGTTTGGCATGTTGCTAAAGGTATGATCATTAGTTTGATGTTTGGCATGTTGCTAAAGGTATGATCATTAGTTTGATGTTTGGTATGTTGCTAAAGGTATGATCATTAGTTTGATGTTTGGTATGTTGCTAAAGGTATGATCATTAGTTTGATGTTTGGCATGTTGCTAAAGGTATGATCATTAGTTTGATGTTTGGCATGTTGCTAAAGGTATGATCATTAGTTTGATGTTTGGCATGTTGCTAAAGGTATGATCATTAGTTTGATGTTTGGCATGTTGCTAAAGGTATGATCATTAGTTTGATGTTTGGCATGTTGCTAAAGGTATGATCATTAGTTTGATGTTTGGCATGTTGCTAAAGGTATGATCATTAGTTTGATGTTTGGTATGTTGCTAAAGGTATGATCATTAGTTTGATGTTTGGTATGTTGCTAAAGGTATGATCATTAGTTTGATGTTTGGCATGTTGCTAAAGGTATGATCATTAGTTTGATGTTTGGTATGTTGCTAAAGGTATGATCATTAGTTTGATGTTTGGCATGTTGCTAAAGGTATGATCATTAGTTTGATGTTTGGCATGTTGCTAAAGGTATGATCATTAGTTTGATGTTTGGCATGTTGCTAAAGGTATGATCATTAGTTTGATGTTTGGTATGTTGCTAAAGGTATGATCATTAGTTTGATGTTTGGTATGTTGCTAAAGGTATTATCATTAGTTTGATGTTTGGCATGTTGCTAAAGGTATGATCATTAGTTTGATGTTTGGCATGTTGCTAAAGGTATGATCATTAGTTTGATGTTTGGTATGTTGCTAAAGGTATGATCATTAGTTTGATGTTTGGCATGTTGCTAAAGGTATGATCATTAGTTTGATGTTTGGTATGTTGCTAAAGGTATGATCATTAGTTTGATGTTTGGCATGTTGCTAAAGGTATGATCATTAGTTTGATGTTTGGTATGTTGCTAAAGGTATGATCATTAGTTTGATGTTTGGCATGTTACTAAAGGTATGATCATTAGTTTGATGTTTGGCATGTTGCTAAAGGTATGATCATTAGTTTGATGTTTGGTATGTTGCTAAAGGTATGATCCTTAGTTTGATGTTTGGCATGTTACTAAAGGTATGATCATTAGTTTGATGTTTGGTATGTTGCTAAAGGTATGATCATTAGTTTGATGTTTGGTATGTTGCTAAAGGTATGATCATTAGTTTGATGTTTGGTATGTTGCTAAAGGTATGATCATTAATTTGATGTTTGGTATGTTGCTAAAGGTATGATCATTAGTTTGATGTTTGGCATGTTGCTAAAGGTATGATCATTAGTTTGATGTTTGGTATGTTCCTAAAGGTATGATCATTAGTTTGATGTTTGGCATGTTGCTAAAGGCATGATCATTAGTTTGATGTTTGGCATGTTGCTAAAGGTATGATCATTAGTTTGATGTTTGGCATGTTGCTAAAGGTATGATCATTAGTTTGATGTTTGGTATGTTGCTAAAGGTATGATCATTAGTTTGATGTTTGGTATGTTGCTAAAGGTATGATCATTAGTTTGATGTTTGGCATGTTGCTAAAGGTATGATCATTAGTTTGATGTTTGGCATGTTGCTAAAGGTATGATCATTAGTTTGATGTTTGGCATGTTGCTAAAGGTATGATCATTAGTTTGATGTTTGGTATGTTGCTAAAGGTATGATCATTAGTTTGATGTTTGGTATGTTGCTAAAGGTATGATCATTAGTTTGATGTTTGGCATGTTGCTAAAGGTATGATCATTAGTTTGATGTTTGGCATGTTGCTAAAGGTATGATCATTAGTTTGATGTTTGGCATGTTGCTAAAGGTATGATCATTAGTTTGATGTTTGGTATGTTGCTAAAGGTATGATCATTAGTTTGATGTTTGGTATGTTGCTAAAGGTATGATCATTAGTTTGATGTTTGGCATGTTGCTAAAGGTATGATCATTAGATTGATGTTTGGTATGTTGCTAAAGGTATGATCATTAGTTTGATGTTTGGCATGTTGCTAAAGGTATGATCATTAGTTTGATGTTTGGCATGTTGCTAAAGGTATGATCATTAGTTTGATGTTTGGCATGTTGCTAAAGGTATGATCATTAGTTTGATGTTTGGCATGTTGCTAAAGGTATGATCATTAGTTTGATGTTTGGTATGTTGCTAAAGGTATGATCATTAGTTTGATGTTTGGCATGTTGCTAAAGGTATGATCATTAGTTTGATGTTTGGCATGTTGCTAAAGGTATGATCATTAGTTTGATGTTTGGCATGTTGCTAAAGGTATGATCATTAGTTTGATGTTTGGCATGTTCCTAAAGGTATGATCATTAGTTTGATGTTTGGTATGTTGCTAAAGGTATGATCATTAGTTTGATGTTTGGTATGTTGCTAAAGGTATGATCATTAGTTTGATGTTTGGCATGTTGCTAAAGGTATGATCATTAGTTTGATGTTTGGTATGTTGCTAAAGGTATGATCATTAGTTTGATGTTTGGCATGTTGCTAAAGGTATGATCATTAGTTTGATGTTTGGTATGTTGCTAAAGGTATGATCATTAGTTTGATGTTTGGTATGTTGCTAAAGGTATGATCATTAGTTTGATGTTTGGCATGTTGCTAAAGGTATGATCATTAGTTTAATGTTTGGCATGTTGCTAAAGGTATGATCATTAGTTTGATGTTTGGCATGTTGCTAAAGGTATGATCATTAGTTTGATGTTTGGCATGTTGCTAAAGGTATGATCATTAGTTTGATGTTTGGGATGTTGCTAAAGGTATGATCATTAGTTTGATGTTTGGCATGTTGCTAAAGGTATGATCATTAGTTTGATGTTTGGCATGTTGCTAAAGGTATGATCATTAGTTTGATGTTTGGCATGTTGCTAAAGGTATGATCATTAGTTTGATGTTTGGCATGTTGCTAAAGGTATGATCATTAGTTTGATGTTTGGTATGTTGCTAAAGGTATGATCATTAGTTTGATGTTTGGCATGTTGCTAAAGGTATGATCATTAGTTTGATGTTTGGCATGTTGCTAAAGGTATGATCATTAGTTTGATGTTTGGCATGTTGCTAAAGGTATGATCATTAGTTTGATGTTTGGTATGTTGCTAAAGGTATGATCATTAGTTTGATGTTTGGCATGTTGCTAAAGGTATGATCATTAGTTTGATGTTTGGCATGTTGCTAAAGGTATGATCATTAGTTTGATGTTTGGTATGTTGCTAAAGGTATGATCATTAGTTTGATGTTTGGCATGTTGCTAAAGGTATGATCATTAGTTTGATGTTTGGCATGTTGCTAAAGGTATGATCATTAGTTTGATGTTTGGCATGTTGCTAAAGGTATGATCATTAGTTTGATGTTTGGCATGTTGCTAAAGGTATGATCATTAGTTTGATGTTTGGCATGTTGCTAAAGGTATGATCATTAGTTTGTTTCTTTTATTAACAGCTCAATATAGTTTTCGTACATTATATATACATATGTATGCTCTGCTCTATATAGTTTAATGGGGTTTTATGTCAATACAGCAATCTTTCAGCTTCACGTATATCTTGATGGCAAGGACAACTACTGACCTTAATCAAGTACCTGGTAAACTTTGTTACACATGTGCCATGTCTGTTTGTAACCTTACATGCCTTATGAAGGAGCAAATCTCGCTAAAATGTAATAAAGTTTCATCAAAATCCACTGAACGGTTTAGGGGGAATTGCACTTACGAGGTTGCATGGAAAGACGGACGGACGGACAGTGTGATTCCTATATACCTCTCTCCCCAAACTTTGTTTGCGGGGTGTATAAGAATGGTTGCACACTTTTCTTTATATGAAATTATCATAATTATATATAAACTTATGAAAATAAATCCACAGGGGTCACTAATAAACTTGAAGCAGTTTCAAAGGAGACATCTGTTAAAGACATTCAACCCTGGATAAAGTCCATCAACAACCACATATACTGGGTTTCTTCTTCAAAAACATCTGGTGAGAATTATCACTGCTATTTACTACTTTAAAAATAGTAATTACAATACTAGTAAGAAAGAGTGTAATATATATTAAGATTTTATTGGAAAAACTATTGTATAATTTAATGTTAAATATTCAAAACATGAAAATGAACGTCCATTGCTGAATTAATGTCAAATAGGTACATCTTGCTGCATACTGAAGAAGATTGATTGTATATTGTCTTTACAACATTTTACAATATCTTATCAAGATAATAGATGAGTTCCATTTCTAAAGAATATTCTCTTGTGAATTATTAAAAAAAAGTCGACCTACAATACACAAACAATAAGACAACTAAAATGTGTTGAAGGACATTTGAATGGAGTAGACAACTAAACATGATAAAGGATTAATGGAATGTAAAATATATGTCTATCTGAAGGTAACATTTATATAGGATAATATCTACATTTTATACAATATAATCTGCTTACCATGACAACGATTTCACCGCACACACAAGTAATCATCAAAACACAAGGCTTTTTATTAGTGATATATGCACTCACATGTGGAAAACACTTGCATGACCGCATCATTTAATTAAGAGAGGAGGTAGTTACAACCTTTTGAGAAAAAATATAAGCAGTAATGGTCCACAATTCCACCAATATCAGCATTACGAGCAGTTACCCATCTCACCTCAACTCATTGAACATCAAAAAGACAGCAACATATGGCTTTGTAAAACAAGGTACTGATTTGGGACAGGTACAAAAAAGTAGCAGGGCTAAACAGTCTTACACAACGTTATACTCATTTGTTGTTATGTAGCGCTGTCTTCGGCAAGATCACATTCAGGTTTCCTCATAAAACAATTGACAAGATCTACAATGAGTAATAACAAGAACGGGATAGAAATACTCAAGATTCCAACCCATCCCATTACTAGTGAGGACATTCTAGAATCAGGAGCACATGTTAAAGATCTACGATAACTCGATGTTATTTTTTTCTCTATTGTTAAAGTACTGATCAATTCGTCTATGTTTACTAATTGTTCTCCAGAAACATTAACATAATAACAATGACAACAATTTACTATTGTATCGGGATTTGTTGTGTCTGTCTCCGTCGATGCTGATGATGACTCTGTAGTAGGTAAGTCTGTCGTTGTCATGGTTACTGTTTCAGTAGATGATGTAGTAGATTTACTCCCGATTATATTGTTAGATACAGTTGTAGGTACTGATTGTTGACTTGAAGTATCTTGTGACGTTGACATCGTTAAATCTGACGTCATCTGTGTAGACGTTGACATCGTTAAATCTGTTGCCGTTGGTTCAGTTATGGATTCATTTGCTGAAATAAAAAAAAGACAAATGATAATAGTCATAGCGAGTGAGTGAGTTAGTGAGTGAGTTAGTGTTATAACACGGAGAGAAAAAGTTACATTTACATTAGATCATGATGATGTCTGCTTTGTACTAGAAAACAAACACACTAAGTATTAAATCACTGACACAACAGTCCGCGCATATATATATATATCGCCTCACTTGGACACATTAGCCAGATTCCTAGTCCACGAGTATGTTCTCTTACTTCTTAATGCTGTGTGCTTAACAGAGAAGCAGTAAATATCAATTGCATAATCAATGATTTGACCAGAACGGGGCTTGATCCCAGAATCTACCACATTCGAGGAGAGTACGCTAACCATTGCACCTCCAATGATAGTTCTAATAATAAAACCCTAAATGCTCGCTTACTCGCAACGGGATGCCATTACACGCCGAGATTTTTTGCGCTCACTTACAGAGTTTCTGACGCCTGCATTTATCAATAATAAGACATAACCTTTCCTTTTGTCCATTATTATAACAAGTTTTTATCACCTACCAGTATTTTAGAATGTAATTCCCACAAAATAAAAATCTTCTCTCTGAACATTTTTAATTTCGTCATTTCCGGCCTCACTATTTGGATGTCGATACCATATTTGGCGATTAAGGCGTGAATGTTTACATCAGCCGTCGTAAGCATCGTAGTAAGAAATACCATATTTAGAAAAGCTCCGCCTTCCGTAATTTCTGGTTATGACAAACGGTCGATAAATTTGAACAATGTTGTTGCTACCTTTGAAAAGCATATATTTCTCAGCCAAACCGATTTAACAAAGACTGGGATCATCAGTAATAGTTATAATGAAATGCTTGAAGCGTAAATAGTGATATTTTATGTTTCAACTGCAACTTTTTTTTTGCTCCATTGTGATGAATGGGACCGCGTTGTAGATCTGCCGAGACACAAGTTTGTCACAGGAGCTACATTATTGCAGCTACTCCAATGATAACAATACCAAATACAAAAGACATTTGTTTATAAGGTACTTGTTATAAAATGAGAAGCATAAAATACAGCACTGTTGACAGATCGTAGAAAGAGACAAAATGGAAACCTCTATAACTCACATTTACATGACTTCTTATTTTCCTGGTTTCGTACAGGCACTTCAATGACAATAGGGTTGGTAAGACTAGCTACATGGTCCCAAATATTCCCTTTTATAATAAATAGCTTATTTTGTTCCTTTATTTTAAAACTTTTTTGCATACTGACTTTATTTTTTTTTTATATTTCATTGTAAAAGCATTGTTTTTATTTCGGTTTGATGGCGTTTATGACGGTTTTGTTGGCATTTATCACGGTTTTGTTGGTGTCCATCACGGTTTTGTTGGTATCCATCACGGTTTTGTTGGTGTCCATCACGTTTTGTTGGTGTCCATCACGGCTTTGTTGGTGTCCATCACGGTTTTGTTGGTGTCCATTACGGTTTTGTTGGAGTCTATCACGGTTTTGTTGGCGTCCATCACGGTTTTGCTGGTGTTTATCACGGTTTTGTTAGAGTCTATCACAGGTTTTTTGGCGTCCATCGCGGCTTTGTTGGTGTTTATCACGGTTTTTTGGTGTCCATCGCGGTTTTGTTGGCGTCGATTACGGTTTTGTTGGTGTTCATCATGGTTTTGTTGGTGTCCATCACGTTTTTGTTGGCGTCCATCACGGGTTTGTTGGCGTTTATCACGTTTTGTTGGCGTCTATCACGGTTTTGCGGGTGTTTATCACGGTTTTGTTAGAGTCTATCACGGTTTTGATGGCGTCCATCGCGGCTTTGTTGGTGTCCATCACGGTTTTGCGGGTGTTTATCACGGTTTTGTTAGAGTCTATCACAGGTTTTTTTGCGTCCATCACGGTGTTGTTGGTGTCCATCGCGGCTTTGTTGGTGTTTATCACGGTTTTTTGGTGTCCATTACGGTTTTGTTGGCGTCGATTACGGTTTTGTTGGTGTTCATCATGGTTTTGTTGGTGTCCATCACGTTTTTGTTGGTGTTTATCAAGGTTTTGTTGGTGTCCATCACGATTTTGTTGGTGTCCATCACGGTTTTGTTGGTGTTCATCACGGTTTTGTTGTCCATCACGGTTTTGTTGGTGTTCTTCATGGTTTTGTTGGTGTCCATCACGGTTTTGTTGGTGTTTATCAAGGTTTTGTTGGTGTCCATCACGATTTTGTTGGTGTCCATCACGGGTTTGTTGGTGTTTATCAAGGTTTTGTTGGTGTCCATCACGATTTTGTTGGTGTCCATCACGGTTTTGTTGGTGTTTATCAAGGTTTTGTTGGTGTCCATCACGGTTTTGTTGGCGTCTATCACGGTTTTGCTGGTGTTTATCACGGTTTTGTTAGAGTCTATCACAGGTTTTTTTGCGTCCATCACGGTGTTGTTGGTGTCCATCGCGGCTTTGTTGGTGTTTATCACGGTTTTTTGGTGTCCATTACGGTTTTGTTGGCGTCTATCACGGTTTTGTTGGTGTCCATCGCGGCTTTGTTGGTGTTTATCACGGTTTTTTGGTGTCCATTACGGTTTTGTTGGCGTCGATTATGGTTTTGTTGGTGTCCATCACGATTGTGTTGGTGTCCATCATGGTTTTGTTGGTGTTTATCACGTTTTGTTGGTGTTTATCCCGGATTTGTTGGTGTTTATCACGGTTTTATTGGTGTCCATCACGGTTTTGTTTGTGTCCATTACGGTTTTGTTGGTGTCCGTCATGGCTTTGTTGGTGTTTATCACGGTTTGCTGGTGTTTATCACGGTTTTTTGGTGTCCATTACGTTTTGTTGGCGTCGATTATGGTTTTGTTGGTGTCCATCACGATTTTGTTGGTGTCCATCATGGTTTTGTTGGTGTTTATCACATTTTGTTGGTGTTTATCCCGGATTTGTTGGTGTTTATCACGGTTTTGTTGGTGTCCATCACGGTTTTGTTTGTGTCCATTACGGTTTTGTTGGTGTCCGTCATGGTTTTGTTGGTGTTTATCACGGTTTGCTGGTGTTTATCACGGTTTTGTTGGAGTCCATCACGGTTTTGTTGGTGTTTATCACGGTTTTGCTGGTGTTTATCACGGGGTTTTTTTTCATCACTGTTTTATGGCAGTTTATCAAGGTTTTGTTGGTGTTTATCACGGTTTTGTTAGTGTCCATTACGGTTTTGTTGGTTCCCATCACGGTTTGTTGATGTTTATCACGGTTTTGTTGGAGTTCATCATGGCTTTGTTGGTGTTTATCACGGTTTTGCTGGTGTTTATCACGGGGGTTTTTTTCATCACTGTTTTATGGCAGTTTATCACGGTTTTGTTGGTGTTTATCACGGTGTTGTTGGTGTCCATCACGGTTTTGTTGGTTCCCATCACGGCTTTGTTGGTGTTTATCACGGTTTTGTTGGTGTCCATCACGATTTTGTTGGTGTCCATCACGGTTTTGTTGGTGTTCATCACGGTTTTGTTGTCCATCACGGTTTTGTTGGTGTTCATCATGGTTTTGTTGGTGTCCATCAAGGTTTTGTTGGTGTTTATCAAGGTTTTGTTGGTGTCCATCACGATTTTGTTGGTGTCCATCATGGTTTTGTTGGCGTCTATCACGGTTTTGCTGGTGTTTATCACGGTTTTGTTAGAGTCTATCACAGGTTTTTTTGCGTCCATCACGGTGTTGTTGGTGTCCATCGCGGCTTTGTTGGTGTTTATCACGGTTTTTTGGTGTCCATTACGGTTTTGTTGGCGTCTATCAAGGTTTTTGTTGGTGTCCATCGCGGCTTTGTTGGTGTTTATCACGGTTTTTTGGTGTCCATTACGGTTTTGTTGGCGTCGATTATGGTTTTGTTGGTGTCCATCACGATTGTGTTGGTGTCCATCATGGTTTTGTTGGTGTTTATCACGTTTTGTTGGTGTTTATCCCGATTTGTTGGTGTTTATCACGGTTTTGTTGGTGTCCATCACGGTTTTGTTTGCGTCCATTACGGTTTTGTTGGTGTCCGTCATGGTTTTGTTGGTGTTTATCACGGTTTTCTGGTGTTTATCACGGTTTTTTGGTGTCCATTACGGTTTTGTTGGCGTCGATTATGGTTTTGTTGGTGTCCATCACGATTTTGTTGGTGTCCATCATGGTTTTGTTGGTGTTTATCACATTTTGTTGGTGTTTATCCCGGATTTGTTGGTGTTTATCACGGTTTTGTTGGTGTCCATCACGGTTTTGTTTGTGTCCATTACGGTTTTGTTGGTGTCCGTCATGGTTTTGTTGGTGTTTATCACGGTTTGCTGGTGTTTATCACGGTTTTGTTGGAGTCCATCACGGTTTTGTTGGTTCCCATCACGGCTTTGTTGATGTTTATCACGGTTTTGTTGGAGTTCATCATGGTTTTGTTGGTGTTTATCACGGTTTTGCTGGTGTTTATCACGGGTTTTTTTTTCATCACTGTTTTATGGCAGTTTATCACGGTTTTGTTGGTGTTTATCACGGTTTTGTTGGTGTCCATCACGGTTTTGTTGGTTCCCATCACGGCTTTGTTGATGTTTATCACGGTTTTGTTGGAGTTCATCATGGCTTTGTTGGTGTTTATCACGGTTTTGCTGGTGTTTATCACGGGGTTGTTTTTCATCACTGTTTTATGGCAGTTTATCACGGTTTTGTTGGTGTTTATCACGGTTTTGTTGGTGTCCATCACGGTTTTGTTTGTGTCCATTACGGTTTTGTTGGTGTCCGTCATGGTTTTGTTGGTGTTTATCACGGTTTGCTGGTGTTTATCACGGTTTTGTTGGTGTCCATCACGGTTTTGTTGGTTCCCATCACGGTTTTGTTGATGTTTATCACGGTTTTGTTGGAGTTCATCATGGCTTTGTTGGTGTTTATCACGGTTTTGCTGGTGTTTATCACGGTTTTTTTTTCATCACTGTTTTATGGCAGTTTATCACGGATTTGTTGGTGTTTATCAAGGTTTTGTTGGTGTCCATCACGGTTTTGTTGGTTCCCATCACGGCTTTGTTGATGTTTATCACGTTTTGTTGGAGTTCATCACGGCTTTGTTGGTGTTTATCACGGTTTTGCTGGTGTTTATCACGGGGTTTTTTTTCATCACTGTTTTATGGCAGTTTATCAAGGTTTTGTTGGTGTTTATCACGGTTTTGTTGGTGTTTATCATGGGTTTGTTGGTGTTTATCACGTTTTGTTGGTGTTCATCACGGTTTTTTTGGTGTCCATCACGGTTTTGTTGGTGTTTATCATGGGTTTGTTGGTGTTTATCATGGGTTTGTTGGTGTTTATCACGTTTTGTTGGTGTTTATCACGGTTTTGTTGGTGTTTATCACGGTTTTGTTGGTGTTTATCACGGTTTTGTTGGTGTTTATCACGGTTTTGTTGGTGTTTATCATGGGTTTGTTGGTGTTTATCACAGTTTTGTTGGTGTTTATCATGGGTTTGTTGGTGTTTTTCACAGTTTTGTTGGTGTTTATCACGGGTTTTTTGTGTTCATCACTGTTTTATTGCAGTTCATCACGGCTTTTATGGTGTTCACCACGGTTTGTTCGTGTTTATCCCGGATTTGTTGGTGTTTATCACGGTTTTGTTGGTGTCCATAACGGTTTTGTTTGTGTTCATTACGGTTTTGTTGGTGTCCGTCATGGTTTTGTTGGTGTTTATCACGGTTTGCTGGTGTCCATCACGGTTTTGCTGGTGTCTATCACGGTTTTGTTGGTTCCCATTACGGCTTTGTTGATGTTTATCACGGTTTTGTTGGAGTTCATCATGGCTTTGTTGGTGTTTATCACGGTTTTGCTGGTGTTTATCACGGGCTTTATTGGTGTTTATCATGGGTTTGTTGGTGTTTTTCACAGTTTTGTTGGTGTTTATCACGGGTTTTTTGTGTTCATCACTGTTTTATTGCAGTTCATCAAGGCTTTTATGGTGTTCACCACGGTTTGTTGGCGTTTATCACGGTTTTGTTGGTGTCCATCACGGGTTTATTCATGTCCATCACGGTTTTGTTCGTGTTCATCGATGTTTTGTTGGTATCCATTACGGTTTGTGCTTGCATTGTTGTTTGTAAAATTAATGTCAATCTGTACTTGCTTATCAAGCTGCTGCTAGGCAAAAGTTATCGCTGCCCAAATTATACGGTAGTCATCACGATCTGGTTGGCCGTTACGAAATATCCATATCTCAAATGACAGTGAGTTGTTTCCTTTCTACGTAGATTTTTTTCTTTCCTCTATCACTGCCAAGACTTTAAACGGACTTGACTAAATATGAATAAACCGACTACTGTCATATAAGAAGCAAGAACTGCTTACCCATCGTGAACCCCTATGTTTGTGATGAGGTCCGTTTTCTGTATTTTTTGTTTTGTTTGTCTTCGTCCTGTGCAATGTTGCCAGTGTCTGTGGATTGTCCATTCTTGATTGCCCCCCCCCCCCTCTCCTCCCCTTCCGTTTTCCTTAACGTTTATTCGAAATAAGTGCTAATTTGTGGAAATAATGTTTATATATATTATGTTGTGTCTACCACAGATGTTCTGCTGGTTCAGTGGGATGTACCTTATAAATACTTCAACGGACTAGAAGTAAATTGATGTCTCGTGTTTGAAGAATTCCTTGTTTTCTACCTGACACGTTAAAACCACTTGCAATATCTTGTTGGATCAAATCGATGTTGAACAGTAAATTGTATCGGTACATTTAGATGAGGAATCACAAATTCGCTGTTATTCTATGTTCCACTTGTCGGACACCGTTCCTGGTCCTTTCCTCGTTCATGACTTATCACCGGGTTTGTAACTCGATCAACACGACAGGTGCAACTAAAGGAGCAGAAACTGTTTTACCCTTCCGGGGTACCTGAGTTCATCCCTGTTTTTAATGAGGTTCGTGTTACTCGATCTTTAGTTTTATGTGTGTTTTGTATATCGTTGTTTGTTCTTTTGTTCTTTTTTCTTTTTAGCCATTGTGTTGTCTGTTCTTCTTCGATTTACGGATTCTGATTACCCCTTCGATATCTTCAAACTCTTCTTGTTGTCTTTAAATAGGTGTTAAATGGAATTATCTCCCTTGTTTCACGGTAGTTTTAGCGCAATCGCATGTAACTAATAGTTAGAATTGGGTCTATAATCAGTATATATTGAGGCTAAGATTTAAAGGTTTTGTACCTCGATACAAAATTATTTGCTGTAATGTTTGTTGGTGATGGTTGCCATATTCTAAGATTTAAAGGTTTTGTACCTCGACACAACATTATTTGCTGTAATGTTTGTTGGTGATGGTTGACATATTCTAAGATTTGGAGGTTTTGTACCTCGACACAACATTATTTGCTGTAATGTTTGATGGGATGGCTGACATATTCTAAGCTTTGGAGGTTTTGTACCTCGATACAACATTATTTGCTGTAATGTTTGCTGTTGATGGTTGCCATATTACTCATCAAGAGGGAAGGCTTGTGCCCATAAAGCAGGTTTAACCCCGCCACTTTTTTAGCTTCCTGTACCAAACAAGGAGCGGTCATGTATTTGTGTATTAGAGGTATCGATTTTGCCTCTTTCTACGATTTTGATATTTGATTTTGGAACGGTTCGGACAGTGTGGTATTTTTTTTTCACTTTATCTTTTCTCTGTAATCCATCAACTGCAGATTGTTATGTGTTAGCTGCTGGCAGATATTGTACCGATACTACCATTTGGGAATGGAAATTAAGCTTTATCTAATCATCCATTTTGATCATTAATTTAGTTCAATATTAGATATTCTTACATATTCTGTAGATGACGATTTTTTTAACGCCCCCGCAATCTTGTTCCCAATTTACAGGACATGTTGCATCACAGTTGCTGTCATCCAGAATTATACCAGTCACGTTGTCAGAACCACAGTAACACCAAATCTTATTCTAAAACAATTAAATTTTAATAAACGGATTAATTAATGAAAGCTTAAAAATACTAAGGGGGTAATCAGAAGACGTAAATCGATCGAAGGAGAAGTAATACAGTGGCTAAAAATATGAACTAATAAACAAACAAACAAACACAAAACACAAGCACTAGAAAACACTACAAAGAAAACATAAGATTGAGCATCTGTCATGTTACTGGTGTCAAACATCCACTGATACGAAAATGAAAGAGAAAGTAGGATATGACTGCTGCCACAAACGGAACATACCCGTGATGATCTTTGACACAGGTTATTCCATATGTTCCACTTGTCGTAAGCATTTTCCGGCCCTTTCCTCATTCGTGACTTATCACCGGACTCGTAACTAGAATAACACGACGGATGTCACTAGTGGAGCAGGAACTGCTTACCCTTCAGGCGCACCCCAGGTTTTTAGTGGGGTTCGTGTTCAGTTTTATATGTATGTTTTGTAGATCTTTGTTTATCCTTTTGTACTTTTTCTTTTGGCCATTGTGTTGTCTGTTCTTCTGCGATATACGGATTTTGATTACCTCCCTTTGGTATCTACAAACTCTTCTTATTCAAGAAATACGCCGACCGTACTAAATATGATAGCTACGTTTTTGTTACTATCACTGGGTCGATACCTCTGCAGGTTGACTAATAGTTCCCGGGTATCATCCAACCACTAGTCAGTGTTTCGGCACTGACATGATTATTACTGAAATGTCCAGTTCCTAAATAATGTAATTATTATGAAATCTAAGATTCTTCTCCCCCAGGCTTGCATGACCTTAACCTATTTTGGTTATCCTCTTTATGCTCTAGGGGCCGTCGTGGTCGTGATCATATGGTAGTTAAATTTACAACTATCTGTGCAATCAGTGAATATCACCACTGAAGATGTGAGTTCGAGCTCCATTCATGACGAAGTGTACTCGATACAACATTATATGATAAAGTTTGTTAGTGACTTACGACAGGTCGGTGCTTTTCTCTTGGTACTCCGGTTTCCTCACTCAATAAAACTCACCGCCACAAAATAACTGAAATATTGTTGAAAGTGGCGTTTAGCACCATAAACCAAACTAAACAAATCTTTATGCTCGTTGATTTACTTGCTTTTAAATTATTTATCTTTCCAATATTTTGACTATGAACGTACCTGATGACGGTTGTTCCAGAAGCGTACCTGATGACGGTTGTTCCAGAAGCGTACCTGATGACGGTTGTTCCAGAAACGTACCTGATGACGGTTGTTCCAGAAGCGTACCTGATGACGGTTGTTCCAGAAGCGTACCTGATGACGGTTGTTCCAGAAGCGTACCTGATGACGGTTGTTCCAGAAACGTACCTGATGACGGTTGTTCCAGAAGCGTACCTGATGACGGTTGTTCCAGAAGCGTACCTGATGACGGTTGTTCCAGAAGCGTACCTGATGACGGTTGTTCCAGAAGCGTACCTGATGACGGTTGTTCCAGAAACGTACCTGATGACGGTTGTTCCAGAAGCGTACCTGATGACGGTTGTTCCAGAAGCGTACCTGATGACGGTTGTTCCAGAAGCGTACCTGATGACGGTTGTTCCAGAAGCGTACCTGATGACGGTTGTTCCAGAAACGTACCTGATGACGGTTGTTCCAGAAGCGTACCTGATGACGGTTGTTCCAGAAGCGTACCTGATGACGGTTGTTCCAGAAGCGTACCTGATGACGGTTGTTCCAGAAGCGTACCTGATGACGGTTGTTCCAGAAACGTACCTGATGACGGTTGTTCCAGAAGCGTACCTGATGACGGTTGTTCCAGAAGCGTACCTGATGACGGTTGTTCCAGAAGCGTACCTGATGACGGTTGTTCCAGAAGCGTACCTGATGACGGTTGTTCCAGAAACGTACCTGATGACGGTTGTTCCAGAAGCGTACCTGATGACGGTTGTTCCAGAAGCGTACCTGATGACGGTTGTTCCAGAAACGTACCTGATGACGGTTGTTCCAGAAGCGTACCTGATGACGGTTGTTCCAGAAGCGTACCTGATGACGGTTGTTCCAGAAACGTACCTGATGACGGTTGTTCCAGAAGCGTACCTGATGACGGTTGTTCCAGAAGCGTACCTGATGACGGTTGTTCCAGAAACGTACCTGATGACGGTTGTTCCAGAAACGTACCAGATGAAGGTTGTTACAGAAACGTACCTGATGAAGGTTGTTACAGAAACGTACCTGATGAAGGTTGTTACAGAAACGTACCTGATGAAGGTTGTTCCAGAAACGTACATGATGACGGTTGTTCCAGTAACGTACCTGATGAAGCTTGTTACAGAAACGTACCTAATGATGGTTGTTCCAGAAACAGTACCTGATGACGGTTGTTCCAGAAACGTACCCGATGACGGTTGTTCCAGAAACGTACCTGATGACGGTTGTTCCAGAAACATACCTGATGAAGGTTGTTCCAGAAACGTACCTGATGACGGTTGTTCCAGAAACGTACCTGATGAAGGTTGCTCCAGAAACGTACCTGATGAAGGTTGTTACAGAAAGGTACCTGATGACGGTTGTCACAGAAGCGTACTTGATGAAGGTTGTTCCAGAAACGTACCTGATGACGGTTGTTCCAAAAACGTACCTGATGACGGTTATTCCAGAAGCGTACCTAATGACGGTTGTTCCAGAAACGTACCTGATGAAGGTTGTTCCAGAAACGTACCTGATGACGGTTGTTCCAGAAACGTACCAGATGAAGGTTGTTACAGAAGCGTACCTGATGAAGGTTGTTACAGAAACGTACCCAATGAAGGTTGTTACAGAGACGTACCTGATGACGGTTGTTCCAGAAACGTACCTGATGACGGTTGTTCCAGTAACGTACCTGATGAAGGTTGTTACTGAAACGTACCTGCTGAAGGTTGTTCCAGAAACGTACCTGATGACGCTTGTTCCAGAAACGTACCTGATGACGGTTGTTTCAGAAACATACCTGATGAAGGTTGTTCCAGAAACATACCTGATGAAGGTTGTTCCAGAAACGTACCTGATGACGGTTGTCACAGAAACGTACTTGATGAAGGTTGTTCCAGAAACGTACCTGATGACGGTTGTTCCAGACACGTACCTGATGACGGTTGTTCCAGAAACGTACCTGATGAAGGTTGTTCCACAAACGTACCTAATGACGGTTGTTCCAGAAACGTTCCTGATGACGGTTGTTCCAGAAACGTACCTGATGACGG
Organism: Bathymodiolus brooksi; assembly: GCA_963680875.1. Classification (NCBI taxonomy): domain Eukaryota; kingdom Metazoa; phylum Mollusca; class Bivalvia; order Mytilida; family Modiolidae; genus Bathymodiolus; species Bathymodiolus brooksi. Next base: position 121,932,195 of record OY804580.1, on the reverse strand, counting down.
TTGTTCCAGAAACGTACCTGATGACGGTTGTTCCAGAAACGTACCTGATGACGGTTGTTCCAGAAACGTACCTGATGACGGTTGTTCCAGAAACGTACCTGCTGAAGGTTGTTCCAGAAACGTACCTGATGACGGTTGTTCCAGAAACGTACCTAATGACGGTTGTTCCAGAAACGTACCTGATGACGGTTGTTCCAGAAACGTACCTGATGACGGTTGTTCCAGAAACGTACCTGATGACGGTTGTTCCAGAAACGTACCTGATGACGGTTGTTACAGAAACGTACCTGATGAAGGTTATTCCAGAAACGTAACTGATGACAGTTGTTACAGAAACGTACCTGATGAAGGTTGTTCCAGAAACGTACCTTATGAAGGTTGTTACAGAAACGTACCTGATGAAGGTTGTTCCAGAAACGTACCTGATGAAGGTTATTACAGAAACGTGCCTGATGAAGGTTATTCCAGAAACGTACCTGATGAAGGTTGTTACAGAAACGTACCTAATGAAGGTTATTCCAGAAACGTACCTGATGAAGGTTGTCACAGAAACGTACCTGATGACGGCTGTTCCAGAAACTACCTGATGACGGTTGCTACAGAAACGTACCTGATGAAGGTTGTTACAGAAACATACCTGATGACGGTTGTTCCAGAAACGTACCTGATGAAGGTTGTTACAGAAACATACCTGATGACGGTTGTTCCAGAAACGTACCTGATGACGGGTGTTACAGAAACATACCTGATGACGGTTGTTACAGAAACATACCTGATGACGGTTGTTCCAGAAATGTACCTGATGACGGTTGTTCCAGAAATGTACCTGATGAAGGTTGTTCCAGAAACGTACCTGATGACGGTTGTTCCAGAAACGTACCTGATGACGGTTGTTCCAAAAACGTACCTCATGACGGTTGTTCCAGAAACGTACCTGATGACGGTTGTTCCAGAAACGTACCTGATGAAGGTTGTTACAGAAACGTACCTGGTGACGGTTGTTCCAGAAACGTACCTGATGACGGTTGTTCCATAAACGTACCTGATGACAGTTGTTCCAGAAACGTACCTGATGACGGTTGTTCCAGAAACGTACCTTATGAAGGTTGTTCCAGAAACGTACCTGATGACGGTTGTTCCAGTAACGTACCTGATGACTGTTGTTACAGAAACGTACCTGATGAAGGTTGTTACAGAAACGCGCCTGATGACGGTTGTTACAGAAACGTACCTGATGATGGTTGTTACAGAACGTACCTGATGACGGTTGTTCCATAAAGGTACCTGATGACAGTTGTTCCTGAAACGTACCTGATGACGGTTGTTCCTGAAACGTACCTGATGACGGTTGTTCCAGAAACATACCTGATGACGGTTGTTCCAGAAACGTACCTGATGACGGTTGTTCCAGAAATGTACCTGATGACGGATGTTACAGAAACGTACCTGATGACTGTTGTTACAGAAACGTACCTGATGACGGTTGTTACAGAAACGTACCTGATGACGGTTGTTACAGAAACGTACCTGATGACGGTTGTTACAGAAACGCGCCACGTGCACAAAATTAGATATCATCGTTTTTATTACTGCTGTTTTATTCTATTGATAAATTTAAAAAATATATCTACCTCCACTCCAGCATACATGTAGTTCTCAAAGTTACAAGCAATCACACAATTTGTTACGGAATTTATTAAAGAGAGGAAATATATTCCCGTAAGAATTGGTTTGCCGGGGTCGTTCTCAAAACAACCAAGATATTCTGTGCCTGAAATAGAGGATATTATATAGGTTCAACTGACTTGGTTTGTTCTTTTCAACTATATACATTGTAGGAATTTTGTTCATTCGGGTGAAGATAAGTACAAGACTGGATTAAAAACAAATGTTTGTTACCTCCGCCACTTTTTATTGAAGTGCTTGTACAAGTCAGGGAATGGGGCTGTCATGTATTTATGTGTTAGAATTATCGATTTTACCTCTTCTATGATTTTTCGATTGGATTTTAGGAACTGATCAAACATGTATTATTATAACTATTCCCTCTTTCTGGTAGTTTATCTATCTGTACAGATTACTGTAAAATAATTATAAAAACTTTGCATACTTATTGATTAATTGATTTGTTGATTGATTGTTGTTTAACGTCAAATAGGCAGTATTTCGTATTTCAGCTATATTCATGACGAGAACATGTCTACAAACAATACATCATGTAAGAAACGCATGGCGCTGGGATGGGCTCATGGGAGTAAGTTTTAATTGACACAGGAAAACGAGGTTATAACGGATAGACTCGGAAATGTTTCCATTGCAAAAGGTTTCCAACAACCATTCCTTACAAAGTTGTGTTCGTTAGGAGCTGTTGATGTCTTTAACGTATAAGGAACGTATAATTCTCTATACTATTAAGAAGGAACACAAATCACAATTTGGAATGACAAGACAACATATGTGAAACTTTAGTCTATAAAGAATTAGAATAATAAATTATAAGAAAGCACAAACACCCACAAAATCCTTAAATGAGACACCAGGTACTTCGATAAATATCCTCTGCTACGTGGGGGAAGAAGTTTGACAGGTACAACGTGTGAAGCAGGGAACTGTCGACCCTTCCGGAGCACCTGAGTTCGCCACCATTTTTTACTTGTCTTAGTGGGGTTCGTGTTGCCCATGTTGTCAAATGTCATGTCGTCACGTGAATTCCGGCTAATACGGCGTTCGGATACGATGTCGTAAATCGAAGGACAGACAACACAATGGCCAAAAGAAGAAGGACAGACAACACAATGGCCAAAAGAAGAAGGACAGACAACACAATGGCCAAAAGATGAAGGACAGACAACACAATGGCCAAAAGAAGAAGGACAGACAACACAATGGCCAAAAGAGAAGGACAGACAACACAATGGCCAAAAGAGAAGGACAGACAACACAATGGCCAAAAGAAGGACAGACAACACAATGGCCAAAAGATGAAGGACAGACAACACAATGGCCAAAAGATGAAGGACAGACAACACAATGGCCAAAAGAAGAAAGACAGACAACACAATGGCCAAAAGAGAAGGACAGACAACACAATGGCCAAAAGATGAAGGACAGACAACACAATGGCCAAAAGAAGGACAGACAACACAATGGCCAAAAGATGAAGGACAGACAACACAATGACCAAAAGAGAAGGACAGACAACACAATGACCAAAAGAAGAAGAACAAACAACACAATGGCCAAAAGAGAAGGACAGACAACACAATGGCCAAAAGAGAAGGACAGACAACACAATGGCCAAAAGAAGGACAGACAACACAATGGCCAAAAGATGAAGGACAGACAACACAATGGCCAAAAGATGAAGGACAGACAACACAATGGCCAAAAGAAGAAGGACAGACAACACAATGGCCAAAAGAGAAGGACAGACAACACAATGGCCAAAAGATGAAGGACAGACAACACAATGGCCAAAAGAAGGACAGACAACACAATGGCCAAAAGATGAAGGACAGACAACACAATGACCAAAAGAGAAGGACAGACAACACAATGACCAAAAGAAGAAGAACAGACAACACAATGGCCAAAAGAGAAGGACAGACAACACAATGGCCAAAAGAGAAGGACAGACAACACAATGGCCAAAAGAAAAAGGACAAAAGCAGAAACAACGATCTACAAACAAGTAAAGAACACCAACACGAATCCTACTTAAAACTGAGGACGAGCTGACGTCACATCCGTGTTGGACACCTGTATACGTGAATAAATAAAATTAACATAAATAAAACATGAACCACCCTATCAAGCAAAATAGGAGTCAAAATGAATCGAGCATCGTTTTCGCTAGCTGCGGAACGTAGCCCTTTATGGTCCTTTTTATTTTTTATTTTTGTTCCGGACCATCCGCAAAAAAAAAAAAAAAAAAAAAAGGACCATAAAGGGCTACGGTTCCGCAGCTACGTTTTCGCGCGCTGCACCTACATCAACATCGCAGTAATTCTGGAGGATTTGATACAACATCGAGCAAGATAGTCTATAAGATATGTTCACTAGAGTCAGAAAATAATGAATTTGATTCTTAAAAATGAACGATCCCCATGTGATTATACCAGACTTTGTTGTGACTGTATAGAAAAGACAACCACACAGTGTGTTTTACTTTGTATATCAAATTTGTACGAATACAGTATACAATAATTAAAATTGAAAAAAAAACAATATACAGAACAGAAATATCTGACCTGTGGCATCGGTTAAATATAAACCATATATATATATAAAAACTCGATACGTCCACTTCATTTTTACCAAAGCTTTAGATGTAAAGTAACAGACTTAAGTCAGAGCAATCTGGTGAGAAATATCACTTCTACTTACTGATGTATTAATAACAATTGCATTAATAGTAAGAAATAATTAAGATGGAGATTTTACTTCAATAGCAATAAATTGTGCTAACCAATTAATTAAGATGCAAGTTTAAAGATTTTATTGGCAAAACTATTGTATTAATTAATTATAAATATTCAAAACATGAAAATGAACTTCCATTATTGGATTACCATTTAAAGTCATATAGTTATATCTGGTTTGAGTAATTAAGACCATTGATAGTATATTTTTTTTAAACATTTTACAATAACTTAATAAATGAGTTCCATTTCTTAAGAATGTTCTCTTGTGAATGACTTTAAAGAAAAGTCGACCTACAATACACAATAAGAAAACTAAAATATTGTGAAGAACATTTGAATGGAGTAGAAAACTAAACATGATAAATAATTAATGGAATTTAAAATATATCTAAAGGTAACATTTATATAGGATCAAAATTTTGTACAATAGAATATGGGTTTGTGTAACCATGGTAGCAATTTCAACGGAAACACAAGTAATCATCAAAACACAAGGTACAAGGCATTTTATTAGTGATATATACTCACAGGTGGAAAACACTTGTATTACCGATCATTTAACTAAGAGATGGAGGTTTGGGCTCCTAAAACACCTCCACTTTTCATTGACGTACCGGCACCAGGTCAAAACCTAATAAATAAATAAATACTTTATTCAAAAGCAATACTGCTTATAGAAATATACATACAATATAAATTATTCAATACATCAGTGAAAATACAAATACAATTATGTTACTAACTGCGGAGCATGATAATACATATACAATTATACAATAATACGAAATGAAATGAAAAAAAATGAAATGAAACTAAGCGTTGCGAACTTTTTCAGCTAGTAACAAATATTTACCAAGATTGTTAAGTTCTTTAATATTACATACAGACAGTAATTGTACTAATTTAAAACATGACGCCTTTGCCAATACTATTTCTTAAGATATTTTCTTCTTACATCAATATATTTTTCAATTATTGTAGAATAAAATGATATTCATCTTCAACAACATTTAAGTTACACATACTACACATTCTTTCATGACGATCTAAATTATAGAATCTTCCAGTTTCAATATTAAGATTATGCGCTGATATACGCATTTCACAAATACATGGCTTATACATATAATTAATAGGACGATCAAGATAAAATTGTAAAACATTATTGTCAAAAATATATCTGTATAAATGACATTTAGGAGACTCATTAAAAAATATACTCATTTCATTAATAAAGTTATTCTTCATTCTTTGTTTAAATTCACACATAAAAAAACCTACATGGTTAACATACTGAGATATCCACTTAAACACCTCCACTTTTCATTGACGTACCGGCACCAGATCAGAACCCAAAGCACCTCCACTTTTCATTGACGTACATTTGTACCAGCACCAGGTCAGAACCTAAAACACCTCCACTTTTCATTGACGTACCGGCACCAGATCAGAACCTAAAGCACCTCCACTTTTCATTGACGTACCGGCACAAGGACAGAACCTAAAACACCTCCACTTTTCATTGACGTACCGGCACCAGATCAGAACCTAAAGCACCTCCACTTTTCATTGACGTACCGGCACCAGATCAAAAACCTAAAACACCTCCACTTTTCATTGACGTACCGGCACCAGATCAGAACCTAAAACACCTCCACTTTTCATTGACATACCGGAACCAGGTCAGAACCTAAACGACCTCCACTTTTCATTGACGTACCGGCACCAGGTCAGAGCCTAAAACACCTCCACTTTTCATTGACGTACCGGCTCCAAGTCAGAGCCTAAAACACCTCCACTTTTCATTGACGTACCGGTACCAGATCTGAACCTAAAACACCTCCACTTTACATTGACGTACCGGCGCCAGGTCAGAGCCTAAAATACCTCCACTTTTCATTGACGTACCTGCACCAGATCAGAACCTAAAACACCTCCCCTTTTCATTGACGTACCGGCACTAGGTCAGAACCTAAAACAACTCCACTTTTCATTGACGTACCGGCACCAGGTCAGAACCTAAACGACCTCCACTTTTCATTGACGTACCGGCACCAGGTCAGAGCCTAAAACACCTCCACTTTTCATTGACGTACCGGCACCAGATCAGAACCTAAAATACCTCCACTTTTCATTGACGTACCGGCACCAGGTCAGAACCTAAAACACCTCCACTTTTCATTGACGTACCGGCACCAGGACAGAGCCTAAAACACCTCCACTTTTCATTGACGTACCGGCACCAGATCAGAACCTAAAACACCTACACTTTTCATTGACGTACCGGCACCAGGTTAGAACCTAAACGACCTCCACTTTTCATTGACGTACCGGCACCAGGTCAGAACCTAAATCACCTCCACTTTTCATTGACGTACCGGCACAAGGTCAGAACCTAAACGACCTCCACTTTTCATTGACGTACCGGCACCAGATCAGAGCCTAAAACACCTCCACTTTTCATTGACGTACCGACACCAGGTCAGAACCTAAAACACCTCCACTTTTCATTGACGTACCGACACCAGGTCAGAGCCTAAAACATCTCTACTTTTCATTGACGTACCGGCACCAGATCAGAACCTAAAACACCTCCACTTTTCATTGACGTACCGGCACCAGGTCAGAGCCTAAACCACCTCCACTTTTCATTGACGTACCGGCACCAGATCAGAACCTAAAACACCTCCACTTTTCATTGACGTACCGGCACCAGATCAGAACCTAAAACACCTCCACTTTTCATTGACGTACCGGCACCAGGTCAAAACCTAAAACACCTCCACTTTTCATTGACGTACCGGCACTAGGTCAGAACCTAAAACACCTCCCCTTTTCATTGACGTACCGGCACCAGGTCAGAACCTAAAATACCTCCCCTTTTCATTGACGTACCGGCACCAGGTCAGAACCTAAACGACCTCCACTTTTCATTGACGTACCGGCTCCAAGTCAGAGCCTAAAACACCTCCACTTTTCATTGACGTACCGGTACCAGATCTGAACCTAAAACACCTACACTTTTCATTGACGTACCGGCACCAGGTCAGAACCTAAACGACCTCCACTTTTCATTGACGTACCGGCGCCAGGTCAGAGCCTAAAATACCTCCACTTTTCATTGACGTACCTGCACCAGATCAGAACCTAAAACACCTCCACTTTTCATTGACGTACCGGCACCAGGTCAGAACCTAAAACACCTCCACTTTTCATTGACGTACCGGCACTAGGTCAGAACCTAAACTACCTCCACTTTTCATTGACGTACCGGCACCAGGTCAGAGCCTAAAACACCTCCACTTTTCATTGACGTACCGGCACCTGGTCAGAACCTAAAACACCTCCACTTTTCATTGACGTACCGACACCAGGTCAGAGCCTAAAACAACTCCACTTTTCATTGACGTACCGACACCAGGTCAGAGCCTAAAACAACTCCACTTTTCATTGACGTACCGGCACCAGGTCAGAACCTAAACTACCTCCACTTTTCATTGACGTACCGGCACCAGGTCAGAACCTAAAACACCTCCACTTTTCATTGACGTACCGGCACAAGGTCAGAACCTAAAACACCTCCACCTTTCATTGACGTACCGGTACCAGGTCAGAAAAGTCTGCGGTTATGTATTTGTGTGTTTGCAATATTGATTTTGCTTCAGTCTCTACGATATTTCGAAGGGAGTTTGAAACTGTTCTAACAGTGTGGTGTTTGTTTATTTGTTTTGTTTATTTTTGTTTTTGTTTTCGTTATTTTCCCTATTTTATGGTACTTAGTACTGGTATAAATCAGACTTGCTTTCAATTAAAGATGAAAACAAATCACAATGCGACATGTTTAAAAGTAATTATAGCATTGAAATACAGTGATGAAACAAAATATATCATAAAATCGTATTTAATAAACGTTAGAGACAACCGGAAACCGAAGGGGCAATAAAGAATGGACAATCCAGAGACACCGGCAACTCTAAGCACACAAGACACAATGTGAACCCAGGTGCTCGTGAATGGTAAGACGTTCCTGCCTCATAAAGACATCCGGCAAAGATACTTTATTTAACAATGTAATAAAAATTGGTAAATTTAACCAAAAAAAATATTAAGCAAATTATATTTTGTAGAAAATTCTCAAAATCTTTGTTTTTTTGATAAAATAAACGTTCAGTTACATTTACGTATATATACTATATATAGTCATTCAACATTATTTTCTAATCAATATTGCAAATAAAATCAATACTTTTCATTTTAAGAATCCTGGATTTATTGCTCAATTAAAGCAGCTTTCAACCAATATTTGAAAACTCCAAATGATTTCTACTTGCCCTCGTCTACGTATTTGTATTATGCTAGAGAAACCCGAAGAGTCAATCAAGAATGGACAATCAAAAGACATAGGCAACATTGGGCACAAACTACAGGTGCTCGAGATGGGTGAGCATTTGTTGTTTCTTGTAAGACTCCCACCAGTTTACCCATATAATCAAGTCCGGTAACAGTTTTACAATGATAGAAGAAAAGAAAAAATCTTCACAAAAGGGAAACAATCCATTATCGTTGAAGAAATGGATATTTCATAACAAAAAACATGTCATGATGACAACCGTAGAGTTTGTGTTGCCATGACTTCAACCTAGTACCAACGTAACCTTGTTTGGGGAGTTTAAAACTTGTATAATACCATGTTCTCGTCATGATGTAACATGGTGATTGTTCTTTAATCAACATCAATTAAGTGATGTGTACTTCAGATATAACCTTAACGTAAACAAGCCTCAGCGTAAATCATTTGGGTTAAAAAGTGGTATTGGTATGGCATGTTGGTTTTAAACGAAGTTCGCGTTGCTCATGCTTTGGTTTTCTTTCTGGTGTTTTTTTGTTTTTTTATCATTGTTTGTCTTTCTCTTATTTTTCGCAAGTCGATAGGCGGGTTTATATCAGCCGAATTGCTTCTAAGTAAAATATTTGCAATATTTAAATTTAAGTAATGTACATATATGTAATTTTTATTCTAGCTAAAATTAATCTTCCTCAGACATAAGTAACCTTAACAAAAATGTTGGCTATCATATTTAGTCCTATTGGTTTATTTGTACCCAGAATATTTTTAGACATTTGGTTTCCCAATCTTTTGACATTGAGCACACCCGACCCATTGAAGGTTATTACAGAAACGCGTCATGCGCACTAAATTATATGTCTACACGTTTATTAGGAGAAATGATTAAATCAGCTATACTCACAGGTCGTGATAACTTCAAATACCAAATAAAATAAACAGCAACTCAAACATTTAATTGAATTACCTTTATGATAACTTACTTCTTCACAGGGTCATCTCATATTAAATCACATTGTTAACTGTCAGTACAAAGTGACAATGTTGGTCTGTGCGTTGGTTGTCGTTCATTTGTTTCTATCGGCCAATGGCTTCCTCCTCCTCGACACAAACGGACATTTAAGCTCTGGACAGCAAAATGATAAATATCTAACAGTATCAGAATTAGATAAAAGACTTGCTTTACTAACAGAACAAATCACACACAAGCTTACACTACTAGAGAAGGAAATACACGAGAGAATCAACACCACAACTTACACTACTAGAGAAGGAAATACACGAGAGAATCAACACCACAACTTACACTACTAGAGAAGGAAATACACGAGAGAATCAACACCACAGCTTACACTACTAGAGAAGGAAATACACGAGAGAATCAACACCACAGCTTACACTACTAGAGAAGGAAATACACGAGAGAATCAACACCACAACTTACACTACTAGAGAAGGAAATACACGAGAGAATCAACACCACAACTTACACTACTAGAGAAGGAAATACACGAGAGAATCAACACCACAGCTTACACTACTAGAGAAGGAAATACACGAGAGAATCAACACCACAACTTACACTACTAGAGAAGGAAATACACGAGAGAATCAACACCACAACTTACACTACTAGAGAAGGAAATACACGAGAGAATCAACACCACAGCTTACACTACTAGAGAAGGAAATACACGAGAGAATCAACACCACAACTTACACTACTAGAGAAGGAAATACACGAGAGAATCAACACCACAACTTACACTACTAGAGAAGGAAATACACGAGAGAATCAACACCACAGCTTACACTACTAGAGAAGGAAATACACGAGAGAATCAACACCACAGCTTACACTACTAGAGAAGGAAATACACGAGAGAATCAACACCACAACTTACACTACTAGAGAAGGAAATACACGAGAGAATCAACACCACAGCTTACAATACTAGAGAAGGAAATACACGAGAGAATCAACACCACAACTTACACTACTAGAGAAGGAAATACACGAGAGAATCAACACCACAACTTACACTACTAGAGAAGGAAATACACGAGAGAATCAATACCACAACTTACACTACTAGAGAAGGAAATACACGAGAGAATCAACACCACAGCTTACACTACTAGAGAAGGAAATACACGAGAGAATCAACACCACAGCTTACACTACTAGAGAAGGAAATACACGAGAGATTCAACACCACAGCTTACACTACTAGAGAAGGAAATACACGAGAGAATCAACACCACAACTTACACTACTAGAGAAGGAAATACACGAGAGAATCAACACCACAGCTTACACTACTAGAGAAGGAAATACACGAGAGAATCAACACCACAACTTACACTACTAGAGAAGGAAATACACGAGAGAATCAACACCACAACTTACACTACTAGAGAAGGAAATACACGAGAGAATCAACACCACAGCTTACACTACTAGAGAAGGAAATACACGAGAGATTCAACACCACAACTTACACTACTAGAGAAGGAAATACACGAGAGAATCAACACCACAGCTTACACTACTAGAGAAGGAAATACACGAGAGAATCAATACCACAGCTTACACTACTAGAGAAGGAAATACACGAGAGAATCAACACCACAGCTTACACTACTAGAGAAGGAAATACACGAGAGAATCAACACCACAGCTTACACTACTAGAGAAGGAAATACACGAGAGAATCAACACCACAGCTTACACTACCAGAGAAGGAAATACACGAGAGAATCAACACCACATCTTACACTACTAGAGAAGGAAATACACGAGAGAATCAACACCACAGCTTACACTACTAGAGAAGGAAATACACGAGAGAATCAACACCACAACTTACACTACTAGAGAAGGAAATACACGAGAGAATCAACACCACAACTTACACTACTAGAGAAGGAAATACACGAGAGAATCAACACCACAACTTACACTACTAGAGAAGGAAATACACGAGAGAATCAACACCACAACTTACACTACTAGAGAAGGAAATACACGAGAGAATCAACACCACAGCTTACACTACTAGAGAAGGAAATACACGAGAGAATCAACACCACAGCTTACACTACTAGAGAAGGAAATACACGAGAGAATCAACACCACAACTTACACTACTAGAGAAGGAAATACACGAGAGAATCAACACCACAACTTACACTACTAGAGAAGGAAATACACGAGAGAATCAACACCACAACTTACACTACTAGAGAAGGAAATACACGAGAGAATCAACACCACAACTTACACTACTAGAGAAGGAAATACACGAGAGAATCAACACCACAGCTTACACTACTAGAGAAGGAAATACACGAGAGAATCAACACCACAGCTTACACTACTAGAGAAGGAAATACACGAGAGAATCAACACCACAGCTTACACTACTAGAGAAGGAAATACACGAGAGAATCAACACCACAACTTACACTACTAGAGAAGGAAATACACGAGAGAATCAACACCACAGCTTACACTACTAGAGAAGGAAATACACGAGAGAATCAACACCACAGCTTACACTACTAGAGAAGGAAATACACGAGAGAATCAACACCACAACTTACACTACTAGAGAAGGAAATACACGAGAGAATCAACACCACAGCTTACACTACTAGAGAAGGAAATACACGAGAGAATCAACACCACAACTTACACTACTAGAGAAGGAAATACACGAGAGAATCAACACCACAACTTACACTACTAGAGAAGGAAATACACGAGAGAATCAACACCACAGCTTACACTACTAGAGAAGGAAATACACGAGAGAATCAACACCACAACTTACACTACTAGAGAAGGAAATACACGAGAGAATCAACACCACAACTTACACTACTAGAGAAGGAAATACACGAGAGAATCAACACCACAACTTACACTACTAGAGAAGGAAATACACGAGAGAATCAACACCACAGCTTACACTACTAGAGAAGGAAATACACGAGAGAATCAACACCACAACTTACACTACTAGAGAAGGAAATACACGAGAGAATCAACACCACAACTTACACTACTAGAGAAGGAAATACACGAGAGAATCAACACCACAGCTTACACTACTAGAGAAGGAAATACACGAGAGAATCAACACCACAGCTTACACTACTAGAGAAGGAAATACACGAGAGAATCAACACCACAACTTACACTACTAGAGAAGGAAATACACGAGAGAATCAACACCACAGCTTACACTACTAGAGAAGGAAATACACGAGAGAATCAACACCACAGCTTACACTACTAGAGAAGGAAATACACGAGAGAATCAACACCACAACTTACACTACTAGAGAAGGAAATACACGAGAGAATCAACACCACAGCTTACACTACTAGAGAAGGAAATACACGAGAGAATCAACACCACAACTTACACTACTAGAGAAGGAAATACACGAGAGAATCAACACCACAACTTACACTACTAGAGAAGGAAATACACGAGAGAATCAACACCACAACTTACACTACTAGAGAAGGAAATACACGAGAGAATCAACACCACAACTTACAATACTAGAGAAGGAAATACACGAGAGAATCAACACCACAACTTACACTACTAGAGAAGGAAATACACGAGAGAATCAACACCGCAACTTACACTACTAGAGAAGAAAATACACGAGAGAATCAACACCACAGCTTACACTACTAGAGAAGGAAATACACGAGAGAATCAACACCACAGCTTACACTACTAGAGAAGGAAATACACGAGAGAATCAACACCACAGCTTACACTACTAGAGAAGGAAATACACGAGAGAATCAACACCACAACTTACACTACTAGAGAAGGAAATACACGAGAGAATCAACACCACAGCTTACACTACTAGAGAAGGAAATACACGAGAGAATCAACACCACAACTTACACTACTAGAGAAGAAATACACGAGAGAATCAACACCACAGCTTACACTACTAGAGAAGGAAATACACGAGAGAATCAACACCACAGCTTACACTACTAGAGAAGGAAATACACGAGAGAATCAACACCACAACTTACACTACTAGAGAAGGAAATACACGAGAGAATCAACACCACAGCTTACACTACTAGAGAAGGAAATACACGAGAGAATCAACACCACAACTTACACTACTAGAGAAGGAAATACACGAGAGAATCAACACCACAACTTACACTACTAGAGAAGGAAATACACGAGAGAATCAACACCACAGCTTACACTACTAGAGAAGGAAATACACGAGAGAATCAACACCACAGCTTACACTACTAGAGAAGGAAATACACGAGAGAATCAACACCACAACTTACACTACTAGAGAAGGAAATACACGAGAGAATCAACACCACAGCTTACACTACTAGAGAAGAAATACACGAGAGAATCAACACCACAACTTACACTACTAGAGAAGGAAATACACGAGAGAATCAACACCACAACTTACACTACTAGAGAAGGAAATACACGAGAGAATCAACACCACAACTTACACTACTAGAGAAGGAAATACACGAGAGAATCAACACCACAACTTACAATACTAGAGAAGGAAATACACGAGAGAATCAACACCACAACTTACACTACTAGAGAAGGAAATACACGAGAGAATCAACACCGCAACTTACACTACTAGAGAAGGAAATACACGAGAGAATCAACACCACAACTTACACTACTAGAGAAGGAAATACACGAGAGAATCAACACCACAGCTTACACTACTAGAGAAGGAAATACACGAGAGAATCAACACCACAGCTTACACTACTAGAGAAGGAAATACACGAGAGAATCAACACCACAGCTTACACTACTAGAGAAGGAAATACACGAGAGAATCAACACCACAACTTAAACTACTAGAGAAGGAAATACACGAGAGAATCAACACCACAGCTTACACTACTAGAAAAGGAAATACACGAGAGAATCAACACCACAGCTTACACTACTAGAGAAGGAAATACACGAGAGAATCAACACCACAGCTTACACTACTAGAGAAGGAAATACACGAGAGAATCAACGACCACAGCTTACACTACTAGAGAAGGAAATACACGAGAGAATCAACACCACAACTTACACTACTAGAGAAGGAAATACACGAGAGAATCAACACCACAGCTTACACTACTAGAGAAGGAAATACACGAGAGAATCAACACCACAACTTACACTACTAGAGAAGGAAATACACGAGAGAATCAACACCACAGCTTACACTACTAGAGAAGGAAATACACGAGAGAATCAACACCACAGCTTACACTACTAGAGAAGGAAATACACGAGAGAATCAACACCACAACTTACACTACTAGAGAAGGAAATACACAAGAGAATCAACACCACAGCTTACACTACTAGAGAAGGAAATACACGAGAGAATCAACACCACACTTACACTACTAGAGAAGGAAATACACGAGAGAATCAACACCACAACTTACACTACTAGAGAAGGAAATACACGAGAGAATCAACACCACAGCTTACACTACTAGAGAAGGAAATACACGAGAGAATCAACACCACAACTTACACTACTAGAGAAGGAAATACACGAGAGAATCAACACCACAACTTACACTACTAGAGAAGGAAATACACGAGAGAATCAACACCACAGCTTACACTACTAGAGAAGGAAATACACGAGAGAATCAACACCACAACTTACACTACTAGAGAAGGAAATACACGAGAGAATCAACACCACAGCTTACACTACTAGAGAAGGAAATACACGAGAGAATCAACACCACAGCTTACACTACTAGAGAAGAAATACACGAGAGAATCAACACCACAACTTACACTACTAGAGAAGGAAATACACGAGAGAATCAACACCACAGCTTACACTACTAGAGAAGGAAATACACGAGAGAATCAACACCACAACTTACACTACTAGAGAAGGAAATACACGAGAGAATCAACACCACAACTTACACTACTAGAGAAGGAAATACACGAGAGAATCAACACCACAGCTTACACTACTAGAGAAGGAAATACACGAGAGAATCAACACCACAACTTACACTACTAGAGAAGGAAATACACGAGAGAATCAACACCACAACTTACACTACTAGAGAAGGAAATACACGAGAGAATCAACACCACAACTTACACTACTAGAGAAGGAAATACACGAGAGAATCAACACCACAGCTTACACTACTAGAGAAGGAAATACACGAGAGAATCAACACCACAACTTACACTACTAGAGAAGGAAATACACGAGAGAATCAACACCACAACTTACACTACTAGAGAAGGAAATACACGAGAGAATCAACACCACAGCTTACACTACTAGAGAAGGAAATACACGAGAGAATCAACACCACAGCTTACACTACTAGAGAAGGAAATACACGAGAGAATCAACACCACAACTTACACTACTAGAGAAGGAAATACACGAGAGAATCAACACCACAGCTTACACTACTAGAGAAGGAAATACACGAGAGAATCAACACCACAGCTTACACTACTAGAGAAGGAAATACACGAGAGAATCAACACCACAACTTACACTACTAGAGAAGGAAATACACGAGAGAATCAACACCACAGCTTACACTACTAGAGAAGGAAATACACGAGAGAATCAACACCACAACTTACACTACTAGAGAAGGAAATACACGAGAGAATCAACACCACAACTTACACTACTAGAGAAGGAAATACACGAGAGAATCAACACCACAACTTACACTACTAGAGAAGGAAATACACGAGAGAATCAACACCACAACTTACAATACTAGAGAAGGAAATACACGAGAGAATCAACACCACAACTTACACTACTAGAGAAGGAATACACGAGAGAATCAACACCGCAACTTACACTACTAGAGAAGAAAATACACGAGAGAATCAACACCACAGCTTACACTACTAGAGAAGGAAATACACGAGAGAATCAACACCACAGCTTACACTACTAGAGAAGGAAATACACGAGAGAATCAACACCACAGCTTACACTACTAGAGAAGGAAATACACGAGAGAATCAACACCACAACTTACACTACTAGAGAAGGAAATACACGAGAGAATCAACACCACAGCTTACACTACTAGAGAAGGAAATACACGAGAGAATCAACACCACAACTTACACTACTAGAGAAGGAAATACACGAGAGAATCAACACACAGCTTACACTACTAGAGAAGGAAATACACGAGAGAAATCAACACCACAGCTTACACTACTAGAGAAGGAAATACACGAGAGAATCAACACCACAACTTACACTACTAGAGAAGGAAATACACGAGAGAATCAACACCACAGCTTACACTACTAGAGAAAGGAAATACACGAGAGAATCAACACCACAACTTACACTACTAGAGAAGGAAATACACGAGAGAATCACACCACAACTTACACTACTAGAGAAGGAAATACACGAGAGAATCAACACCACAACTTACACTACTAGAGAAGGAAATACACGAGAGAATCAACACCACAACTTACAATACTAGAGAAGGAAATACACGAGAGAATCAACACCACAACTTACACTACTAGAGAAGGAAATACACGAGAGAATCAACACCGCAACTTACACTACTAGAGAAGGAAATACACGAGAGAATCAACACCACAACTTACACTACTAGAGAAGGAAATACACGAGAGAATCAACACCACCAAGCTTACACTACTAGAGAAGGAAATACACTGAGAGAATCAACACCACAACTTACACTACTAGAGAAGGAAATACACGAGAGAATCAACACCACAACTTACAATACTAGAGAAGGAAATACACGAGAGAATCAACACCACAACTTACACTACTAGAGAAGGAAATACACGAGAGAATCAACACCGCAACTTACACTACTAGAGAAGGAAATACACGAGAGATCAACACCACAACTTACACTACTAGAGAAGGAAATACACGAGAGAATCAACACCACAGCTTACACTACTA